>JABWDB010000077.1:600000-983017 GCA_019614645.1 Stratiolaelaps scimitus
AACATGAGATGCCGTGACGGTGCCTATAGGAGGTGTGGCATGGCCTCCCGCGCCTCCCTCACTAGCATCCGTGCGAGATTGCCTCATGGCTGACTGGTTGCATCATTCCATACAAGAGTGACCGCGTTCAGCAGCTGAGCTATAATAGAACAAAGTGTCCATGCAATACCTAGGTACGAAGTACCACACACATGCATACGCGGGCAATGCTCGCTCGCTCGGCCATACAATGTGCACTACATATAAATCTTAGCCCAGAATCAAAATGTGTAGGAATATTAACGGAAGGCTTCCACTTCTGTGGTAATCCCTATGCCTGGTATAGCTATACTTTGGAGTGCTCCTCGACCTTCGTCCGTCATATGAATGGCAGTATCGAGCAGTTGTAGCAATACTGGTGATAGTAGGAAAACATGTCACTGCTTCGAATCAATAAGTTCGGTCAAGCAAACGTCCGCCCAAAAGAGGTACACTAAGCAGACGAACAAGTGATGCTGTAATACCTGCCAACAATCTAAATAGTGTTAACGGACAAACTGAGCAGTATACTTGCGCAGTGTGCATACTTGTGCATGTTGCTAAGGCTAACCCTGTACGGAGGCGAAGACCACCACGGAGGTGGTCTGTACCGCAGTTACAAATATATTGGGTCGATTCAAGCATACTTACCGGCATCTACTAATTAAGAGTTGTTAATTCATATTACTGAAACATTTTTTGTGTACTCCAATGATGACGCCTTTGAGTTTATTACACATTACCATCTTGGCGGTAACTCTTGCACACCCTTCATATGATAGAAGTGCAGGGGACCTACATAAAGAGAATATGTGAGTTAACATCACAAACTGATTCACTCCTTGGCGTAAAACTCCATTACTCCATACACAATGTTTTTTGAAAGTACGGCGGCTTTGCTTAAATCACCCGAATACTATTTTAGGACTCGGTAAAATATGATTCCATTATGCGATCCAATGGAATAAATTAGAAATAGAGTGCGAATTCACAGTGTGAGGGACTTGGAAACTCTCAATGAAATAATTGTCATATCCCATTAGGAATTAAGAAGTTGAAAGCTAACGATATATTTAGCGGATCATTAGGTTTTGTGCGAGATCAAACCGGCTGCTTCGCGACGATCGTTATCGAGTAATCCTATCAAATAGCGTTCTGTAACCTCTGTGGTTTACTTTTAACTACCCTATTTAGATATATTGGTTCTATGCCAATGATATTTTTATGTTTCCCTCTATAAATCAAATACCTCATAATATTTCAGGTGTCGGAGCAGCGAGACACAATTATGTACCTGAAGCTTATCAACAACTATATGGGGGTGCTGGCCGAAGACATTCTCTACGGTCTGGACATAAAGCACTTACTGGTGCATGAAGCTAACATCAGCTCGATACATCGTGATGCCTTCCAGGATCTTGGGGACCGCCTTGAGTCTCTGGATCTCTCCAAAAATCATCTAACTGAGGTATTTTACCAGCGTTCCAGTATACACAGACACACGTTCACTTTGAAGCTAGATTTTTTGGTAGAAGGACAGTGTAATTTGAAAATATAGGATAGTTCACACATTACACAGTTCTCACTATGAGCTGAACAACTTTGATCAAGAAATATATATTCCCCTATGATGGACAAAAGAGTAAGGTTGAAAATATTCGATAAAACTTAATGATTGTTCACTTGCACTGAACTGACGCCAAAGCACCGCTTTGATTTGATCGGTTGCGTCTGCCGTTGGAACCCTTTCGAGGTTTTCAGACCAAACATATGAGAATACATAATTACAATAGGCGTATCTACCCTGAAGTGCTACCTTCGAAAATACGAACTCCAACAACAGCAGAAAATGGATACGCCCGAACACCGAGTCGGCTGTATGACGCTTCGGGCGTATAGGGGGTACTACATTATACATAAGCCTATCAGTCCGTTAACGACAGACCTTTGTACTTTATTACGAGCAGTAGAAGTGGACTGTGATTACACGCTTGCCCATATATACCCCGCCATAGCCCCGTTGAAAAGGGCTGAAACGCCGGGGCCAGAGGGAATGTTTGCCGTCACGCAAACAGCGAACGCTGCCCTGATCTAACATTGCTTCTCTTCGAACTTTTAAACGGTACTTAATTAAAATCATGTAAGCGCTTCTCATTTTTCATCTTTGTGAGCAAATCACCTGTTTAAAGCTGGTTGCTGGCTGGCGCTCTGTCGCTCGCCATTGCAGGGAGTACCGAAAACAACCCGTTGCAGGAATAAGAGTAGACAAAGAAAGGGGGTTGGATACAATATATTGGTAGGTGTTCGGGGGGGGGGGGAATTAATCTATCGATTAATCGCTATATCAGTTTGTCTACCTGTTTTTTTTTCCGTCGTTGAGGCAAGTCGGAGAGTAGAGGGAGAAATAGCCTGAAATGAAGTTTATTGTAATCGCACAATGTGCAAACGAGTTCCATGATCGAAGTGGATACCGAGTAGGGGTGAGGTTTTTTTAGTCTTTTTTGCTTTATGACATCATCCTCTAGCGAATGGACCTAACCTACCATGGCTAGACTTGGAGTACCCTATAGCTAAAATTAAAAGGCATCACTGATATTGTATATACGAAATCACCGTTGTATACATTTTAGCGTTCAATGGATAATGAATTATGCTTGACATATATACATATATATATATATATATATATCCGCTTCATTCAAAGTTTACGACATCTTTTCCATTCCGTTCGCCTCTTCGCTGCTATCGGTGGCGAATACGAAAGTAACGCAAGGTGTAGTAATATTTACTGTTTTAACTCCTTATACCAAAAAGGACTAGACCATTTAAAATTACTAAAGTGAATGTTATCAATAGTAATCGAAACCAAATTTTGTGACAATAGAAGGATATATATATATATATACATATGTATACATATGTGCATACATATCTGTAGATATATAGAGCATTGTTAGGCTAACGTATCGAGGTAGTTCGGCTGGCCTCATTGATTTGGTTTCAATTATTATCCTCAACTTTTGATATCATAATAGTAGTAATAATAATAATAATAATAATATACGTTTAAGATCTTCCGGTATATGGCGAAAAGACAGAAAATGATTCTGTTCCATGCAAATAGCCTATCCTCACTTCAATGGGGCCCTTTTTAGGAGAGGATCAAGCCTAACTAAACAACTGCCACGCATTTTCCGCACATATAATAGTAGAGTTGTCAGCTAAACGTGTTCATACGCACAACACTCCATAACAATCTATGTACACATAGATTTGTATAGAGCACTGTGATCGTATGCATATTATCTAAATTCACTGATCAATGATGGTGGTTTACAAAGCCCTATAAATTTCACGGCCATGATACCAAAGCATGCGTCTTTCTTATCCGAAAGCGTTGTTTTACGGCTTCTGTGACCTGTACATCCACTCAGCTTAATATCGAGCGAATAGTAGACACGTTAAACGGGGCATAGACTACCACAAAGACGACATTCGAGACGAACTCCTGTCCACGCTTGGCCAGGTCAGTGACCCCCGGGTGCAGGACGATGATGCGCTCTAATGGATGATCATAGCAGACCATAGCTGCTTGCCATTTTGTTCGGTCAGCGCTAAGAGACCGAACGCGGCTTCCATCATAAGTTACGGGGCGGTGTCTGCCCGAACAAGCCTCTCCCATTGCATTACCTACTTGCTTCCAACAAGATACAATATATGTACATTAGTGAGCTTGTTGGAACTAGCTCTCTTTCTTTATATATATATATATATGTAAAAAAAATATTTTTATATATATATTTTTTTAAAAAATCTTTAAATAGGATGTAGTAATCCTATCTCTGGGTCTGGCATACAATTACCTGCATATTATAGATAATACGCGTCACTGGATCATCATTTTTCTGCGAAGACGGGCAATTATTAGTTACAAATGTTGCTATAAATCGACTAAACTGTTTTTCAGGTTCCCACCGAAGCTTTCGAAGCGCTGAAGGCGTTAGTATCGCTCAATCTGTCGCTGAATCGAATCACCCTGTTACGTAGCGAGTCATTTCGAGGTCTCGTGTCACTAATTCGCCTAACGCTGTACGGCAACAGGCTGCACACCCTGGATTCAGCTGCCTTCCTTTCCTGTGGGAATAACCTCACGCGGCTAAATATCGGCCGTAACAACCTCACCCGTATTCCCGCCGAAGCGTTGGCGCTTATAGCGGGCTTGCAGCATCTCGATCTTCACGAGAACAACATCACTCAGATCGAGACCGAACACCTCCCTGAAGGTAAGCTCTACCATGTCCCCGCCCACGGGTTGAGCATTGCTCTTAACCTAGTGCAAAAAAAAAAAAAAAGTCATCGTTTCGTGAGCTCATAATACCGACAGAGAGGTGGTGATATTAATCACTCCACTATATCGGAAGAAATAGATAAGTAAGAAGCAGCGAGATTGACAGATAGGAGAGGTGGAGAGACCGAGAGAGAGAGATGGCAATAATGTACAGGTGGCGTAGTCTGGGTAAAGTAACTCTAGCTGAGTGCGAGCTTCTGCTCGGAGCGCTGGCCAGTTGACATTGAACTCCTTCGACACCGCCAACATAGGGGTGCCAGGCTGCCTGGCTAGATCGGAAGCTCCTCAGCCGAGAATGGCCGTCGAAATCTCTGCTCTCGGGGCGTTCGCTAAGCTCTTCCTTCCACCACGCCTCGGCCCATATCGCTTCATGTCTAGAAGCTGAAGGGCTTTTGTCTGGACGGCAGACAGACCACTGTAAGCGGCCTGGTGTCCAGGATTACTCTCGTTTCCAGGATTCTCGAAACGTCAATATCACTCGCCATTTACACCGGCGCGCGTAGCAAGCTCGTCACCACTGGTTTCAAGCGTATACCCCGCACACGATGGTTAGGCTAGCTCTCCTCTTTTGGCAGTTTCTGATTTAAGCGTCCACCGTCGCAGTTTGCAGGTAACGCTACATGTATGAATGGATACATTGTTAGCATGTCGCCGATGGGTGAGCGTCCACGGGCGGCTAATGCTACAACAGAGAGCTAGAAGTGGTGGAGTCGTTTACGGCAGACGACTGCAACGGACCTTGAAAGAATGAAGGCTAATAGAGTGAGCTATTTGCGCCCGGTCGGAGTAAAGAAAATGGCGCTGCCAGACAACGACGTTGTATTGAGTTCACGCCTTCGGGCCGAATTACAGGATGTCGGTGGGCCACCCGCGCGCGGGGACAATCACCCACAGGCTAAAGAAGAATATACTGTAGTAAGCTGTACGTGCTTCTCCGGATTCGCGTCATGCCCTCGTGTTCATGGTCGCTTGATACCGGCTGGGGGGGCGGGGGGGGGGGGGTTATAGAGCAATATATTATTATATATATAGAATGTGTTTCGCAAGATGCTCTTAGCGATTTCGGTGTTCAGCTCTGAGTAAATCAAGCGTGGGCTAGCTACGTATATTAACAGCTTTTCAAGGTCCTTCTAGCTGGAATTCTCTGTTGACTGAGATAAAATTGGATAGTACGCACAGAAAGATATATAGAAATTGGATAATGGTGTTATGTATTATTTTATATTATACAATAACATGTGCTTTCTATGACTGAATGATTGCAGAACTCGATAAGCTGAACTTGGCTGAAAATCAAATTAATGAGGTGGGACCGGGAGCCCTGAAGAGGTTAACGGGTCTCGTATCTCTGGATCTCACACGCAATAATATTGACGTTATTCACCCAGACGCCTTCCGAGAGATTAGCGGTCAGTTACCATTCGTAGAATCCGTACATATGACTCGATATAAACAGATATATTAATGAAACACAGCACTGTACGTAATACGATTTTTTATATGCTTGCCACCTTATTCTAGCCACAACGTGTGTTGTTAAGCTTGTCCAAGGCAAGCTTACGGCTATCTGTTCAATGTCCGAGCCTGCTGCGCCCAAATGTACCAGGCCACTAAACCTTTATCAATTAAGGTTCCTTATCACGCTAAGCTTGGGTGGGTTCCTTAAACCACTGATCTTGTGTGACGCCACAAAGACAGATCCCTGGTCCCCAGAGAATCGACGCAACGCTTTCCCTTTTCTCTCTGATATCCAGTGGCGTAGCGTAGCAGATGCTGTCGTAAAAATTTGTCGTCCCCTCGAAGACTTCCACTTTGGCTGCCGTGCGTCGCCGCGCTAAATTCTTAATGAACCTGTCAATCGCTAAGATTAGCGACCTGGCTAGTCTCCCAAGGGCAGTGAGGTGAAACAGCAGGATCGTGGCTGTGGCGGCCTGCTGTTGCTAATACTCTCGCTATTTGTCAGACAGGCACAAGTTGAGCGTTGTACAAAGGTTACAATGATTATGTGTAAACGCCTGTTGAGATTGCCTTAGACGCGTTTATTAGCTACATTTTGCCGTATAGTGTGGACTGACACGACAAAAGTCATTGGATAATACGAGATTGGTGGAACTGGTTACGTTCTCGCATCCTAAGCGCTCGGTAGCAAGTTCGATTGTCGGTGGGAACGTCTCTTACCTATGAATATGTTGGCAACATCTGTTAGCGCAGCACACATTTATGCTTAAGCTATGTTAATGTATTCCTAGCGTTTAGTGCACTCGAATGAATCTCAACCGCTCTAATATTAAATGGTGATAACAATAATAATAATAAATAATACAATACAATACAAACTGGTGGTTTATTGACGGAGCTGCATCATACATAGCTTTAGTTCTCGTAAAAAAAAATTAGTAAAAAGTGTAAAATATCACACTGAAACAGATTAAAGTTATAATTGATAACACATTATATCAACGCATATATAGATGCATAAATAATGTTATAAAATATTATGGATGCTATCTCAGGAACCATGGAATGGCTTAAGCTGGGCTTCAATCGTCTGGACGAGGTTCCCAGCGAAGTCTTGCGGGACATGACTCAACTGCGCGAGCTGGACCTACGCGGCAACAACATCAGCACGCTTGAAAGTAACGCGTTTGCGCCATTTGGAGCCAACCTCAAGTTCCTTTACATGATGCATAATCGTATCACTTCATTGTCTCCGGAGGCTTTTGGGAGTTTGCCACACCTCGAGTGGCTCTACCTCAACCACAATCGGCTGCGGACCCTACATCGGTCCGTGTTTGAAAAAATTACTGACACGCTCGTCATTCTTGATGTGCATGGTAAGCAAATTATACATAGACGGTTTTTACGGAGAAAATTAGTAACCGCATTAGCGGAAAGTCTATAGAAAATAATATACAAGATGGTCTACACTAGGCCTTTAAGCATGGGGACCAGAAAGAGAATACAAATTCTACAAGCTTGTTAATGAGTTCTTTCCATCAGACGTCACGTCAGTGAAATTAATGTTAGGGAAGCTAACGGAGACGGATGCAAATACCGGGCAGCAGTTATAATGTATATACGAGACTGTGCGCGAATACCGGAGTACATATTGAATATTTATGGAGGAATAATGGATTTCGTTGAAAAATCAATCTTATACACTTTTTAAATGGCCCTAATACAGGCTTTACATTGAGTTTGGACAGAATGCATGTATAACTACACAAATGAAAGTGCAGTTTTATACTTGGAGAAGACTATCAGCCCACATCGAAGTAAGATTCGATGTGGGCATTAAACATCTTATCGCCTAGGGGTCGATATCGGGAACCACCAAGAATAGTCAATCAATATTCACAGCTTCTCTATTCCCTGTAAATATTGTACATTCATGAATTACAATTCAGTGTAAATAGCGGTCTCCAAATGCACACACACACACAGACACACAATTGATCCTTATAGAGCTACCTTGACTACCTCAATTGCTATGAATTTAAGTTTCGATAAGACGAATGCTTTTATCGTCATTCCTCGACGTTATCCTGGGATAGAATGTGACCTTGACGAGGCTTCACTGCGTCACTCGTCCAGATATTCGACGATAATTCGTGCAGTTCCTTCAAAAAAAATTATATATATATATATATATATATAATGTGTTAATTCTGAAGATCCGGGCCAAGAGAGAAGATCTGAGGCCTGGTCTGCAAGAGCATTCTCCGGCATAAATAAAAGTATATATATTATATATATGTGAGGAGAAACATGTCGCAGGCGACCAACACTTTCTAAGGCTAAAAATAGTACTTCTATTTTCAGCCTTAGTGTCTTGTCTGATTAGGCACAAATACCAAAAACTCGTGATACGCTCTCAATTGACACATGACAAATCTACTCTGGTTCATTTGTACTGCCTCAGCCGAGCGTAAAAACGGCTTTTCTTTCCTAAGCATCTTATTGCAGGACGGTTTGTCCGTAAAGGGATACACAAGGTAGCACTCTCTAACCGCTGTTGTAAACCGAAGTTCACAAAACGCTAAAATTAACTCATTTGTCCACTGACTGAATAAACGGCAACTGGAAATTGAGAGGCAACTATTGCATGTACATATGTGATATATGTTAATTCATAGAGAAGTAGAATTTGATATAATTTGTTTTTTTTTTATGATTACGTTAATTTTAGCGTTTTATGAATTTCGGTAGAATTACTTCTAATGAACGATAGCACATTTGGAATTAGGGTGTCTGATGTGATTTCGCTCGATATTGAATCCTGCCTCGTTTTGTCGTCAGCCCGTCCATATGCCTATATCAAAAATGATTGCTGTACACAATTTCATACGATAACACAATTTACACAATACACAATTTACACAGTACACAATTTCTACAGATTATTCTATTTAAGACCGCGCGCACGGAGTTGAAATCATTCTGGATCTGGCGCAAAAACGTGCCTAGCCATATGGAATGGCATTGTTTGAAGTGAAGGTAGCTAGCTGTGTTGAGTCGTGTAATGACTCGTAGAGGGTGTCCTACAGCAAAGTTTATGAGTCAAGGACAAAGTTAGTTAAACCAACCTCGTCGAATGAATAGAAACGGGGAAAAAACTCTCTGGGCCCTTGGGACCCTTGGAAGGCGAATTTCCCTCCACACTAGACCGGAGTCTGTTCAACTCGTCGTGGCACTGAAGTACCCCCAACGGGTATCGTCCTCGTAGAAACATTGCAATATTTATCAATTACCAAACATATTTTGCCCGTTGGCCTGCTTCGAAACAAAACATAAGTATAAAAGGAAGCGTTAAAACATAGAGAGTTTCTAGCAAATTCGAGTATATATTATAGTTATCGGATAATTTGGGCTAGAACCCGTCGTGAAGGTGTGCGATGTATTTCGAGTTTTAGGTATGACGTGCGATAACTTTTTTTGCCAGAACTGTAGTTTTTCTTTTTCTTTGCTAGTCGGAACAAATAGTCGATATACCCTATGAATCCGATCTAAATACAAGTCTTAGTTAGCATCTTCTATTTACTTAATGTTGCCTATTAAGCCGTCCCTATTTGACATACTCATTTCTAGCGCGCTTGCGACTGTCTGCAGTAATGTTGTTTGTTACTGTCTTTATTGCCGCTGAGAAATTACACCCACTAGACAGCGCCCGTGTTTCGGCAAAGGGTTATAGCGTTTGCGCAATTCTGTGAGACTCACGAAAGGATAGCGCATGCTGGTCACTTCTTCTGCTGCTTCGTTGGGGTGTGGTTACATTAAATTGGTTCGAGAAGGCTGTGCCTAAGCAATGTACCGTAACGATGAACGAGCTTTACAATTCGCTTTCACTGAGTAGGCAAGGTAGCAAAGGTCCTGAATCCTGCATCCGATTCAATGAGCTAGCCCTAACCTGGAGTCTTCAAATCGTCCGCGCCGCATTATATTACAGAAGTGCTCTTTTTTGTGTGCGCCACTTTGCGATTACTTTTCTCTTAATATCCCATGTATAATTTGTGAAGTGATTATTGTAAGTTGAGCCAATCCAGTAACTGACATCCACCGATGAGCTGGTAATTCGCATTAATTTAATAACATTGGGCTTTTAAAGAAAACTTTCTCTTTATTCATTTAGAAAAGTAAGCTTCAATCGAAACGCATATTTGATTTTTCAATGCTCTCTTGTCACACGTAATCAATGTACAACAACTGTATTGCAGATAATCCGTTGGACTGTGATTGTTCCCTGTCATGGTTCTACCAGTATGCGCACTCGTCTAGCGGCAAAATTGTCGTATCGTTGCCGTTAGAGACGAAGTGCTCAACTCCACCTCATCTTAAAGGTTCGTCATTTTCGTAGTTATAACTCATACTTCGTTATACCGGTGTGACTTTGCTCGTGGTGTACCTGTCGAGTGTCCATATTTGTGTAATGATTAGCTGTAACCCGTATTAATAGACAGGTATATTTGACACAGAGCAGACATTACACTCACGTCGATGTGTTACAACAGATAAGGTTGTGCAATTTCGCCAATTTACGTCTCGAAGATTACGCGGCATAACTACTGTCTCTGTTTACGTTGGGCAGGCGTAGGGCCACACCACAGTCAGTTTGTCATTCGTTATTGCGTTACTGAGCCAACAAGGAACAACACTATGCACTCGCGATGATTGCCCTTTCGATTTGGTCCAGAACAAAAAGGAGTAATGGTGCCTCAAGAGAAGCTGAAGCGGTATTTTGCTTTATCTCATGAGCTTCCCTCGGCATTTCTTCTCCTTCGTTGGAGGTCACTCCACGGTCCAGTTCCTCCCCCCAAGTTCGCTATCCTCCACCTACTCGGACTTAGTTAAACGCGGCCGAGCGGCAAGAGAAAAACGCGGGGGCCGAAAGGGCCACCGCTGCCGGAGACCTTCGAGGTGAATTTAGGAAAAGAGCCAAGCAAAGGCCAACTCAGACCACGCACAAAAGGTAGATTGTACTAGTCGTAGTAGTAGTAGTATAATAGCATTGATGTGTAGTGAACAGAGGAGAGGAACGCACGTCGATGGCAGCGGGCGAAGAAGGAGTTGGTACGGCCCGTATTCGTACGCCTTGACTCGTTTCAGTGCTTGCTCAGACCGGGCGGGGAGGAGGGGGGGTGGCTATCCATGCTGATGTGATCACGGCCCCTATGACCCCGATAGTCTGTCGTTCCTCCTGAGTGAATGCTAGCGCTTATTAGTAAGGAGTGTTTGTTTGCTGTTTGCTCAGGGCTAGCCAGATGGATGCCAGAGGGATTCGTATAACGATATGTTCAGGTCTGGCTCTCTCTCTCACCCTTCTTCTATCTCTCGATGGTACGGGGCAAACGAGATCAAGCAGAGGTTGGTGGTAAAACTGCCCAACAGCCTCGAACCCATCTTACCCATCTGCTGGGTATACCACTGCATAGATAGATGATAATCATTCCGCAGCAGATAAGAGCAGATGGCACAGACTCAAGGCCAAGGCTAGAAAATAATGTGTTTACATGACCCGTTGATGTATGAGTGTTGGTACATCTGTATATTGTAATATTTACTTATAAGTATTGTGCATACTAGATCAGAGTATGTACAGACATCATGGAGTTCTCGCTTATGATGGCTTGAGTGACGTCCGACTCCAACTACGGCTGTAAATGAAATGCTCAATGTTCTGCCGACGTATATTTACGTACCTATGTTGCCTTCCAAATCTGTAGTAGCTTAAGTAAGGGCGAATATATACACTCGATATGTTCCGCTTGCTAAATCACAGCTTTCGTGTATTATTTTATTCATATTCGTGTTAGTAATAATGAAAGTTTCAAAATTTTAATTTACAACCATACCAGGTTTAGAGCTGGTGTTTCAATCATATTTCTCCGTCTTTTTTCTCTGCGTATGTGGCCTTTCAGGGATCTCATTCAAGCGTCTAGACATGGCTTGTTTGAATAATGCGGGTCATCGGCATAGTGAAGGCGCAGGCAGGATCGCATTTCTAGATGCCTGTTTCATTCTACTGCTCGTGCTCAACCAGCAATTTTTCATCATCTTATAATAACCGCACCACTAACGAATCAGCGTCATGTTATATCGATGTTATTGCTCCAAATGTTTACCAAGTAGAGGGAAAAAACACCTACCGAAGCTGAAACTATTGCAAATAATCCGAAAAGTAGCTCATCGGTGCCATCTGCCTGGTGCGGGTAATCCGGGTGAATAGCAACATCTGGGATCTGCATTTGCAGGGGTGCCACCAATCGGGCAGAGTCGTCGTAAGCTAGCGAGCCAGCCAGCCAGCCATCTGCCCGTAGGCGCTATTCAGTGCAGCTGCTGCAGTCGCTCTGTTCGTGGTTTCCAGACAATAATAATAATAATAACAATAACAATGCGAATGCGATGATGAAGATCCAGTGAGCCAATCAGCTACAGTAGCTGCGGCAGAAGCAACAGGAATCGGCGGCGGTATCAGTGACGCCAGCTTCTCATCGTTCCTGCCTCGTGGTCCAGGTTCCACTGCGACATTTTACCTATTAGCATCTGCTCACAGAGGAAGAAATCACACGATGACGAAGCACCGAACCATCGAGGGAGACATCAACATCAACTCGCCGGTGAAGAGGAGGTGCGTCGAATGGGAGAGTAAGATACGAGAGGAAGCAAATTTGCCCTTGCTAATCAAGTCGGACAGAGCAGTCTGGAACACGTCGAGCAGGTGTGAAGGCACATAAACAAAGAAGTGCCTAATCCGCGTACACGCTGCGACAGTAACACCATCCATCTTAGCAGATCCAGCGACTCAAGCGGCGGCGCTGCGGCGGCAGGGATAGCAGCGACAAGAGTCAAGCATGCAAGCAGCCTTCCAGCACAGGACAGGATAGGATAAACGCATTGTTGTTTGTCTTATTTGCCATTTTTCAACAGTTTTCTTATTTAATTACTTGAGAATTAATATAGTTGCCACTCTTGTATATATATATATATATATATATACATATATACATGGGTATCTGTTTTTTCTAGGGAGAAGTCAACAACAAAAGTTGAAAATGATAAGCAGACTGTCCGCGGTTTATCAGAGAGAGAAAGGTATCAGTACTGATGTAGGAGACATAGCCCCACATACGAACAAACAAAGCCCAGTGTTATCAACGTTGTTTTTGGCTATAATAATCATCATAAATATTATTATATCATAGGATGCCGATTTGATTAACGCTCACTCTCCAGTATTTGAACTGCTAAAACTATGACGATGTCATATTTTTGCATGGATTCGTCTTCTACAGGCAATGTTATATGCCGTTGCGTGAAGAATACTGGAGGTGCGCTTGGTAGCAAGATGGCACATGTGAGATACCAACAGAAATATGTACATAAGTGTAACAATGTTAGAACACTGTGCGATGAACATACACTTGATGTACATAAAAGATAATTTCAAACTGAATAGGACTTCGTATTAAGTTACTGATCAAGGTGACTTAGGCATTCGTTCAGTTGGGTCCCAGGTTGCATGCGGATATAAATAGCATAAATATATATAATATATATATATATATGTACAGGTCTGTGTGTGTGTATGTATGTGTCGCAAATGGGTGCGACAAAGGGCCCGCGGTCTATTGTAGAATTTTATAGTAGTTATACGGGTATTCTATAGATATATCAACTATAAGTTTACAGGCATGTTCTTACAGGCAGCAAGCAGATGATTCGGTTTTTCTTATTATGCCATTCTTCTTTATTCCCCTCACACGTCAATCAAGCATTCGCAATCAATAGCTACTTACTAGCATGTTAATACTGTTAATACTGAGTAGACAAATAATAACAGTAATCATAAACTCTACTTCTGTTGCATATTGGTTGGCCAGACACGGAACACGAGGTCGAATGCAGCAGCAGCAGCAATAATAATAATATCATGGTTCGAACGAACGCCCAGATACTATGTCATACCTCCATTACCCTGTGTCCGTGTACGGATGGCTTTGCCTGAGATGGGATGGCAGGTCTGAAACGAGCTTATTCGCCAATTTCGACGTGGTAAACAGTGCAGTGGACATCTCGTGGTTGGTCGATAATGAAGTCGATAATGAACACGAGCGCAGCGCTCGGTGGGCACTCGCAACAATAACTACCGCCACTACAGAACGGCGTTCCCGTCACGAGCGGTATGGTTAGCACGCCTCACTTTGAAGGGCCTTCCGGTCTGCTGTGTATACCGCTATTCCGCGCTCGCGTCTCGTTGACCACCCCCCTCTGTTGGTATTGTTGGTAAGCGGGCGTACATTGAATGGTCAACTTGCCTCGCGGCCCTGGTATTTGCCAAATGGCGGTGGGCAGCTAGCCTGCCACCCCGCCGCGCTAAATGCACCATCGTGTAAACGAGACCGTACGTTGTTTGCGAGAAGAGCTTTGAAACGGAGACGCATCCATTTGCGCATTCATGACTTGGCCTATTCTCATTCCTACTTTCTGGGAAATATTCTATTCAATTCATTCATCCACTCATTCATTTATCGTTAGCGATGCTCTGCGAGCAGGATCAGCTTTGGTTGATCGTGTGAACAGAGTTGAGCTCCTGTGCAAGTTGGTGGACGCTGAGCGATACGGGCAATCGCTCCCGGATTTTTTGATTCGGTCAGCGCTCAGAGAGCCGACCGTTGATGAAACAGTCAAATGAGTCTGCTCAAATAGTGGGAATAGTCAAGTTTGACATATTGGATTGCGCGGGGAGTGAATCCAGCCATCAGCAGGATTTCTATGGGCGTGAAGCTAAGTAGTCTTAAGATGAGGCGGCTGATGATTTCGAACGAGAGCTTCAAATAGAAATCGCAAATTTGTTCATTCCACTAGTTTCAAGGTTAGTAAAACGAATATGTTATCAATATATTAGTCATTAGCCGGTCATTTTTTTTTGCATCGAAACATGCAGGACAGCACCCGTTTGAGTGGGAATATTGCGCAGCTCGACCCAGCCGAGTGGCATAAATGTGGCGTAAATTTGAGCACTAGTTAACAACGACACCATTAGATACATACAATAATGGCACGTGCAGCGCCACCGTTTATGGGCTCGGAGCATTCCCGAGCTAACGACCTCAGGCTCTGTTCAGTCTCCACTCTGATCCAGTCCAGTGTGTGCAGGAAGGACAACAACTGTCGTATCGAAATGTCGTTGGTGGTAGTAAAATCGTATGAAGGCTACCGGGGGGCCATTCTGTTCCATTGGCCTCAGATCTTCATTTAGTTTGTCTCCATACGTGTGTGTGTGTGTGTGTGTGTGTATGCTTGCGTGTGTTTGTTTGTGAACGTCGAGATGCCAACGAGAATGCGCGGGGATAGCGAATGTTCTCCTTCATAATAACTGTGCATTAAGCTCCGCTGCTGCTGCGCCGTTGATGCGCCGACCAACTAAACCCGTTTAATTATGCTCCAACCCACCGCGTTCCCAATCCCCCCGTCCGGCGCGGCCATTTAGTTTAGCGAGATAGATCTGACGCTGAAACCGTGAGGCCGCAGGAAAGAGCCAGTCGGCGAATAGGCGCTAGGTGAACAGTAGGAGAAGTTAGTGGTTTGGGGCCGGACGATGGCTGGACTATGAAGGGTATGGCTGTGTACAAGAGTGCCCACGTGCGTGAGACTTAGATGAGGAGAGGCCAGACGCGTTGTGGAGCTGAATCAACGGAACAAGATTCTCGCGAAGGGGAAATTTCGTATGCATGTGAAATTAAGCTGGAATACGAAGGTCGTCGTGTTCAAGGGAGAGATGGGGTCACGCGGCAAAAACCGAGTTTAGTAAACCACAGCGGAGGGACGACTCCGTTGCTCGGCCCCGTAACGGAGATAGCGGCGTGAAACAATGAACGTGTGTGGTAAACGTTGTGACATACATAGCAACGAGCAGATTGGAAAGAAAACTGCTTGTCTAAACATTGATGTGCTGTGTGCAGCACATTTTATGAGTGAGGCCGAGAATAGAGTCGAGACAGCGGGCAGAGAGATGGGCGCAGTCACTGGGCGTTGTGTGGGTTTCACACATTCAAGGTTATCATGTGCATATTGTAATAGACTTCGCGTCTAGTGCATCTTGACAAAAAAGACCCGGCAGCCTTGGGTGGAACTGACGATAGTGGAGCCACATTGCTGATATACTATCAACTCTCCCTCTCGTTCCCCAACTCGTTGGTAGGGTGGAGTTAATGCGCCGGATCTTTGTCGCGTTGTCACCTTCGCCAGCCGCCGCCGCCGCCGCTGCAGTAGGTGACAACGTGGTTTAGTTGAGATGGGAAGGAGAGGCGTACTCACACATGGTGGTGCATCGAAGCAACCCCTAAGGTGTTCGTAGCGACCACACGAAAAATCGCGCTCCCTGATGAGATTCCAGGTCTGATCGCTTCTCCGTAGCAGGCTGACGGCTGTCATGACCCGAATAATGCAGCAGCCGCCGCCGCCGCCGCCACCACCGTTGCAGCAACAATAACCACAACAACAGTAACCACATAAAGAGTAGTCGAAATTGCTCCTTCTATCCATTCATTGAGAGAAAATACTGCTAAATAAATGCTAGGCGACTGGTAACACCAAATGCGTTGAAGGTTCGCCTTGCATGAATAGCTATTAATATCGTCCGGCTGTTGCTAATCTGGACCGTAGTTGGTACAAACAAATGTACAAAATTGGATAGTTGACATGGCGAACCATGAATCCACGCAGGCCCCCCACTCGCTCTCGTTTTCGTCGCAAATCATCTGGAAATTATGGGGGTTTCTGGTGATTTTTCCAGATAAAGTAGCGTTCGCAACTGTTAATGATTCACATCCTATAGGCCTCGACGAAACAATCTAAGATTAATAATTATCGTATAGTTGGCCTTATCTGCTCGGTCGCTGAATCGATTTGTTTCACCATGTCTCCGTTGTATGTACAAATCAAGAATCGAATGCATACGTCCTTCCACTGATGTGGCCATGAAACACTGACCTGGCGTCACGCGTTTGGTGAAGCTTTTACGAACCTTACAACATTGGAGTATTTATCTGCGCGACGGACGGATGAAGTAAAGTAAAAAAGGCATAAAAAGTCCACAGACGAAGGCACACACTCATTTCACAACAGAACAGCGGTTATGGCCAGTTCAATATCGTGTAGCTCTCGTAGTTGAAGCAATGCGAAAGCGGTACCGTGGACGTTAAATGTTGGCTGAGAGTCAGCCCGAAAAAGTTTAGTTTTTAGCTCTCGTAGTCACAGCGATGTTGAGGCTGTGTGACTCGTGTGAGATTCGATGGCATTTAGATAGTCTACGATGCTGAAGACGGCGGAGGCTTGTTAACATTAACACGCCGGACGGGGAGCTAATTGGGCCGGGCGGTGTGAGTTCGAGGTTGGTGCATTGAGCACGCGTACTGAGGGATGTCACTGTCACTGCAATGCTGCCTGTATCGTCCATATTTTCCAATTAAATGTTTTACGTATACTTAAACGTTATAAATCTAATAATAATAATAAAAATACACGTCGTCTCTATCACCGACTGATGATGAAGTCGACATAATTTTATTGATTTTGGTCGCTTTTTTTTGTAACGTAAGCAGGAAGGCTGTGCTACTAATTGAAGATAATGAAAATAACAATTGAATAGTGACGACGGGTAACAATCATGGACCAGACGAAAATTGGATATAATAATAACAACTGAACTTGAATTTGCGACTACCAACAACCACACAACACTTTGAACTACTTATCATCTAATATAATTTATATATTTAGTTTTAATTCATTATCCTAAAGAAGTATATATAGGTATATACCGAACAGTCGAATAGCCACAACTGTTTTTAGTCTCGTACCCAATCGCTTATACCGATCATTGGGAGATGAATTGAAAGTCGGTTGATAGTGATCTGTATGTGTATATATTATATATATATATATTATTAGCGTATTTCGTACCAAATATTAGATAGCTAGGTACGCGATATGCGTTGGCTGAAAGAGATCAGCCAATATATAGTTAATACCAAACGCATAACTGTAGGTGTACATTGCAATTCGATGAATGAGTTGTGGCCATAAATCGAAGCGGAAAATATAAATAAGCGAGAGAGAGAGAGAGAGAAATGTAGTCATACCTCGTGGGAGTGTCGAGTATACAGAAAATATTAGCCACATTGATTATATTAATGAGTGAATCCAAAATACGATAGATTGATCAAGTTGGTTCAATAGTGACTGGTGGCGTCCCTCTACTCGGTTCGTTGCATGGGACAGCGCACAGCGGCGGTGGAGGCTACTGCTGTCCCGATAGCCGCGCGATGTTAGTTCACTGTCAACATCGGCGTTGAACGAGAAGAGATACTTTTGTCGGGTGTCCGTATGTAAAATAAACTCTGCAATGAATGAACTGTCCGATGAATGAATGCATTATCCAATGAATCCATGGATGAATGAATGCGTGAGATTAGAGGAAGATGAGGCGAATTGCACTGCGCCTAATGTCAGATATCTCGTCTCCCCGTGTATAAATCAATCAGCGATGATGATGATGATGATGATGATAATTCAAGAATATTATATGACAAAAAAGACACGAAGAAAAACTAATAATGCCACTCTTCGTAGGGAAAGAAAGAAAGAAAGAGAAAGGGGTCGAATAATGAGCGTTGAATAATGAATGATGATAATCGTAGCGTTAACACACGCCAGGAGGAGGAGAGCACGTATAGAGGCAGGATATTTTTAACGAAAATGCAAAAAACTACATACGAATAATGACAAAATGACAGTAATGAATACTATCCAAGATTATAAAACTCGGAAATGTCTGTATGTAGCTGTAACGTCGAGGAAAGGAGAGAGTCGAACTCGTACATAGTTACTCTATTGCCATCTTGGGTGCGATCGTCTTTTCATCTTTGAGTTCGAATTTTGGTGTTAAATTTTTGCCCTTTTTTTTCGTCACAAAATCTATACGTTTGG
Organism: Stratiolaelaps scimitus; assembly: GCA_019614645.1. Lineage (NCBI taxonomy): Eukaryota > Metazoa > Arthropoda > Arachnida > Mesostigmata > Laelapidae > Stratiolaelaps > Stratiolaelaps scimitus. Next base: position 618,854 of record JABWDB010000077.1, read on the forward strand.
TGTAACCGATCAAATGTAGACCGGGTATTACGAGAAAAAAAATTGTAACGCGTAGTTTTTTCAGACTTAGTATTTAAATCATAAAAAAAAAGCACGAAAAGACTTTACAAAGACGATGTAACGGTTCAAACTAGACTCGGCATCGAAGAACAGGAATCTATGTATTATAGCTGGTGATGTTCAGAATGCAAATCCAATTCGAACAAAATCTTGTATACTCGTTAGACCCGCGATGTTATTTAAACATTGTACCACAGTCGTTCGGTCGAAATTCGCTAACTTCCTGTTAGACAAAGGATGCAGAGCGGCGAATAATGTCACAAGGCGAAATTGCGTTTACCTTGGAATCCCCAGATTGTTCGTTAACACGCAACTCGTGTGTTAAATATAGCTCGAACGTTGTCAGTATTATCGCATATGGCAGGATAGTCAAGCAAATCAACTGTGCGGACGATCGACGGAAGGGGAAGGGATAGGGTGAAGCGGTTGCAATAAAATCAGATGAACTGTTGAACTACGACTATTATTGATATGATAACGACTGTTGATTGATCGGGGCGGGGCGGGGGTACGAAGTGACAATGCCGCCGGGAGCGATGTTAGCAGCAATGATGATTACTTGTAATGACACGAGCATATTAGTAGTAATAATGAATAAGATGTTAAGCATGACCCGTTATTATTTATATTCCAAATGTATGATAATTATAATGACAATAAACAATTACGTATTGGACAAAGCGATGCGAGTAGTCATTAAGCGGGCGGTACATTCGTAGGTAACTAATTTGTTCACAATCAGTAAAGATTTAGAAGGGAGCTATTGCTGTCTAATTTTTTTTGTTATGATAAATGAAAGAAAATCATAGGTTATTCGTTGAAAAAACACAGTGACATATGTATCGGACTCATGTGCCACGGATATTGTTAGTAAATATGCGCTATTATTATTCTTTAGAAGTTAAGCGTTGTGAATGGATGCTTCTGGAAAATGAGTTCATGAAAATGCCACTTCCGGGTTGCTCTGCCGCTACAAACACCCCGTGATTACACAAACACGCATGCACGTATACAAACACACACACACACACACACACGATACACCAACGGCGCATGTTATAGCGTAGCGCTATGATATTGAATACTGAACAGTTGTTTAGTTATACAAGGTACAAGGGGGGACTAAAACCATTTAAACGTTGACTTTTCTCAACAAACAGTCCCACCATAACTTATGTGTTTGATCATTGATCAACAGCTACTGCAAGCAAGTACTCATAAGCGTCTTCGCGAGCATTAACCACCGCCTTTCGCGATGTTGCCTCGTGGGGAAGCGAAATCCTCAGTCGGAAGTCAGTCTGCCGGCCTTCCCGACTGCACTCAGGGAACTGTGGGGTCTGGGTACAGTTCCCCATTACCTTGTTCTGTAACACGCACTATAGCAGTGCGCTTGAGCTCATCCGAGCAGCAACTTCACGTGAACGAACAGAATCCGTTGGGTGAGGCGCCCCTGTGTGAGTGTGCTTTTGTGTGTACGTGAGAAGTCGCTGCTCTTCAGACTCCCCAAGCTGGAATGCGACGTAGTCCTGTCCCATGCCGCTTCACTGGCTGCTGTTGCTTCGATAGCGGCGGTGGCGGCGGCATCAAGTGGCGACGTTCGACACAGAGCCAAGAGGGGAATGGGTAGATCCTCGGCAGAGCGGGCAGCCACGTTCGTACGTACGTAGACAGCTATCGCAATAGAAGACGGGAGGAGACCGTAATCGCTAGCAAATCTGACTAGAGGATACTTCCGCAAGATTGGCAGGCCAGAGCAATACCCGCAAGTTGTGTTGGGCTGGGTTGGGGCGGGGCGGGGCGGGTACTCGCGAGGACTACACCCGGCCACCTCTACCGTTTGGGCGGCATTGCGACATCCACGGGGCTAGCTTCCGCTATTGCAGAGCAGAGAGGCTGCCGGGAGAGACCAAGGACTCAACGGGCGAATCTGATATTTCACTGTTGGCTGGCGCGGGGAGTCAGTGTTCGAGCTCGACAACGAGAACGGGCGACTGTCCGTGCTCCTTAGCGCTGACCTATAAGGGCGAGCTCGCGCCGTATCCCTGGTCGCTGCAGGGGAAGGTGGAATCCGAAGAATTTCCTGGTGAAATTGCCGATCGCCAGACGGTGGCCGGCGGCCTCATATCGGCCTAGCTCTTTCCCATCCAACCCTATACCATATATGATTATTTTAATTCGCCAGAACATGCGGTGCAAGACAAAAAGTTGCTCGGATTGCCTTCGGAAACAGCAACTACTTCTGTTATTCCCTATTGGAGGCTTTATCGACCTGCCAATATAGACAGTTCCATTTATCCATATGCGGGACGATATGGCACCCGCATACGCCGTGTAGCCACAGAAAATGCTATTTACGTATAACGGGCTAATCGGCTGGTAATGTAATATATGCATCTTTACTGATACATTTTGTTCATTAATAAGACATCAATTAAAATACGTTTGCGAGTTGAATTACTCCATGACAAAGTACATGGATCATACGAGAGGGTAGTGTCACCTCTAGTCAATACTTCATACGTTATGTACATGCATGTTCATATATCGTAGAGCATAATCACATATATGCTCGATTAATGCTTTGTAAGATATACATCGCTTCTTGTCTACAACAGGTGACTGCATCTCGGTCCATAGAACAAGATACAAACAACCCGTTTGGCTTTCGTGTTATGTGTCATTTATACTGTCGATTCTCATCGTCGTAGTCCAGCTGGCAATTGTTGTTGTTGTTGAAGCTTAGCAACGGAATATAAAAAGGATGTGGAACTCCTGTGGGTAGATGATACATACGTGTATGTATGTCTGTCTGCTGGAGATGATTATATTTATGTGAGTGCTAACCCATAGAAATACAAGTCATATTATTATTATTATTATTATTATACCGTAGTATTTAACAACACGTTGGACAAGAACCATTTTCGGGTAGACTCTGAGCCTTCGTAAGACGGAGCAATGTTGAGCCCGGGAACACGTAGCTGAATGTGTTCGATCCCTACCGTTGCGCATTTACACATTTAAAGAGGACAATACGGACTGCGTTATAAAAACGATGCGACTTGCATTTAGATGTAGTTTCTACATCGACCGGAACAGTACAATATCGGATATAGTCAATTCGAATAGGTTCACAGTCAGACGCTTGCTCACCATTGCCTCAAAGCGGAATCGTTGATCCATATGTGGATCCATCTATCCATATTGCTATCGCTCTATCTACATCTTTATGTGTTGTGCCGGTGCGTGCGTTGGATATAGTTTTAACCCCCCCCCCCCCCCCCGTTGATGTGGGCGGGCTGGCGGCTAGCGAGCCGAAGCGTTTTTGGCGGTTCGTAAATTGTGACAGCTAAGGTCGTGCCGAATGAATATGATAGGTGGTACGTCGACGAGGCGCCAACGACGGCAAACGGCCCCGAAGACTCATATACAGTCAGCGAGTGTGAGGGCGGCTGTTCCATCGAGCGGAGCGAATTTGAGCTGCTCAGCAAAACGAGATGGGGGCAACAGCCACTGGCTTCGGTGGAAACGCCGGCTCGCAGGCGGAACCAGCGTAGCGAGGCTCTCATCGTTTCACCGTATCCCGACTAAATGTGACAGTCAGGCCTCCCTACAAGGCGGGCCTGACAGGGCCACGATCGGAGCGGCGCTAGGCGGCGGTGCCGGGAGCTAGAACACTATCGAGGAACTGGAACGGACAGACATCGACATACTATAAAATAGCCGAACGAAGGCCAAACTAGAACAGAATAGGCACGAAGCTATTCAAGCCACGTGGAGTTGCCTGGATGATGATGATGGCGCCTGGTCGTCAATGATTCTCCCACTGCACGGCGACATCTCGAGTGCCGAAGGGACCCCTATGACTATTACGATTTTAGCAGCGAAGAGCGACAACGTCATCATCATCATCATTAGTATCAGCACCAGCATCATGTGGAAACGGAACTAATCGTCTATTCGCGACAACCGAGAGGTAGAGAGCGATAAGGAGGAAGGAGAGAAAGGGAGAGAGAGCATGATAGGTGAACATAGGCAGGTGTCATCGTTATTTAGATACTGCAGCAGCAATTGTGGTGAACCGAGCAGGCGGAGCGATGACGTTGTCCACTGAAGCGTGCGAACAATATGATTTGCCATCTTTTTTTTCAACTCTGTATCGAACGACGAAGATGAAAACATGAAAGCGCCATTAGAGAGCCTTCAGCTGTAACGAAGACTTTGATCCATTCATTGCAAATCTCATAGCACAAAATAGATTACTACCGTCATCCTTCCGTGGGTATCATTATACTGATGTGTCTTCAGTTAATGGATGACCGTACGTGTGCTGACATTAATAAGTTAGTGCGAGAGAAATGGAGATTGCAGGCCGTACGGTCACGTTGACACACGGTGAATCGCGGTGCCGCCTCGTCTAACGGGGTCGGCAACGAACGGTGACGAAATGCGAGATTGTTCGCCACCCGCTTCGATATCAGGTAGTCCGCCATTAACAGCAACAATATTATCACGATGGTGATCATAATTAAATACATTTGTGATGGTTAATAACGTTCTTCTTGACTGGATTGAACGAATTCAGTACTGCGTAATAGCTGCCAGCGCCCGGAGTCGAGTCGGTTCCCCAAAGAAAATCACCCTTCTTCTTCAGTGGTTTGCCTTTTCTTTACTTTTACTTTTCCTAAGTGGCGCTAGGCCCATCTGAAGGACTCGCCGCCGCCAACGATCGAAGGTTGTTTTATTCACAGTGAGGTGAAGGGGGGTACGGTCACAGACAGGCCAACTAAGACGGACAACTCGATTCTGTAGAAAAACATGACAGTAAAGTACAACAGCAATACCCCGCCGGAAATATATTGTACACGCAATACTCAGCGATCTCAGCTATTGCTCTTACCTTGGGGTAATTATCAGTGTTGACGTAATTTCGTGTAACACTTGGCCGGGTGGTTTTCTTTTGATAACAGTCCTACATCAGTCAGTGTATAGGGATTCTCTAAGCCGACAGGAATTATAACAGCAGGTGTAATCAAGCATCATCCAACTTTGGTTTGCTTCTAACCTGTGAACCAGAGTAATCACGGGAGTTACCACTTGATTGTGATTTGCAGCAACTGTCGACCAGTTATGAAACCATTTGCTGAAAAGCAAATGCTATGGAAGGGGTCATGTGTCGTATTCTATATTAATGGCTTACACCTAAGCTAACTCATTGAAGATCGTTGATGAAACGAATAGGCCAACCAGGGGCTAAAGGATGCCTTAGTATATTTATGCACCTTAACCTATTGCTATATAGTGTTGTTCTGGACAGTGACTCTAGTCGGTGTATTTTCCCGTTAACCAGGCTAGGTTGCTGGAAACGAGGCTAAGAAAGGTCTAATGCGTAGACGACGTTGAGGTGGAGCCCGTAACTGCTATAGCAACACTCCCGGCAGTAAAATCAGACAGACGGGTACGTTTAACTGCTGCTGCTACTACCACTACTGCCTTGGATGTCACCAATGGGCCGGGTTGCTTCAGCTGTTGCTGGAACAGCGTCGTAAGTTCAGGGAATGCTCATCTTGACATGGAACGACTAAGGTAAAACAAGGCAATGATAAATAAGAACGCTTGCTAATATAGCGAGCTGCAAGCTGATGTCTACATCTGATGTCGTCTCGCTGACGAACAGATCATGCTCCACTTGTCTCTTCAGAAAGTAAAGAGCCTTTCTAATCTAAGTGTCACTCGCCTGCATTTTGCTGCGTTTTGTATCTTTATCCCTGCACCCTCTCTTCATGCTACGATTATATGTATATAGGAAGCGTATATATCACGACATGAAAGCAGTTCATTATTGAACATATCGTTTCCCATTGTATTTCATTGGCCCATAGACGTCCATGTAACGTAAAATGTTCATATAATTTACATACTTTCAATAACAGTGTTTGCTCCTTTTTACCTTACGAGTATTGTGTGAGTAAGACGTTTATTGCTGTATCTTTAGCACACGCCACATAGACTCATTCACTGTTCCTGTTTGGTCCCTCAGAGGCATCTTGAGTAGGGAATAAAATTTTGGGTGAATTAGATGCCGAAAAAATTGTAGACGATCGAAAAGGCCCCGTTTTTATTCGTCATTCATAGCATTTCCCCGCTTGCATGGGACCTGCACTCCACGCCACGTGGTCACGTACCATCCGTGTCCTGAGATACGGGCACGTTCTCTTCTTTAGCGCTAAGGGGAAACGGCGACAGTGGCTCCGCCAAATCAACGCATTTGTTTATTTGCCATAGCACTTTATAGCAGCAACAGTTTACTCACGCACCCAGAAGCGTGCTCAGCAGCGTGCCGAGGCAGTCTCCCATCTAGCTACTTGGCCTGTCCATAGATGGTCTACGTTGTCCGCTTGGTATTACGACGCGTGTGTGTGTGTGTGTCTGTGTGTGCGCGTTTCCCTTTTTGATTTATTTCACATAACTATATTCGGCCTAGAGCAGCTTGCTTTCCGGTCCTGTGAGAAGGAGGGAGGCTAGCAAACAGGCCGTGCTAGCCGAGAAGTCTTCACACTCGAGCCTGACAAATGCAACTACAGGCCTACGTGAACGGATGAAGATCAGTGGAATATATAATACATATATAATGCGTAACAATGAAATCATTGCGAGAGCGAAAATCACAAAGCCAGGGAAGAGGAGATCACTTGGGAAAACTGAGGGTGTGGCCAATGTTTAAAGGCAGAAAATTGAGTGGGTAGTATTTCAGATGGGATCAACAGAATGGAGTAGAGTGCTGGTCTCCATTTCTCTATATCTACGTTGATAACAATTGTATAGATGGTTCTTGCGACGGGGATAGAGCCCCTAAGCTCTAACATCCACGAAATGGGCCATATTGCCTATGGCTCAGAGGGGACCAATTTTGAATACATTACGAACATTTTGTAATGATATAGTTAAAGATATCTAAGCGATTTTCGAGGTTACTGAGTCCCACTCTGACGAAATTGTCTTCAAAAGCACGAACACCACCAGAGACAAGAGGCACCCGTGAATTATTGATTCACGGGTGCTTTTTGTAATTTGAAATTCGATTAAGTACATTTCTTAAGGAACATACGGTGTGTTTTTATATATATTATTTGCAATGTTACTTGATGTCAGTCGTTGTGAGGTAACCCATTATGACATCGACGGGCTACGGAAGCGTGGTTAAATGCGCCCTGTCTGAGCAGTGTCTAGAAATAGACCATGCGCTGTGGTATGACGGCTGCCAAATCGAGGATTTGAGTTGGGTGAGGCTGAGTCCAGTGATCGCAAGCGAACGGAAGAAGGAGAGCCGGCTCAGAAACCAGCAAGAAAGAGACCAGTGTTGTTGTTGTTGTCCACCCAACAGGAAATAGCACCATCATCATCGTTGATTTGATCTTTCGATCTAATGAACAGAAACGGAACAGCCGCCACCTGATTTCCTCTGTTTGGACGGAGGGAGGGGATAGGTCATGTACCTGGGCAGGTACACGACCTAATCCGACCGCCCAAACACGGACGAGATCTGCCGAATGGTAGTCGGGTATAAATTGAGGTGAAACATGGTATCGAAAAAACACATCATGTAAGACGACACTTGCCTTAGTAAATGTAATTTATTTCGTAAGTAATAACACAAGCGGATAGCTCTGCGATACTTCTCGACTGTTTTGGAACTATTTTTTAAAGGACAAGCTTGTTACTGTTGGTGCAAGCGGTAAATTAATGTATATCGGCAAGATACATTCATTATAACAAAATACATACACTCGTGTACATTTATTTCATTTATTTCATCAAAGCCGTTTACGTTATGAACATCATCTAATGTTTAGGTATAGATATGGCATAGCGCCATGGAGGCACTATTATCAGGCGGAACCTCAACCGGAGTCAAAAGAGGGCTAACAGCAAAGCTATACTGCAGGTTATCATCTCCGATTAGATAAGTAATACTATAATATCAAATTCACCGGAGAATTGTTGTCTGTCCTATTGGTTTACCTTGTAGCCGAGCGCTGCTGGTTGAGCCAAAGCGGCCAGTAACCGACGGACATTTGAACACATCCAGCAAGCGATGGCCCAGGCTTTGCGTTATGGGGGTATTGGGAGATGAGAGGATTGGGGTTGCACTGGGGATTCGTACACTCGGTTTGAGGGGCTCACTCGGACAGTCACAATGCTGCGGGCTGACACTGGCACTCCGGTAGGTTTGGCTGTGTCCGGCACATCAGGGCCTGTTCTACCTCGCCCTTGCCCCTACTGGTCCTGGTCACCATTAAGTTCTTCCTGGCCCCAGTCGGCGCCAGAGAGAGGCGGAGGTCTGGGGGACAACGGCGGCGGTAGCAGCGGATGGTTTAGGAGGCTGTGTCGATGTGTCGTCCACCAGGCCATCGTTCCCTTTGCTACCCCCAATTTGAGTTGCCCCTTCGCGTTCGCGGATATTCCCAGGAGAGTCGTCTGTCACCGAACGAAGACACAATACACATCCACACAGACAGACAGACCTTCGTCCGAACACCCGCCCGCTAGCACGGGCGGGCAGCAAACGGCTCGTCGCACAGATACACCCCCTGTTCTTCTGGATACCACACCCAGGCGGCCATTCACCTACTACAGGCTACGGCGGTGAGGCAGGCAGAAGCCAGTGTCGTAGGATATCCCGCCGTTGTGTATGTCAGTTGTGTCAGTCTGCGTGTGTGTGTGTGCGCGCGCGTTGTGTCAGTCTGCGCGCTCGTGTAGCTGGAAGGGAAAACAGTGGTCACCATCCACCAAACCCGAGGGGACGCCCACTGTGGGCCTCTGTACGATGGGCACATCCGGAGATAGAGAGAGAGAGAGAGAGAGATGGAGAGAGAGAGACAGCAGAACCGTACAGGCCGACGGAGCAGAGAATATCCGAAAGGCATCCTGAGATCAAAGCCTGCCAACGTTGGAAACCGCTTCCCCTTATTTCTGCGAACGGCTCATTGCTCTATAGAATGAACGAACACACGCGCACACACGTACACACGGTCACACTAGCAAAAACGCACATAACACAGCCACACAAGGTAGAGGAGAATCCCTTTAGCCATCCAAGAGTCTTATACTTCTACTGCTGGAACTATACCTACCCTACAGAAGGTCTGCTTCCTTCCTCCATTCCCGATAGCGGACTGCTTTCGCCGTCGCGACAGGCCCTGACTTCGATCTGGAATAACGCATCGGTCCCATGAGAATACGCCCTACTCACCAGGAGGATTAGCCCGAGAGGCCGTAATACGTGCGTAGGTGATGGCTATACCCATGTCTACGCATGTCAACCGCCTGGTCTGTGCTTGACTACCGCAATCATCTGTGCACTCTTGACAAAGTAGCGGTGACCAGCCACGCGAGCAACTGTTGAGATGATTTAGCTGATTTGAGCAACACCGCGACGACAGATATGGGTCTTTGGGTCATAGCTTGCAAATTAATTAAGCGCTGCAGATTATACGAGTTGCATTAAAAAGAACAAATAATTTTCACCACCTTCCCAGGGTGGGCGAATCCGACAAGGGGATACGTTAGATCGAGTACAGACATAATTCAGTGAAGTATCATTACCATCTGTGGCTGGCTATCACGTGGCTCACATCGGCCTTCCTTGTAAACCAGATATATCGCACACCAGATTCCGCATCGGCTGTGGAATCCGGTCTAGTTTAATTTTTTGTTGTTTTTAAACTTAGCAGTAATAGGATCGCGAGATCTCACCACACCATTGTTGTTTTTATAATACAACATACATTATTTGGCATGCAAAGGCAAATAGTAATTGTTGCGAAGAATATTTAGGTGTATCCTGGATAATTCGTTAGTAGATCGTATTTCTAAGATGCACCTTAAAGAAAGAGTTTCTCTCTGATTGTCTCTGATCAGCCCTGTCCCTCGCACTGGGGATGCATATGTCAAAACCAACATTACATAACAACCAGGAAGTGTCATGTATATGTCAGGTATGGTACTAACTAATGAACTTAAGATGCAATTTACCTCGTCTAGAGGCACGAGCTAAAAGATCTGATACATGGTCGTTATATTTGAGATTGGTTGATGTTGTGTCTCATCTTATTGTAAGCATTGTACATAAAAACAAGAGGCTCCACACATCATTGGAGGTGACGGAGGGTATTGTACTCAAACAAACTTAACGGAAGCTTGAAATTTGAAAAGAAGATTTTACCGTTTAGCAGTGACAGACGATGAGGTTTTACACTAATTCGTGGCAAGATATTGAACGATACCAAAGAGACTGTGGCATCTACTATACTATCGCGCGCGAGGTCCCTGCTGAGTACGACTACTGCCTACAACGATGACGTAAGGACTAGACATTAATGAGTTAATTAATGGGAAAACTACACAATCATATACGCGGAATTACACTGGCGCCATTCAAAAGCATGTTGAAATCTTATTTATCACATGTTATTGTCGGCACCCAGACCTTAGGTATTGTAAAGCTGTAAAGTTCCTTTAATAAACCAGGAACGCCTTTACATTTTACACAATCCGATCACCAGTTCCAATCTATTGTTTTGAGACGGGTATCACAGTGTGAAATGCTTAAATCAGGACGGCACCATAATGTCACTACAGCAACCAATGAATCATCATTCGTACACCTTAAGAGCCAACAGAATTATGTAGGTCGTCATAAATCCCAAACAACTTGCCACAATTGTTATTCACCAAGCTTCCATTTCATCGTGTGAAGCGGCGACCAGAAGCGAGATATTGGTGACATTATAAAGGAATCACTGTAGGGGCACTAAACATATGTGTTCTGGCTTGTCAAGCCAGCAAGTTCGTGAAACAATGCTTAAAAGTCCACCAGCCCTTGCACAAGAGATATCGTTCCGTTGTTGACTTGTGAAGTTGACATTGCAAATGTTTACACCCCATCGATGCCAAGTACAAACTTCGAAATCGTGTACACGAAAGCATCAACATGGACGGACACATTCACATGCTACGTTCTGCTTATACAACTACCACTACTATGGGCAAACTTTACTTGAGGGTGATTATCGTGCTGCCACGCTTTGTGTGCGTTGTGCACTGACGGTGATTATTTGTCGCCAGAGGGTTTCTTCACTCGACTACGTATTCAATTCGGGTGGCGTTGCTCACTAACCCCTGTCTGTGATTGCCATCTAGCGCTTCCAAGCATGAATCCAAAGGGAGCTGGAGACGGATTTTTCACCAAAAACGAATCCCATTCCAATCAGGAGAAGTCTATATGTGGTCTCTACATTTTTGTACACTTGTTGTTGTTTGAATGAAGGCTATAACATTATTGTCTCGTTGGCGAGTAAACGTCAAGCTATTGGAAGATACCGAAAGCCTTCAGTGAATTAACCTCGAATATCGTGTTTATGACATGCGTAGACATACAACGAATTATCCATTATATAAGAGAAGCTGTTCTGAACGATGCACACATCGAAACCATTAACGATGTTGTAACTACAAACAGCATTTGCTGGCTTGTCGTTTCCGTCAGCGCGCACCAACATGAAATATCTCGGTGAAAATGGTCCCATCAGGTTACGAGAGGATTCCCGCAACCTATCCGAGTTGCACGTTGTCTGCTTTTTGTGCAAATCCTGTTTTTCTTTCGGCGATATCAACCAGATGGTTCTCCCATGACTATCGACCTGCTATGCTTTTTCCAAGCCAGAACTATGCATAGACGCGGTATGTTCAAATGATTTAAACACGACATATCGCTGACACGAAAATCGATCGGCAAAACACCGTTGTTGCGATCATCTCTGTAGTTATAATGGGACTTCACACAACGTGTAAGGTGGTTCCCACGCCCTCATGGTGAACAACTAGCGAACGGTAATACCTCGAGGCAGCAAAAAGCGGACGAGGCCCACTGCTGTTAAGAGACTTGCCGCAATGTAGCGAGCCACCCGCGACAGAGGTGGGATGGCGTTTCCGGTCTGTTTCTTATGCATCTGCAGATTTGGCCTAAGCGCGGCAGGGTAATGGCCACAGGTCCGAAGAAGAGGCTGGGCTATCCGAACAGATCGCGGATTAAAGGGTAGAGTTGATTAAAGTTGTGTCTCAGCAAGCACGTGAAGGCTTACTGAAAAAGTCCGCTAGCAAACTTCTAATCCCGCATTCAGTCGCATCAGCAGATAATGCAATTCCTGCATGCGGCTGTGTACAACGAAGAAAAACCGGTTTTTGCCCCTTCTAACGTCTTTGAGGGATCTCTATGCAAAACCGTAAAATAGACTCTGTCGTATCTGAAGCAGTAGCCACAGCTTAGCGAGCCCTTTATACCAAAGGAAACTTTAGTCCAACGCCGTGCCGCCGGCTATAGGGTGAGTAGACCATCGCAGAAGCTAGAAACCCGTCGGAAGTATCCCCTACGGATTTCCACGTTGGCGAAAGACGAAGATACGGATGGCAGACGTTCGCTGACCAGCCGCTCAAGTATATCGCATCAATCGATGACAACACATTATCCCATATATTGTTGAATTGTTGTCGGGGGCGGGACATCGTATTTTTTTTATATTCACGTGATAGGTTTGTCAAGATCTAATTAAACACATTCATATTTGGGCGTTTTGGTATCGATAAGTATTCTATCTCGATAATGCTGCGTATCCCCTCGACATGCTAGTGGCTTTAAGTATTAAGACGCTTAATACTGTGTACTAAGTACTAAATGTTCAGTACTGTCACATACCGTCCATCGATGATAAGTACTGCCGTGGCGAGGAAACTAAGTATTGAACATAATAATTGTTCTGCCATAGTTATTCCCAAAAAACGGTTTCACGATCATGCGGGAAACCTGTTTCGGCATCCTGTCTTGCGAGCTTACCTTCACAATGCACAACTCTAAAACTCGACATATTACAATATTTTGTCGTAGCGCATTATTTCAGCGTTGGACATTACTCATATATATACATACATATTATATATATATATATATATATAAACAGTTGTAATATTGTTCAGCTTTCTGCTGCATTCTGTGTTAGCACCGTTCTGTATTTGAATATAGATACATATCTAGATAAGTCGTTTCACGTCAACAGCACGTGCAGGTTAGATATATGCAACGAAGTTCTAATTTTACCGGTCTACATTGTTGCCATATCCCCTTGCATCTCATAAGTACACCATCAAAAGTACAAAAAAACGCCATCTGACACCGAAAACACGATTCACATACGAGCAGCGTAACGATGGTGCAGAGCTCTGGTCCCATCCACTGCAGCTGTTGATGATTAGTGTGCAGGTGAAAATATAGACTGCTGAGCTTCCCTGCTCTGGTTTAGTGGCTTAATCCAAATGGGTTAGGTAGCAATATCGCATGGAGCGCGATCTAGTGGGCCATTACTAGTGCGGAACACATGCGGAATAAGTTTTCCCTGTCCAGATACTGACTGTCTCCTCTCATAAACCTTCGGTATCTTCCGGTCGGTGCGCCACAAGTGGTACAGTGCCAGGTTTATTAGCCCCCGCTGCCCGCTCCCAGCCTCCGTATTTATTTGCACCTCACTTCGATCGGTGTCTGTACGGGCGACAAGTCTGGGGGGGGGCGCACCTAGAAATACCTCATATTGCAGCAATGGCTGCTGTTCATGGCGCTGTTTGTTGTTGTTGTTGTTGTTATTATAGTTGTTATTGTTTCGTTGTTCAATAATCGGATTCCCCGATGGCCATCGTAGCTCCTTCGGATGTAATCCACAGGATGTAATGAGTAAAAACGCAGCCGAGAAAATGATTAATGCGTTCATTAATATGCGGCGGCCGCTCGCGCACCGTCAGACCAGCCACCGTTTGGTTCGGCTTCGTTTCGCTTAGACGCCGTTGCGGCCGCCGCCGCCCTTGCCACACTTCATGCCGGGGCGTACACACATCGGCCGTGCTATACAACGAGCAGTGTCTGCTCTCATTTGATGATAAACTCGCTAATTAGAATTAATAACGACAACGATTTGTTTCCGAGTGAACACGCGGCGGTTTCTAGGCTGAATCGTCGAGCCCAAGCCGGGGATTAGGAGCGCGATTGTATCGAATTCGAACAGTATGAGGCAGTCGGTCGAAGCCGCCATCGCTGACACCATCTGCTCTGTGTAGCTGTTACTGTTTGTAGCGTAGAAGATGCATGAGTTGTACGTGTTGCTGTCCTGCCCTGCGCTGCAGCGGCGTATACAGAAGTCCTTATCTTCAACGGAAGCGCCCGTTGCCGCATAGATGTATAGGCAGGATCCATTTTATGATGCCTTTTTCTGCGTGAATGTACGAGAATGTTTTAGTGAACTAAACGCACCCAATAATGGGCACTGAAGGGTCTGATCACCGAGTCTGGTCGGACAAAGGGCATTTGAAGGTAAACTAGAACAGAGAGCACGCGAGTGTAGCAGCTGTTCTGTTTAGCACAAGCAACAGTTCGCGCGTCTGTAGAGACCTGCCCCTGTTGAGACAGATCTCAGAGAACGAATTGCCATGTTCTTTCTGGACACTCTCGTAGAACCGTTAGATGGCGCCTGACTTCACCAGTTGACTGTGACTGTGTGAGGGTCTCGACGTCGATTGCAGCCTGTCGATGTACAGGCTGCTCTCTAGCCCTTTGGCCCCTCGGATTTCAACTGCAGAGGAGACCCTCTTCATCTATGTACTGCCCCCACATGCGCAGTACCCAGACAGAGAGTGTGTTTAATCACAGCTGTTCACGGTTTGTTGTCACCGACGCATTTCCACAGCTGGTGTATAACACCTCCTTCCAATTCCCCCACAGCGCGAAGTAAGGATCATGCTGTAAGTCACCGAACTTTCTTTACTAGGAGCAGCGGCAACAATAGCAGTAACAAGGACAATAGGCCGGAGGAGAGTTGTAATGTTGTTGCACCAGTTTGCAGGCTTGTTAGGCTACAAGACCTGAAAAGGGACAGAATCGAGGTGGATCACTTGTCATGTCATGTCTCGTATTAGAGTCAAGTTGTCCAGGACGTTTTACTATGGATACATTTCAGGAACTATTTTGTTGACCATTTGTGCTCACGCAGATGACGCATTCGAGTGAACGTCTGTTCTGTAGTATATGAACATTGCTTAAGGTAAAACAAACACAAGACGCCTGGATGCTTGTTGAGATTGTCCCAATGTCTTAGGTGGGTCAACTTTTTCATGGAAACATTGGAAACAAGTCTTGCACCAGACGTATTTAAGCAGATATCGGGCGCACAACTAAAACCGGTCCAGTTGATATGTGGAGCCATAAGCAAGCCCTGTGGCCTGAATGTACGTAATAGGAGCACCAAAAGCAAAATAGCCACGAAGTGTATGACAATCTTAGCGAATGTAAAGCATTATAATTGTAAATGATCATCCTTTGATTATCCACCTCCCAGAGATGTTCCCTCCTGTGTCTTTCCTTCCACCGAGGATACCATCATCATCAATTTGTCAATGGGGGAGAATGACATCATCCTCGAAGAATTTTCTAGGTCCTAGAAATTGAGACAGCAGCATACGCCGCTGGGTGAATGGGTTGATTTTTTAGGGTTACAAAGCAGAAGGGTACATTCTATTGAAATTGTTATATGCTGGAAAATATTCACCGTTATCTTTCTTGAATGATACTGATATGGGCGGATATCGTCAAATATCTTTCTAGCCGAGGCTGTTTGTAAACGAAAGTGGGCACACAACGTGCGGACGAGATACTTTCCGACCGAGAATAACTGTGAACATCCGTATATATATATATATATATATATATCCGTATATATGTGGATGGACCCCCTTTTGACACGTAGCTCTGAATACGGTGAATAACTAACTCAGTACTGGGTGTTTTTATATAAGCACCTATATTTTAAAAGCCGACTTCTTTTATACATTTTTTTAATATTTTTATTTTATACATATTATTTTTATTTTTTTTGGAATTTTGATCGTAAAATTTCTTTGGAGTCGAGCTCCTATACAGGCACGTTCTTTGTTTTTGGCAAAATTTCTCTATTGCTCCTCGCCAGTGATGACAGATACGAATATTTAAAGGGAAGTTGATTAAGAAGCTCGTTCCCCATATTCAAAAATCAATTCAAATATAATCCGTTTCCGATGGCCGCAATTAACACAGGTTTTATTGCTGCTGGGACAACTAAAAAAATGTTTGATGACGATGAATTGTGCTTTCTGATATTTTAGTTGGATGTAAGTTCCGCTGCGGTGGAAATACATCTGAGTTATATTAGAACGTGCTATTCAGTGAGGCGACTCAAGACAGTTTCAGACGTGTTTGTTCATTTTTGTGGCGAATTTCTAAGGAGAGAACTTCAACCTTCTGCGATTCGATCGAGTGCCCGGCTCATCCTCTATATCTTTGTGTTTCGCTCATCGACAGCCATAACGAGATAAGAAAAATTAACATTTCAATGTCGCCCCAGACGCGTGGTATCACTTAAGAAAAAAAAGAAGAAAACTCATTTCTTATAAAGCGAACCTAAATTATATTTCATAATTTACATTATTATATAATTTACAACACTTATACCCTTATCGGAATGGGTTATTTAATTTTTTCCTTTGCTTCTGCCGGAATTGCCATCAGCTGCGAAGATTGAATAGTGAAACCATCGCGAGTTGAGCTCTTTTTGCCTGTCAACCGTTCAGGGTCACCCTCAGCTCCGGGTCATTAATAACGTCTTGTACATTATTATTATTATTATTATTATTGTTGGGTTTTTCGTTGGTCCTCTAGCTCAAGTTCTTACTTAACTCTTAAGAAAGGACAACACACTTTGGTTCTAGGTATATTGAAAGATGGGAGTACGGCAGCGGGACTCGATGTGCACGGGTCGAGTGCTGGTCACCAAGTGAAGTTCCGAGACCCCTCCTTCTCGTTTTATTAGTGCCTTCTTACATTAAACCGGTGGGCCTCCCAGAGGCCCTCGTAGCCTATCCTTGCACACTCATCTCCTTCTCTCTCTCTAATGCTTAAGGGTACCAGCTAGTTCGCTGGGTGCACCTTTCGTTTCAACTTAAGGATCCTAGCATTAGGACAGAATATTACTCAAACTACAATATGCTATACCTATACGCGCGTACCTATCTATGCTGAATATCTAGTTGCACATACGTTCCGCTTTAACTCTATATGGAAGCGTCGACAGTGAACAACATTCACAATTTCAACAATTATTATTAATACAAAACGGTGCACAACAAGTGCGCGCTTATCCGCAGCAATTTATGATTAACAGGTTCGTCTTCGATACATTCTCTATTTTTCCCCGAGTACCAAGTTCTACGACGCGCCATTCGCTAAGATCATGCGTTTTGTTGTTATAAATACACAGTAATACCTTCTGCAACATATCTGTATATCTTATTCATTCAAGGCGATGATTTCACATCATGCAAATTGCTAGAAATGTACGCGCATATAAATTAAAACAAATTACTATGTACATTGTCCTCAAAAAGTGACGAGATTCTGTGGGTGATTAATCAAAGTTGGATATTTTCTGAAATACCTTTTCTGTGAAATTATTTCGAAATATATTTTTTTATCTTAATTATTATTAACTTTTATCTAATAATGGGCTAGTTATGCGCATTTGAAACTGAACAACAAGCCAGCAGGAGTCCCAGTACAAGTGTCATAGGTCGGCAAGTCCCCAGTAAGGTTGCGTTTAGATCAGGATCTGTCTAACGAAAAACGACATGCTCGCTCATTTATACAATGTTGACCATATTTAAACTGTGCACTCGTCGAAAATCGCTCATTTTATGGAGCCACCACGCGATGACTAAATTGAGTAAATTAAATTAAAAAAAGTGGGAAAATTTGCTGAAAAAGCATTCGTCTTTTGATTCAATCCCAAGCTCAGTTGAACTGTAAAGAGCATAAAGTCACGGGAGAACGTTTGGCGCGATGACGTTCAATCATCCTTTCGAAATGGCTCCCCCTAAAATGGCAACCTGAGTCTACGGCTCGTGGTGGTAATACACATCGCAGTTGCCACTCTTTTCCATCTGAGACGACTTAGATCAGGTCAACTTCTCTCGAGACGTAATGTCGAAGTATTGTTGTTAAACAAAAACACTAGCTCGGGAAATTGAACTGGTGAATTTAACAATAATAAAGCATTGTTCTGCGAATCTGCGTATTGAGTACAGTCGCCTACTCCGAGCTTCATTCTGGAAAATGATGATTGTTATCAGAGTCTATTTTTCGAGCGTTATTTCCAGTTGCACTCTTCCATCGCAAGGACCTCGATCGCTATTGTACTTTGTGTGAATTAGATTGTACCGGAACCGAATGTCAAAGAAGGTAACGCTCGGAAATATCATCGATAACGTTGTATCTCTTCAAATTCAGCAACGGCATGAATCGTCAGAGATCATGTGGTTCTTCAAATAATAATCATAATAATAATTCGAAACGAATTAGCTAGATTCGGAAGAAGTATAAAAAAAAGACGAATTAGCTAGATTCGGAAGAAGTATAGCTGGCAAGTTGCATTAAATTCGCTGGTCCGCTGCTAATTTGCACTTATCGCATGGTAGTTACCATGTTACACTGCTGAACAAATCCGCACTCCGCTGGCCCGCTATTGATCCAAATAAAATACTCAAGAATCGAAAAAGAATAAAGAGAAAAACTAATAAAAAATCTACAACCGATAGTTGAAATCCAAAGCCTCGGCGTACTCCAAGATGAAACTTCATCAGCCCACAAAAAATCAGATCGAAGAAAGGCAGTACATAGACGATCCGCATAGGAGAGACGAACGATCAGAAATATGAATTTTACTATTCTAGTTATTATAATTCAACTCCAGTGACCTTGACTTACCTTGCCCTACGTTTTGGAATGAGCTTTCGATAGCTTTGCCGGCCTCTCGTAAATGAAAATTTCTTGACGGCCTAAATAGGACCAGGCGCCAAATATTAAGCACAGGTGTTCTATTTTAGAATGCCCGTCTATGCCTAAAATTTCGAATCTCAGTGATTTAAATTATTGGCTTATTATTTAATTGACAATTCGGATTGCTACCTGCTCGTCCATTCTGGTTCTCTGTGGATTGCAAAAATGCTTGTGACTCCTACGCGCATCACATATTCTCTGTATCATGAGCACCGTGAGTGTCGAATGCCAAGTGTATTGCTTGCAGTTTTAGCCTTTTGTTTCGAAGAGCGCTGCAGCGAAATTACAGAACAAACAATGCAAAATGTAGCGTAGCTTATGCGCTCAATTCGAAACAGTCCTACGGTCATGTTCAAGTGGAGTGCCAGTGGCCACGTCGAATGTAAGGACATACCTGCAATGTCCTATGTTGTCTCACACACTTTGTTCAAGTGAAAATTTTCATCGTTTTTCCTATGGAGATAGAATGAATCACCATTTTCACACTGTGATCTCCGAGTCCGTTCTAGGCACCGCTTTGTATTTATGTATTTGTGTGAAGACCATTAGTAACCTCTACTGAGACTGACAGATTCTCGGCATTTGAGGGTGGGCGCAGGTGACGATTATCAGAGAAGGGAAACTGGAGCAGAACTGCATTTATAGCTTTGACTGGAGACAAGTTCTCGCGTAAGGTCAGATTAAATATGTGCGATTGTGGGCTGCCGTTCGCTGTCTCAAGCCTGCTACTAAAGCTACACTTCGGTAACGAAGGCGTTTTTTTTAATCAAAGTGCAAGCTCTGGTATATGTATAATCAATTTCAATTTCAAACAAATGTTTATTGACGGAACTGCTATATACATGCTTAATCAATTGTTCATTTTTTCTATTCTAGGATTGCCTATGTACCTAGACAGCCGCGGTAGCTAATGTTATTATTGCGAGTTAGACTCGTTAGAACCCACGGAGAATAGAATATTTTCCCCACCTTTTGGATCAGAGACCTAATAGCTTATTTAACGGTATCAGATTTTACTTTGTTAACTAACTTCAGCTTTTTGAAAAGTTCAAAACCGTTGCAGTCTCTCGAAAAAATTGTATAATTATGTCATTTTTGTAAAATTAAAATTTTAGATGTCCCCTACCAGTGCCAGGAGAAGTTCCGCAGAGAAACTGTCCTCAAAAATTGTCCACACATGCCTAACGATGGTCTCATAGCTGTCGTAAAGATGTTGATTGATAATTTAGCACGATGCGTTTAATTAAAGCCTCCGACTCCCTGTGCCCTATTCAGAAAGCGCAGCGGATGCTACGGCTTGCTGCAGGAGGAGCCTTTTAGAGAGATCGTTATTAATTGATTGGATCAATGCGAGCTGGAGTCGCTTTGTATTGAATAAATAGATGGAATTCCCATGGCAGCCATACGTAAGCGTTCATTACAGCTATAATGAATACGAGGCCAGTATAGTGTCAGGTGAAAATTACAAAGTGTATCACGTGCGCTTTGCAGGAAAAATCCTTAAACATATTCCAATTGTTTGTATCCAACTTTCCTACGAAATTCGTAAATGGGTAACAAGGAATACATTACGTTTATGCAGTTCGATATGCGTTCGCGACGTATGTTTAGCCAAGACACGAAATTCCACCGGTAGAATAGGGGTTTCGAAAAATAACTATCACATATATTAGTGCACTGCATGCTTATCGATAAATTATAGATATCTTGTGAAGTGTGTGAATCGCAGCTTGCAGGCCTATAGGGTGAATTTAGTATTTATCGACAGCGGTCTACTCTGATTCCAGCGAGCTAATTCGCGTTTCTCGTACGAGACACTACATTAAATTCACGTTTAGGTATACGAGCAAAAAGCTTCAAGGTAGACACAGCCATCGCGTTTGTCTGCAAAGCGAACAGACCTTTTTAAGTTCGTCATCTCCCAGCATCACTCACTACCCCATCCTGCAACGCCACGTTTCAACGCCACGTAACGGCGCAAACGTAAACGGCGCTAGGATCGATAATAGCACGCATGCAGCACACTTTGGTGGCCCTCATGCGATTGCCAGGTATCGTTGACCATCCAACAAGCGTCCTTATGATCAACACCTACTTAATGTGATGAAATGGAATAATAATTGTGAGAAATGAACATTTATAGGATTGTTTTCTAAAACTATCTATGGCGCCGTTAATCGTTGTAGACCGACGATCGCACTAATGTCCTCGTCAAGGACATTCTCCTGGACTGATCAATCCCGTCAGATAAAGTGGCGTAAACGCACTCATGTACAATACCATCTCCGATCAACTCACATACTATATACACGTGTGTATCGCGTTGTTCTACCTTAATCAGACAAGAATAATTGATTTTGCTCCTAGTTACATAAGCATCATGTAGAAAGCTCATCACATTTACGACAAAACTACCCAGTATCGTCATCGCACCAACCAGATTTCATGAGGAAGGACTGTTAGACCATAAACATAACAGCTGCAACTTCAACAACGAAAAACCCGCCCAACAAATCCAAACTTTCCATTACAACCAGCTTAAGTTTATTTTTATCAATTGCTTTACCAGCGTATTTGATAAACATCGGATGATCTCCCTCTTCAACTGCGAGAACCCACAAGAACCCAAATATAAGTGTTGTAAGCGGCAAGGTTCTAATTCAGCTCGCAGCACCGACATATCGTCACGGAGGCGAACTGCACACCAATCATCCAGCATTGATCATAGACAAGTCATACAAGCACCTTATCGAGAGACATCTACCGCTGCCAGGTCAAGAGAGATCACTTTGCCTTCTATAGCGTAGAGTGCGACATGAACGTAAGAAAAGACGTTCTGCTCTATGAAAGCAGATCCCCTTAACTGTAGAAAGTCTTTTAAATGCGAGACCGTGTTCAAGAAGTGGCTGTAGGAACACGACCTAAATGAACCACGAAGCTCTGGTGGATACACCCGAATCCCAACAAGGATACTCTAAAACGCCTACAAAGCAATCGCGTTTAGCGGACCTTTCTGTTGCAATATGTCAACATTACACCATTTGTCACAAAATACTCCCATGTAGTATAGCGTGCTCCTATATAACAGGGCTTTAACCTATATTTGAGTCTTCAGAAGAATGTAGGATATGTGTTGTGCACAAATGGGCGAACATTGTCTTGGAAATTGGTATAGATCGTTATGGGGCCACCATTATTGTAGCCGCTCATGTTATATCCTACCATCTCCATTATGGGCATCCATTTCTGCAGTATATATATATATATATATATATATATCATATGCACAAGCTAACATTTGGGACTTTCGGAATATCAGACATGAACAAGTTGAAAGGAGCTTCGGGGATAGCTCCCCCTGGATTAGTCTCTTATCTGTCTTCTCTTAAGGGGGGGAAGAAGATATCCCATCTTTTACACACACGACCATAAAGAAACTAGTCAGCCCTGTTAGGCGAGACTATTAACAAGGTTCGCGGCACGCTCCAGGCCCACGCGTGGTGGCCGGAAAGCAGGCGACGCAAAGAAAATCACTTTTTGGTAACACCACTACTGAAATCGGTAGCCTATCATATATGGACGAAGGCATGGTGAGCTCGCATTTCAGACAAGGCCGTTTCATGAGGAGGATATACATTTAGTGATAGCCACTGGTAGAACCGCAGCGACGCTGTTGAATTCGACAAAGTACGGCATCCCTGCCGAGACATCGATGGGGGTGCTCTCGCTCTTGGGCCAGCTTCTTTGCGCCAGCGATCAACATCCATCTGCCCAGAGGCGTGCATCGCTTCTTCCAATGCCGGGCGTATGGGCAGGATGTGCACAGCATCAACTTCGGTGCCGTGGTTGTAGTGCATTCAGATGTCCCATGATGCCTTCCAGACGCTGTGAAAAAGCTTTTTGTTTGCCTTGATGTCCAAATGTTGGCTGAGAGTTAGCCCGAAAACCTTTTCTTATTTTTTGGATCTGTTCTTCTTGCTGATGAGGAAGCTTGCTTCGCTCTTTTGTTTCGCGAGCTTGAGTCCGGCTTATTGCTTCCATACGGAGATCTGTTTCAGGATCCGCTTAGCCATAGGATCCTGTTCAACCCCCAGCGTGGCTTGCACAGAGACCGCAAGGTCGCATCGCGATCACCTCGCCAGACAGAAAAATAGTTATGGCGAATCACATGGGCCGCCCGTAGCACCCGGTTCCCTTGGGGGGGGGAAAGGGGGGGTAAGGACAACGGCGGTCTTCTTCCATTGCTCGGGAAGGCCGTCCTCCCCTCTGAATTTTCTCGTGGCAACAGCAGACAGAATTTCCCGGTGTTCATCACTGGAGTGTCATCACTGCTGGGAGCCTTGTCTGTCTCGAGTCTGTTGCCAGACTCTATGATCTCCGCCGTAGTTACTTCCGGCATGCTTCATCGTCTTCCGGTAGGGTTTCGTATATTGCACGGTCAAACGCCTCTTTTTTTGAGAATAGGGAATGGAGTTCTCTGGCGGTTTCTTCTTCTGGCGAAGTATGTGTGGACAATGAATGCAATCCTCACCTATGTGGCTCTCCTTCCCACCCTTGTTGCTAGTGTTGTTCGCAATTTTGTCATCCGGACAGTCTCGAGCAAGGTGACGAAATTTTGTAGTTGTAGGTGTGGTTGCAGGCTGCATTTCTGCTTTGTGCAGAAATGCAGAATCGCCGCTTGCACCTTTCAAGCGGCGGCCGGTAATGCAGTGCCACACCTTCCATTGTTGGTTCACGGGTTGTCAGTGAAGAAGTTGGCATGTTCAGGCAGGCCCAGTTTTGAGTACAGCTTTTTATGGATCATTTTGGCATCGAGTAATGGATCGAAGTCCCTGAAGAGTACGATCGTGGTGGGCACAGCCAGGTCTCGAACGTCAACCTTTGCGCCCATGTGTATAATGTCGGCGAAGGATTCAGCTCCATCATGTTTCTTGATGCGTACCAGCCTCCTGCAGTTGATATAAGCCTTGATTGTCTTCATCGTCGTTTCGTACGATAAGCCGTCGTCGACCTTGGCTCTAATAGGCCCATCTCGGTTAACCGTACTGACGAACGGTATCTACGGTATCGAGAGGTGATACGTTCCCTTGTCATCCAGCTGTCAGGGCAATATAAAAGTCCTTTTCCTGCAGGCTTCGACAGCGCGCCGTATTGAACCGTCTCCTAAAATTTCCAAAACGTGGAGGGTAGTTCATCTGGGCCATCGCTTTGCTTATTTTAGTAAATTTGAACAGCCTCAAGAGACACCAATCTGAATCTTGGTCTGACCGCACTTCCCCCTATGAGCGTGCTGGTGGCAAATTGAGTGGCCATTCCTTCTAATAACTTCACATCCTTTTTACTCTCTTCGGTCCCACTCCCTCTGGTGTGAGTGCCCGAGTGTCACTTGGCTTGACGATGCATGTTTGGAGTACGATGTCGTCTTGTAGACGGTCTCCGGCCACTCCATTCCTACCATCCGAGCGAAATCGTCGGCTATAACGGCTTTGTCCCGAGATCCTTCTTTCATATCCTTGACCAGATTGACAGTTTTAACCTGTTTGAGTCGTTCTCTGCCTCGAAAAGTGGAGTTTTTAGACGAAGATTCTTGTTTTGAGAATTGTTCTAAGAAAGCGATGCCGCATTGTAACCCTGAACCTCAAAGCGAAAGGATTTGGGATAAGAAATCGCGGGTTGTAAGATCGCCAGAGATCTTATAAAGTCGGTCTGCAATTTCTGTGAGTAAAACCAATGTGAGAGGTCTGAGATCGTCCAGAGCCAAGGGAATCGTAATGATATCTAGTCATGATATTTGTGACAGGAGTCTTTTGAGAGAATTAAATCGAGTGAGCTTTCCTAAAGATGTTCTTGAAGGAACAGTGGCTCATACTCAATTGATAAAATCAGGCGAGCTCGGTGGCGTGGTGTATTTGCGTGCGCCTTGCAATCCGAGAAGACATGCACATGCACGGGTTTGATCCCCACCCTTGCACATTTGCATTTAAAGGGTTAATGCTATGAAGCAATGCCGAAAGCAGTACCGTTGGCTGTGAGTCAGTCCTGAGAATGTCCTTATTTATTTGATAAAATCAAGCGGGGGGCGTGGGAGTGCACCGAATACTTGGAATCCTAGGAGCTCCGGTTCGAACCCAGCAGGATACATATGATTTGAAGTAATACGAAAGTAGTTTCGATCCATGGCCCAAGTAAGAACACCTCCGGAGCCAAGAAAGCATTACTTAAATGAGTTCGTCAGATGCCAGTGGGCGCCTCCTTGGTGTAGACTCCTAGATGCAATAAGTTGAACAATAAACCGTTTTCTTTGTCTTCGACTGCACGACTTTCCGAACATTTATGCAATATAAAAGTGTGCAGATCTTCTTATTAATGTGGCTCGTGCAACTGCCCATTTCTGTTAGCAAAGCTCAGCGCACGACAGCTGTATGCCACAATCTCCACTCCACCGCCCCACAGAAACGATTAGCAAATGAATGTGTATGCATAAACACTAATTCCTTCGCTTACGCTTATCACAGGTTCGTTGTGCCGTTGACTCTAACTCATTGGTCTTATCAAGTTCGGTAAAACGATCGTTGTACCCACAGCTATTTCTCTTCTCCTTGGGCCGTTCAAGGAGCACATGTTTTCAGGTTTCTCTGGAGGGATTCCGTGGCTAGATCGTGTGAGCACTAAAATGGTGGACGTTCAGATAACAACCCAACCGGCTCATGGAGGCCACACAGATCCATTCCTATAATCATGATCTGGGTAGAGGGGGTAGGGGTTCATGGGGCAGAGAGGAATAAACGCAATCCTCGCACCTCGACATATCCGCGCTGTCGACCAAGACGGATGGTCGCGCCTTCCTCGTAAGGCGACCAGCCTGTTTGGTATCCTCAAGGATACAGAGAGAAAGAGAGGGGAATTTGCAAGACAATCTGGGAGATTTCTTTCCGATCCGAATGTGGCGACAGCTGATACGTTCCATCCCAAAGTTTGCCTGATAACAAAGAAGCTCTCCGAATGTCCACCGGAGCAAGTGAACATGAGCCTAACTAATGCAGGAGCTAAAATTAGTTTGGATATATTGTAAGGCGTTGTTACGGATACGTGGACCAAGGTCTCTTTGTCTAACGCCCCGAAATAATAGGTACAAGGTCTAGTCACAATGCAAGCCATCCAGTACACGATGGTGCAAAAACAAAGAGTGATTCGTTTATGGAAACTCTATCGTGTGAATGTCGGAATAGCTTATTATCCACAGTTCGACAGCCACGCTATATGTATCCCTCAGATAGCCATGCATAGTTGGACCTGTATATTTCATAGTATGGCAAAGGACATGGTGTAACATGGAACTGGTCTGCTCATAATAATAATAATACTAATAATGAATCGTTAGACGACATCGAAAACGAACAGAGGACAGGGCAGGAAGTGCTAAGTAGAGTGGCCTCCAAATTAACGACTGAGCCCAGGTCTCATTACACAAGACGGTCGCATGATGAGATTTCTTTAGTTCCCTTATGCCCCAGGCATCGTCTCACAACTATGAACTCGCAAACTCCACACCATTACCTACGAAATATAAGAGCTAAACCAGATTCCCGATGGTCAACAGACATGCTGCTCACATCTGGTGCACAAAGCGTCGTAATAAAATCTGCACATTTCTTTCCTACCGAAATAGATTTCTGTATATTTCTTTCAAAGAATTATTGCACATCTAGTTCCGTTTGTGCAATATCTACATATAGTTATTAGGTTTTTTAATGAGGGATAACAGATGACGTTCAGGTCTGGCCCTAACTTTAGATAATGAGCTAAAAAACAAAAGGAAGATAAAGAAGAAGTTGAAGCGCCTTCGTTTATTTTCATCCTGTACCTTTATTTACATGTTTATTATTTTTCCACTCGCACAGCATTCTAACTTAACCACTACAATATTCGAAAATCATTAAGCCTGCAACTTACAGGACAGATGCTGGTTTTGTTCTTTTTAAGTAACCTTTCTTATCATAAAACAAATGGTATATTTTACCCATAAGTAAGACAAACTGAGCGTAAGTTATCTGATCGTCGACCAGGTATAGCCAGACCCTTAGCATGAGGTTTATAGGTGGGTAGATGTCTGTATGTCCTAAGTCTAGGACTTCCACAAGGTTCCACAGGTGTCGACCGAACCTATCGTGCAGCGCTACGTACTGCTCTCGCAAGGTCATGTGGTTCACAGCTGGCATGGCCATATGGACTGGCTAGAGCTAGGGTCCGCCTAAGCAGCTGTCGACAGATGGAGGAAAAACCGTTACCGACCCTAACGCCAGGCCGGATCGCTCACGGCGTTTGAGACACGACCAACTGTCGAATAAGTGCGGGCGAGAATACCACATCGAGAATATGCCCATTGGCGAAGCTAATGTGATTACGCGAACGTTCGGATAACTGTCTCATGTTAAGCTTTGGTGGGTCAGGGTCGTTGTTGAAATGCTGACAAGTCGTGCCCAAGTGCAAGAAGCATGTTGCTAGGACACAGCTGTTTTCATGTTTTTCGTTGACCGGCGCCAGACGCCGTAGATAATGGTAGGCCGGTGCGAGTACGGTCTATATGGTTGCTCCTTCTGCCCGCTAAAGATGAACGTAGCCGCTCATCTGGGTCTTCTGCTGATGTGTGAAAGAGAAAAGGTCCCACTGTGGCGTAATGCTCTTCCTCGCTATCTGGCCTTGTTAATAATACACTCGACAAGAGCGAGTCTGGCTAGTGGAGCGGGTTGCCTGCCAGGCGTTGGCCGATCGCGGCTCGCCAGAAGGAAGAGAACACCATGGCCGCATAGTGGCATGAGAGGAGCAATGCAAACATTAAGTCCAAATCGTGCCACGTTCCCCCGAGCCGATCTGAATATCTTCACCCTAGCCAATGCCCTTCGGAACACATTTGGTTCCAAGGTGTCAGCCAACAATGCCCTGAAAGGATGACCTTACTATGCACACCGCCTGTGTGTACATAGGAGAGCATACACAGACTGTTGGTGGTTGTGGTACCAATGCAAAATTGTTGATTTCCGTTGTTCTATATTCTGCTGAATAATGTGACGGTGAAATCAGTTTGGGTATGCTGATTCATGCCCAAATGAGAAACAGTAAACAGCCAAGGTGGCAACTGTCATAGAAAAAGACATTAGTGTCTGCAGCAGAGTGCATGCTGAGACTAGTATCTATTATATTTAGAGTTGAAATGCTCTGTGCTGTTGGGACTGTTTGCGCAATTTTCAAGAGATGCCTGATTTCGCTTTTAGTTTCGCAATGACGTCGGCCATGCAGTTAACTGTGTGCTATATCGCACAGAGTTCCTCATTTGCTTCAAATACTTTTCAACCTCATTGAAACCTGTTGACCAAAATAGAGTGCAGTGGACGATCTCACGAGGTGATTCACAGTTCAGATTCAGGCGGAAAAACTGCGGCTGTGAAATCCGATTGTTGAGAGATTTGGTACTGATATTATTATACTTACTGCATTATATAACTAATGCGTAATATTATTAACTCTAGATTGAAGTTCGACCAGCGCCGAGAGTTCAATCACGCCCTCGAGTGTGTTCGTTAACTATGCGAGGTGTTACTGCGACAAGAATATAAATGCAGTTACTCGTGCCAATGTGTTGTACTTATAGCCGTTAGATGCTTTTATCCACCCGTGGGTCCGGTGCAACTCTTCGACTAGCCTCTGGTATACGAATGGCCTCGCTTGCTTGCGCTTCACCTTCGTGTTATTAGTACTTCAGTGAGCTTTTCCGCGCCGTGGATTGCGTCGAACACTAAGTGCTAGTGTCAATGACTGGCAAACATATCATCTAATACTAGCCATCATAATCATTATTGTATGAATATGTGTAATTAGATCCCTTCGGCATGGATCCAGTTGTGGCGCTGTTGCCGTATACTGCTCTGCTATGCGTAGCGGCCGTGTCGTTCGGTTGCGCCACATTCTCATATTCCTTATTACATAGCGGTCCTGCTCAGGACAGAGCAATGAATATGTTATAGGGCGGTAGATGCCTACGCTCGTAGGCAGGCCAGACAGGCCGTAGTGTGCACTCACGAAGGCTTCCACTTCAGGGGACGCTGCTGGTGAACCTGATTGGGTCTTAGTTTATCCGGCACAACACGTCATGTGTTTTGCTTTTCGTGCTAAAGCGTGATCGAGTCAGCAAGACATTATTCATGACCCCCCCCCATTTCCTACCCACAGGTGTCAAAAAGTGGGATTCTATCTGGACACGAACATCTCTCTAGCACTTCACCACTGCGAAGACGATTACCGTGTGACTCAAATATACGTTATAGTGTTGGCAGGCAGGTCGTTTCCATGTATGCTGCATTTAAGCATCATAATATTATATTCCGTGAAACCGACAGCCCAAGGGAAGAATAGACGAAGGTGATAACCACTTAGATTGAGAATTCAAGTACCCAAGCAAGATGCACTGATATTAAAGCAATACGAATATTAGAGAAAGGTTAGCGGGCAGATTAGGAAAGGAGGGACTCTTAAAGTCAGACCCGAAGCTAGCTTAAGAACTTTGTGGGGAAAATGCATTACAATGTGTGTAGCCCGGATAGAAGTCCGGGCTAGAAGTTTACGCTGTACGCAACTTAAGTGCAACATGTCATTCACATCATGTTATTGGCCGGACGTATTCGCAAATTATGAATGGTCTTTGTCACAGATTTGGAGCCATCGCATGGGTGTAGAATATAAAATTGAATGATTTTTGTTTGTTGAACTTGTAATTTGGGGAGGCCCATTTTCGGCAGCTAACTTGTCTGTATATCAAGTAGCTAACATGTCTGTATATTAGTATTATTATTGTTTGTATATTATTAGACGTAGTGGCCCAAAGTATCTATCAGAAAGGATGGGATTAGATTTCTAGCTGCTCCAAGCTTAGTGTGCCGCTCGGATACATTGTTCGTAATGCGTGCGCTCCTGCTCACCAGGAGCAATAGATAGATAAACAGCCTCGTATATGTTCCTGTTTCGTAATCGTCACATCATATGTATAATTACAAACGTTATCAGCACGTACCATCTGCATGTCGACCAACACGGTTGTGATACACAGGTGACCGCTGGGGTCGGAACCTGAATCTCAAATAGGTACATGTTAGACCATCAGGTTCCACATTGTAGTATCCTGCCGGAGAACTTTTTAAAATCCCCATTGTTTTTATAGAATACATCTAAAAGCTTCATTCAAAAGCTTTCCTAGCACGCCCTTCGATTAAAGGGCGAATCGAGGCTCAAGTCGAAAAATAGTGAGGCAAGGTCGTAAGCCGGAGGCCGAAGATTCCAGCCCTTTGAAGTGACATATCCCTTGGAATGAAAAAAATATATTTGTATTGTATCGCTTGGGACTTTCACTTTGAGTTTTCACCAATAGCTCTTGTGCAAATAGTTACTCTATAATACTGCCAGCTACTGATGTTCGCCTGGGAAAATTAACATCCCGTTTCTATACACTAACAAATATAATCAATTTATTCAATAGTTTTGTGCACCGACGATTGGCCCCAACAAACGTATAGCTCATCTAATGATTAACCGGTAAGCCCATTCTGGTTCTATTAAAGTTTTAATCCGGGTAGGCGGCCAAAGACCACCCCAGCCGTAACCTATCAGACTTTGCAGGTACAAATCCTGTGGCGGGGGCTTAGTGTTTCAACGTACATATATTGTGTACTTTATATACCGGGTACGTGGACCAAAGTGATACATTTAAAAAGGTCGTAAATATAAATCGGATGAAGTCATAAATTATCCGCATCAACAGGGGGGGCTGTTAATGATATGGACTAATTCAGTTCGCAATGCAACCTCCTTTGACCTTGACAATGGCTTTCAGTCTGTGATCGAAGGCCTCAGTGGTGACGTAAATGATATGGTCTAGGATTTTCGCCTACTCATTTGTAGTAGCGCCCTTCAGGGATTCCGAGGCGGTGTGTTTTTTACAGGACACCTTGGATTTCGAGATGTCCTAGAGAGAGATATTCAGCGATTTGGGGTTGACTGAGTATGGGGCTATAGTCCTTCTTAAATGAACCCGAGCACATTTGGGTGAGCTCTCTCTGGCTCCTCAGATCTGTGGCATGCGGTGGTAATCCGCCAAAACCTACTGGCGGTAAAGAGCGCCATTTGCGTCTTGCGGGACAAACACGATGGGACTACGCGCTGAAGCTGTTATTCCGGCCCAAACCATCACTGCGCTTAATTTCGCCACATTATCGCCCTGGCATTCCGATTGCCACACTCTATTTTTTTGTTTATTTTCCGTTCTTTTTTTTTAAGAGATTAAAGGTAAATTTTGCATGGACACCAGGCCTCACACTAAGCTATTTGCCTGGCAGTGTCAGACTGTCACTTACTAAACCCAGAACCGATTTTGACTTGGGGCACTGACCGGGACTATCAAAATATTACTTCAGTCAGTGCCTTGCAGGGACCGGCAGTTGATTCCAACCATGTCCTATCTCTCAGTTCCTCCTCTGGGGCGAACCTTCCCGCCCAGCCGCAGCGAGTGGGTTCCGGGCATTTTCCCTTCGAACGAGCTCTGCTATCCGCGCCCGTTCTAGCCTATCCTTCTCCCGGAGGATCCCTTTGGCTAGTGTGCTCCCTCTGTCCCACTTGTCTCTCACCAGGTCTATTTTGCCTCAACGGCCTTGCCCTCAACCCCACGAAGTGCGAGATCTTCTCTTTAGACGCGCAGCCAGACCTCCAGTAGTCGCTCCCAGGATGCCGTCTCACTCAGAGGTCGTCCCTCGAGCTCGTCGGCTCCCCTCTTACGGACGAGGCCATCCGGCCCCTATTGAACCGTTGCCTCGAGAGGACTGCCGTCATGCTCGACCGACTGCCCCTGTTATCGGCTCACCAGGGGCTCCTCCTTCCTCCTTCGGTCCTGTTTCTCGGCGGCACGCATGCAGCACTAGCTTAGGACATGCCAGGCCGGCACTGACACTTAAGCCCTTCACGCGTATGACGACTTGGTGTTGGACGCCCTGACCACGATCCTGAACCTGCAGCTTCCTCCGGAAGCGGCGTCACAGGCTACCCTTCCGGTTCGCTTCGGTGGCCTCGGCATCTTCAGTGTACGCCGCTTGGCTGAAGTTTGCTACGAAGCGTCGCTTACGGCGGTCGATGATATGGTTGCTACAGTCCTCCCTCCCGAAGCGCTCGCCCACTTCTCTGCCTCCCGGGAAGCTGCCCTTGACCAGACGGGCGTCCGAGCACGAGTCCCTCAGGACAAACAGTGCAAGCAGCGGGTATGGCCCGATGCCCTGCACAAGGAGCTGCGAGACTCCCTTCTGGCCTCAGCGCCACACGTTGCTGACCAAGCTCGCCTCCGGGCTGTCGACAGGCCTGGTGCGGGGGCGTGGCTCCACGCGCTGCCCTCCTCGTCCCTTGGCACCGCTCTCGACGATCGCTCCCTCCGCTTCTGTGTGGACCTCCGCCTCGGGGCCCCTGTAGTTGCGGCCCACGGCTGCGAGCGTTGCGGGGACCCCGTTGCAATAAATGGCCACCACGGACTCTCGTGCGAACGCAGCGCGGGTCGCCATCCGCGACACACGATGCTTAATGACACGCTCGTGAGGACCCTCCACTCCGCCGGTATCCCTTGCACAAGGCAGCCACAGGGCCTCGACACCTCTGACGGGCGCCGCCCTGACGGCCTCACCCTTATCCCCTTAAATCGAGGCCAGCACCTTGTTTGGGACGGCACGGTGGTTGACACTCTAGCACCTTCTTATGTCAAACACTGTGCAACCACCCCCGGTTACGCGGTAGCGCGTGCGGAGCGGGCCAAGCTAAGGAAGTACTCCAAGCAACAAACCCTTTTTCCCCCCTTGCTTTTGAGACCTTGGGCGGGCACGGCCCTCTCACTGCGAACTTCCTCGAAGGGGTCTACCATAGGTTGATCCGCGCCACCGGAAACAAGCACGCAGGTTCTTTCCTTCTGCAGCGCCTGTCCCTCGCTTTGCAGAGGGGTAATGCCATCGCCTTCCTCGGGACATTGTCCACCTCAGCCACCCCCCCAATATCGCTAGAAATAATTCCTAACTACTGTATGTTTTCCTCATAGTAATACCTAGAGGTTAAAAGCTGAGGCCTGTCAGATAGGGGAACAGCTGAGGGTCAGCTCGAAAAACTTACTACTCAAATCTAGAGCTGCATCGGCATTCCTCTTAGCTTCCATCGTGAACGTACTGAAGGACATTCAACACACAACGATTTCCATGGAACGACATAATCGCCTAAAAACGCTCTACATTTAGCGTCACTAGGATTGAAATTTAAAACCTCTCCGTTTTAGTGCTCTATTAATTGAAACCTGTATCACAGGTTCTTTCCTTCCAGTCGCTCTACCCGTCGTGCCACTCGATTGAAGATGCCTTTTACTGTTAGAGAGTCTAGTCGCCATGCTCTGGTCTACCGACTACCAGCGGTCTGGACCTCACTCCCTCCGGAGATTAGGGGCCTCCCCTCGGTAAAATTATTTGCCCGTGAATTAAAAAAAAGAATTGCGTACACGCAGTAATTATATTACCGGTGAATTGTTTCTGCGACCCGATGGCTTTATTGTAATTATTCTGCTACTGTGTATATATTTTACTTGTCAATAATTGTGTTAAAGATCGACGAATACACCTGTATATATTGTTAAACTTTGAATAGTGGGCAATTATTGCAATAGCTGTCATTCGACTGCCACAGGTCCCTGTCACGGGGACTAAATATGCGCACCAGACTGTGGTGTGCCTGGTTTTTACAATTATTTTATTTTTTTCTGATTATCCTGACCGTGTTCTAAGTCAGATTATCCTGACCTTGTTTTATACACACCTTTATCATATATTTTTTTGCGAGAACTTAAGCATTGTGAAACTGCAGTTCCGAAAATAAACCTCAAATGAAATGTATCCTTTGGTCTACGCACTTAGTATATAAGTGTGCCCGAATGTGCCTTTCGAACCTAGAAAAAATCCCCGGGGGTTTGTTGAATGATGGTCCCGTGTGTGATTCACCACGATAGGATCGAAAGGAAGAAACTCGACGGAGTCAATCACCTTCGCCCACAGGCGGCGATCTAAATTTTTATCTTTACGTCAGTGTTAGAGATACAAAAGGGTCGTGTATTTGTCTATGTCGAATATATATATTATATATATATATAGAGAGCGAGAGAATATCTTAACGAATTACTCTTTTTACTATTATTATCGTCAGGACATCAGGCAGATGTAGAACATTCGTATTATTGCACAGCAGACTACGGTGAAATGTCAGACCTCTGTCTGAAAATCGGAGGAGGGGGCGAGGCGTTGAGGTTCGCTTGGTCGTCCTCTCGTCCACGGGGGCCACCCACCAACTTGTGTCTGAAATAGAATCGATCATCTGCGCACGTTAGAGGGAATTATAGGTAGTAAACCACGGCCCTGTGTTTGCCCTGTAGTGGTAGTATGTGCTACTGTCAGTGATGCCCTTGCCAGTAGCAATGGTAAGGTTGTCGAGGGAAGGTCGAGGTGGCCTTCCCTGCCCCAAGTCCGAATTTAGGTGGTAGCATAAAAACGTGCAACGACCACTTCGGCTGAAGTATTTGCTCAGCTACGCTTTCACTTGGGTAATCCCAGCTAGCTGCTTGAAGGCGAGGCTTGCCCTTGCCCACCGCAATACCGAGCGTAGGGAGAAATGGAGATATCGTTTGGAGGAACGGGCCGTACATACGATGCCGGCCAGGAGACAGGCGCTGGCGGTGGTTGTGGTGGCAGTGTTTCGAAGATAGCCCTCGATTTTTTATGCTACTACAGCCTTCGGACCAGTCCGGCGTTTGGACGCTGCCCACTTACCTCTGACCGCGTCCCCTTCGTCCTCGCATACAGGGATGAGCATCGGCGTTCGCGTTGCCTCAGCAGTGGCTCCCTTCTCAAAGAGTCTCGTAATCAGTAATTTGACACAACCGCAAGGTCGTCCGGAACCTGTTGGTACAGACGGATAGCGCGAGCTGACATTGCTAGTGCATTTTGTGAACACGTATGTACATATAACAGCAGTACCGCCGGTGCGAAAGCTAGACAAAGGGTCAACTGATCCGAAAACAAGCACAGATACTATTTGGTATTAGCTGAGCTAATATATCGATCTTTTTTTTGGTTTTGGAGAGGAGGAAATTTTCTTCAAACTCACGGTCACCACCAGAGACAGCTTCCAATCTCCATGAAAGTGGGCCGATCCAGTGCAGAGGGGTTGACGTGGATGACAAAACGCCTCTGCCTGCTAAAACCGTCCTCTGTTAAGAGTGCATCTCTTCCCCAGAGTCGGCACGCTTGCCGTTACCCGGTACTAGTAATACATCGATCTAGAATATATTAAGTGTACGTGATACAATGAAGAGAATGTATGGAGGATGCAAATCGATCGCTTTTTGTAGTTTACATTCACATGACTGTTGGCCAACAGGGTTAGCGTACAGAGGTAAATAGCAGATACCAAGTAGCATCAGTCAGTATCATGGATATGTTTTTCCAATTTTTTTTGCACTGAACTAACACCACGTGCCAGTCTTACTTATAATATCCACAAGTAAAAAAAAAAGACAAGTGAACCATTATGTATTATTAATTAATCGAATTGACCATTCTTTATTTCTCAAATACATTAAGCAAATGAAAAATTAAAAAATAAATAAATAAAAACAAAAAGAATGAAGAGATCATTTAAGTATAAATTGTTATCTCGGTAGTATCGAGCCCAGTGGCGTGCTGCATTCGTGTGTGACTTGCAACCGGAGGAGACGGACGTCGGTGCACCGGTTCGGTCCCCAACGTTGCACATTTGCATTTAAAGGGATCCATCTTATGAAGCAATGCCGAAGCAGTTACTTCAGTGGTAATGCTCCATTCCTCAAACTTCACGTTGCTCAAGATACGTGCACTCGCCCTTGAACTACTGCTTGTAGTTCTATTTTATCATATATATATATATATATATGCTACGCGTGCTTGCTCGCTAGAGGTGCTGGCTCACGTAGCTAGCGTACGTATTGATGTGTTCAGCGGCGAAGATTAGTATCAAGCAGACAACAAACAATGTTAAAATAGCTCACTTCATCGATCGTATGCTCACAATTTGTTGTCTTATAGGAGAATATATCGTATCCATGGATGCAGATCGAAATATATATATATATATATATATATATATATATATATGTTTCGATCTGCATCCATGGATATGGTATGTTCTCTTATGTATAAGACAACAAATTGTGAGTATACGATCGATGAAGTCAACCATTTTAACTTTGTTTGATCGTCTGCTTGGTACTAATCTTCGCCGTTCAACACATCAATACGCACACCAGCTACATGAGCTAGGATGCACATTCAACGACACCTCAAGCTCTGTCGCGTGCAAGGAGGCTGGGCGACAGACGTACAGCCAGATAGACACAATGAGAGAGCGAGGGAGAGAGAGAGATACGCCAGCAGAAGCGGTCTGCATTCGGCTCAATTTGGGTTACCAAATAGAACAACTTCACGCGCTTAACTCACCACATTTTAATTAGCTGCCGCCGTCGCTCCCGTCGTGGTCAAATCGATGGATCCTCAACTAACAGCAGAAGTACATAGTAGTGTTGCTGCTGCCAGTTGCTGTTCTTGTCATTGTTGTTGTTGTTGTTGTTGTCGGTTGTCGTAGTGGTAAAAAGTAACTACGAATTAGAGTCGACCTGCCTCTCAGCCGAGGAGGGCCCCTCCTCCACTCTGCCTCCCTCTCTTTCTCTCTCTCTATTCGGTGTGATGCTGTACGCTGGCAGACTGCACTTGTACCTGGGGCAGTGAGTAGCTGGCTGGCAACTAAACACCCCTGATGCGGGCTCTCCTGGCTGCTGCCACTCATCATGTGCTACGTATAATACTACATGTGTGTGTGTGTGTATCCGGTCGATAGCGACGCCATCGATTATTGATGCTGTGATCGAATGCTAATGATAGTGATAGTGTCTGTCGTCCAGACGATGTGTGTGGACGCGGTCGGCAGCCGGCCAGCCAAGAAACTACGAGAGACTAGGTATATATATATATATATATATATATATATATACGTAGTCTCTCTATCTTACCTACCTATATATATATATATATCGCTGAAATTGGTAAGGATATGGTGATGACCACCATCACCAGCAGGAACACATCGAACCGCTATCACTGGTGACAAGAGCAACCTAAGGATTAGCTAAAAATGAACAATTCTTATATTGCGACGATAGCAATTGAAGCTGCGACCAAGTGTCGTTGTGCTCACCTTGTTGATCTTCAATATGTATAATATATATATATATATATATATTGTCTCGGACTATCCTGACCACGTTGTAAGTCAGATTATCCTGACCGTGTTATATATACACCTTTTATTCAAATGTTTTTTTTTTGCGAGAACTTAAGCATTGTGAAACTGCAGTTCCGAAAATAAACCTCAAATGAAATGAAATGAAATATATCCATTTAAATGAACTGTCCCCTGTAGTCCGCTACAAAAATGGCGCTACACGTACATTTTGTTGACCACTCGATTTTCGAATCCCTTTTAAATCCATCCGTGGCACATCTCTTGTGTAATCCAAATTGCCGCTGCGGACGTTGCTAGTCATTCCCAAGGAAGTGAGCGAGGAACAACTTGTTACGAGACTATTGGACAGAGACGATACACACAAGGTGCCGACAATTCAATACAAATAGTTACATTCACGAATCTGTGCTGAATATTCATTGTTTTGGTGTTCCGGAAGAGGGCGGCGGCGGTCACGAGTCCAGTTACAACGGCGGAATGACGTCTTATTTATTTGTTTTCTTTAAATGTATGAGAACAGACCTATTTTGTGCTAGCGCTTTTGCGAGTTTCTCTTTCTCGAGTTTTTCTTATTTAAGTCTCTATTTCTTTAAACTCCCTCGTCTCTATTTAACGGACTTGAGGTGTGTCCATGTTGTGATGGGTTTCGTTCGTATGAAAATAGTAAATACGCTCAAACCAATGTTTAACGGCATCCAATATCGCAACTGGTTGCAAATCAGGCAGGTGGCCTCTAGCGACACTTGATATACAGCTGTGATCACTAAGTTTGCATAGTTGTCTGAATAACATGATAGGCCTATCAACAATTAGAATTGGTCAATGTGTACTGATTTTTTCTTCTAATTAGTGAGCCGCTATCTGTAAGCATATGTAGATTTCAATCAGAAATCTTGTCAGTCGAGGCTATC
The DNA here is from genome assembly GCA_019614645.1 of Stratiolaelaps scimitus. NCBI lineage: Eukaryota > Metazoa > Arthropoda > Arachnida > Mesostigmata > Laelapidae > Stratiolaelaps > Stratiolaelaps scimitus. The sequence continues at coordinate 657,170 of JABWDB010000077.1, forward strand.
CGTTCTACTCGACGCATAATCCTATAAATGTAAGTGTTAATTAAGCTGGGAGCAAAGCCGTTATTAATCCTGTATAAAGCTCTTATTTGGGGTGGCTGCTCTACGTGGAGCAGAGTTTGTATTCTCTGTATGTGAGGATCGCTACGGCTCTGATGATATAACGTATCGGGTTGGAAGAAGTGAAATTGAAATAAACAATTCGGTTTGTTGCTTTTTCGTAAATGGTTGGTTTTTCGTAGTTTCACAATATGTTTACGCACCGGGATAGAGAAATTCTTCTGTTCTTTACCTCTCGCCTAAACGGGATATATTTGTGTACTGAGTTAACATGCCGCGGACTGCTGATACGTCATCTACATGAAAACGAAGGTACTGCGAGGGACAAGCATCTAATTAAAAAACTCGCCTTGCCAGTTCAACTCCTAGGGTCATCTATCATCAATGTAGTAGCAGATACTGCCATGGAGTGGATGTAAGAAGCGATCGTAAAAAAGATTTGGCTATATTAGGCTCCGGAAACGATACGCATACGAAATCACGGCAATTATCCCGAAAGAGCATGTACACGATATTCTTCGAAATGTTAACGGTCGGTACACAAAGCCCAGTTCACATTGGAAGTAGAGAACCGGGTAGCCTCTTAAATTTGTTGAACATCAAAATGGCGAGAAAGTGCGACAGCGCCCTAACAAACATGGTAAACTACCGTACACAAAAAGCAATAATATTTTTTTATCTTCATTTCACTTATTTCTACCGCACACAATATGATCAGCGTGGTGGATACTCTCATATATATAGAGCATACAGCATGTGTTTTACTCTGGTGTCTCTCGAGAAAGAGCTTTACAAAACGAGAAGTGAGTTGATGAAGGGCGTCTACGTTCGCATCTTCATTAGGATGACTCACATACATAAGACAGTGCGCCGATCATACTATTGAGACAAACATGAACTAAAGGCAAGTAATCATATGCTTTCTAAGAATAAGATTCCGATTCAAATTGCGCATTATATGTATATCCAGAGCTACGCCATGGCCATACCCTGGTCGTGAAGCTTGGTATACATGAGCATTTTCGGTCACGAAAAAAAAAATCCAAAGCGTAGTGAGCTTGTGCAATTACGTCAACGATGAGATCCCCTCCTGAGATCTGACTTCCTGTGAGTGTGGTTCCCGGCTAACAAATAGTGAAACGATGTCAAAATCTATTTGTCGCCTATGTGAAGCGAGCTTACTATCCACAATTATCGTTGTCAATTATGTGAAATAGTACATATACAAGCCGTTAATTCGTCACTGTTTACAACATGCTTAGCAACAGTCATTCATGGAGCAAACAAAAGGACCTTTTCCAGGCTCGTCCGAAATGGGAAAAGACATTTTGGAAGGGAGAAGCTAAAAAATCACCATCTAGCAGAAATAAATGGGTCCCTACAAAGGAATAAAGTAGAAAAAGAAGCGTCGTATGTCGAACCACGGCATAGAGTAGACGGCGATGACGAGAACTGTTGCCATTGGCCTTCTCATAGAAGGGAACGGACCCCAATGTCCTCTGTGAGACGATCGTGCAATATAAAGAGTATCAGAGGTATCTGGTCCTCGAGTGCGGCGAACCAAACCACGTATATCACTAAATGGCGCTAATGGCCACTACCACCACAATAGACACAATGCACCAGACACAACAACCCAGCGAGATCACGTATAATATAGTAGCATTGCTAGAACAGGCAGCACTGTCGGGACAGTGGAAGGTTTGTTCAGGTTGTCTAACTAAAGGATGCTGTACTTTAGCCAATTCCAGCTCTTTATTATTGTCTGAACATGTACACTTAAGCGTCCAATGTTCGAAGAGTGACCGAAATTGCTGTCTCCAACGGGAACTGAAGACTAAGATACTACAAGGTCCATCGTATTGTTCAGACGCCAATTATCGAGTGTAAACGAGTGTAAATCGAAGCTTGCTTCGTTGGAGATATGCGTTCTCTCTGTCTGTATCATTATTATTATTATTACGAAGAAGAGATACGACCTGTACGCTTAAGACCTGTCGTCCAAGGGCTTTAGGCTATGGGGAAACACAGTGGTTTAGTGTTCTGACTACGATTCCGTATATCTAAAACAAGAAAGCAGTTTCTATATTGCGGAACTAAAAACATTCCCACATAATCCAATAATTCATGTAATATTGCGGTTCATTTTTATTTCAGTCTCTAAATTACATCTAAACTCAGATCTCTAATTGTGATGCTATGTGTCTAGCATATCTAGTAACGAGCCTTAGCCTTGTACAAATTATATTATATACTATTAATATTATTTTTTTTGTAATTACAAAAAAGATCGTTGACATTCTTATTTCAAAGATTCATCTATGTGGCTAAACGAATTAAATGCATTTGTCCATCAACCAGTCGATACAAAACAAGACGGCACATAGAACTTCGGAAATTCGAAGTATACAATGGTTGGTCAATTAGAAATATATATATAATTATGGAGCGTATTTATTGTACCGTTATACAAATGTAACGGAAAAATGCCTGAAAAAATGAAATGTATGTAGACTCAAGTGCGTGTTACCCGGTAAATTCTCATTCAGACAAGAACGGAGACGGAGCTTCACACTGGTGGGCGGAGTGGACAACATAGACAGATATTTTTATTTTCAATATCGTGTAAATGTATGTTCAGTTTAAATGTATAATTTGTGGACAAAGGCGAATGATTAAACCCAAATGACGTTAGATGTTACACGTATGTGTTACGCCCGTTGCGCCGAGCTTGCTGAGCCGATTTTGGGCCACCTGCAGGCAATGTACCTGGGACTCAGAAAAAGCAGTGCCGGAGTCGGCTGCGTGGGAGTTATGTGGGAGGACAAACGCATTGTGTAGTGAAGATGACGGACTGGGAGTGTTGTTGACGAAACGGCACGATCTTGCAGAAGAAGTCTGCGACATGAGCGCATCGGGAGAGCATGGCCCCGAGGACCCTCACGACGAACGCGAGGTCTGGGGTATAATCAGGGTGAAGGCGGTGGGCCTCGAAGTGTGAAAAATCTTAGTGCTTCACTTTTGTATGTAATCGTGTATGGCAATCTTGTTCGCGTCACACCTAGCTTCCAAAACGTATAGGTCTGCCGACCTCAGGCCGTAGATATGTTCTGCGGACTTTCGTCGGCATATCTAACGACGGAACCTTTAACTACACTTTCGGGATCGTTGATGAAACACAACAACACTTGAGGGCCATTGCGTCTTGTGGATCAGGATAATGCGCGTACTTTTAGGATTGGATCAGTCTGATAAATGATCAAGTTGATTGTGTGGGTGAGTGGGGCAGCGTTCAGGTATTCTATGCAGCGCAGGATGTGGGCTTGTATAGCGCGCCGTCTCAGACTGCCAGGCCTCCGATGAAGTAAACAATTTGACCGTGTTTGTTTATAAACAATTTTCAGTAAGACATTTTCAGTGTCAGATAGGTAATGAGTGGCCCTGGATCCAATCAAAAAAACTAAGAGAACTGCAAACATAAGTGACATCGTTAAAAAATGTCCACATACTGAAGGCAAACGGTAAATTACAAGCGTTATCGTCTGGCAACCATGATCCGCTTGTTTAGGTTCTACAGAGCGTTTCGTGATTGGTAACATTTATAAGTGTAGCGCTAGGCAGCCTTGGGAACGACTACAACTTCGTAAAACTATCGAAGAAATCTCGCGGAATAGACCCGCGGAAGGGAGTCTAGCGTGATATAATAGGTGCCGTACTCTGGTCAGGTCACAATACTTTTTTTTTTTTTTCAGCTGACCCTCAGCTGTTCCCCTATGCGACAGGCCTCAGCTCACAATACTTAAATAGTAGGATCTGATGTGATCTTCGTATAAACACCCGACTGGCGTAAATAACGAAACCAGAAACAGAGTTTGTGTTTGAATGCTTACGTTATAATAATAATAATAATAATAATAATGATAATAATAGTAAGCTTTTAAGAGTAAAGTATGTATGTGCCAACCTCGAGAACGGCTCTAGTCTATCAAATCAGTTTATTTAATCGATCCAACTACAGATGATAGTCTTCACTGTCCGACGAATTGTGAAGGACTGCCAACGTGCGATTTATTATCGATCCCTAATAATGCTTCGCCGCGTGGTACGCACGCATGGCAGGCCTATCCTATTCATCATGCTCCGCGGGTGCAAGAATACACGATCCAGTGAGCAGAATTTGTCGAAGCCAACCGTGCCATTACAGGCAAGCAAGCTTCGCTGTGACATTGTACTGCTGCTACTGCGGCATCGCTTGCCATTGACGGCAAAGGGGAGGCGAACTAAATATTAGCACTGATGAGAAACGCGGCGTCGAGTTCAATCTCCGCCTGAGATTGAACCGCACCGAAATGTCGAGTTGCTGCATTGGCGTATGCTTCTATACGAGAGAGTTTTTTTGTATTGTGTACCTACACAGATTTTAACCAACCTGTGGATACGAAGGCCAGACAAGTTTGTGGGCGTCAGCCCCGATTGGACCGAGGCTGCCGTAAGCTGTCATACATGTGTTTCAATTAAATGATATATACATATATTAGCTTGAAACTGCTGGGGGAGCTACGCTGTGCTATGGATTTTATGCGGCGTATTGTTCGCCATATGTTTGCGTTATCCATTCGATTTTGTCCAGAGGCAGGTAAGGGCCATTATGTTTGATTTGGCGTCTAAATGATCTATTGATTACAGGCAATATTTAACTTCGTTAGCCACCACCTGCATACGTCTCATGCGGAGCATATTCCAACCGCCGACTAGTCTAATTGTGTGCACTTGTACTCGACGTATATGTACGGCGATTCAGTCATAAGGCCAACTTCGTGTCTCTACCTATGTCAGACAGCTACAACAGTACGGCTTTTCTTCTACGAGCGTTTGCGCTTGGGCCCGTTCAGGCCCTAGCAGGATTCGATCTGTATCGAGCTGCTCGTTGCCCCGTAACGGCCCAGCACTTAAGCGAGCGCTACACAGAGATTCAGCCAGCCCAGCCAGCCGTTCACTGTTGCAAACTGTTGTTCAATAATCAAATTCTCTCTGAGTGAGCATCACTCGCAATGTGCCTGCAACAAGCAACAGCAGTAAGAGCAGCGGCAGCAAAAAACAGAGAAATGCGGTAGTCGGTGCTGGCCGAGAAGATTAATGCATTCGCCGATATATGTTCACGCCGCCACTGCGGCCGTTTGTGTAAGAATTGCGCTTCTGTACGCGCTGGCTGGAACGAGTGAACGGTCGCCGAGACGAGACGCGAGTACACGAGGGGCGATTGAGAAACGCAGTACCTGCACCTGCACCTGTTCAGATTGATAAACTCATTAATGATAATTAATTACGATTATTATTGTTTGCTAGTGGTATACGCACGAATAGCCTGTGGGCTGGCAAACTGCTATTGCTCGTACTGCAACGTTTGTACGAGAACGATATTGTTTTCTAGCGGCGCTCAACTTTCACTTTCTGTTTACTGTCAAATCAATCGAGTTCCGGATGTCTGCGTGATGAACAGCGTTCTTTCGAAGGCGTCTCATGAGGGGCGGTGGACAATTGTTGTAGTATGTGAGGAGATGAGTTGATACTGGGATACGGGAGGATGGAAGAAGAGTCCCGGAGGAGGCGTTGTAATTGCAATGCATACAATTAATAGATAAGCAATCCTTTGTGAAAGATTTGCAATAGCAGACGTAGCTATACTATATATGTTAACGAAAGTGAAAATATTATAAAAATGAGTAAAATGTATGAGTTAAAAAAAAAAGAAAAATGTATTTGGTACACTTGTTTGATTCAGATGCGTTGAAGGGTCACTTCTGAACATGTTCCTGGCGATTTAATGACGCAGGTATGGTACAAAGGACTTAGAGCTTATAATATTTCGTCAGCGTAGAACAACCAACTTGTAATGTAAACACCTGTTTGATGTGGTTAACAGAAGGAAGTTGTACGACGGACCGTGATACTGCCAATTCTAGCTTGAAAAGCCAACCGACGCGGGTTGCTCAATAAAAGCGGTCGGAGAGTTTTTGACCAGGAGTAGGAATTCCTATATTTATCATCTAACATCATTTAGTGCAAGCTACTTAAAACGAAACCAATTAATCGGCTTTTGTGGCAGGCCTCTATTGGATTTGTATCTACAAAGAAATTGTCTGTGAGGGTGCTACTCCTTCGGCTATCGCGTTTTCTACTGAAGTGATACAAAATGATGTCGCAGGGAGAAGTCCAATATCCGACTTTCAGCTATCACAGTTTCATGCTTGCTGAGCGGCGACGGCGTGGGAAAATGGGCATCTGTGAGGCTGAGCCGGGATACCTATCCGCAGACGGAACCCCATGCTCTGCGTGGTTTATCCCTTGCGAAATAAGCGAAAAAAAAATTAATTAATTAATATGAAAAAAAGAGGGGGCTGAACTCAAGAACTCCAGAAACTATGTTTTCTTTTCAGATACTTCATTCATTACTAGCCGGTCAAACAACAACACAGTTTGCTGGATGTCTGAGTACTTCACACATCGTGCCGTAGACAACTAATTTTTGCAAGAAAGATGTTAAAATATATCAGCTGACCCTCTGCTGGTCCCCTATCTGACAGGCCTCAGCTCTTAACCTTTAGGTATTACTATGAGGACCTGTCGGGGCCACCTTTGCTTATTCTCTGCCCTCCACTCGTACCTGATAAGAATCTTCAGATAAAGAAAGATGATAAAGAACTCCAAAGATTCTCCAAAGCGTCTGACAGGATTTGAACCCAACACTACACGTGTCCCTCCGGTCTAGTGGTCTAAGATATATATATATATATATATTAAGTCACTGAGGCACAAGCACGCTGGGAATCATAATAGGATCGAAATGAACATGTCGGATATATATATATATATATATATTAATCAGTACTAACGCAAGTTACATGTACTGAGCCACAGCATACATATATTCTGATTGCAGAAGTTGGTAAAATGTTATACAACGTAGTGGTAAGTGACACGCACGTTACCATAAACTGAGTTGATTCCAGGCTTTTCCTGACTCATGCAATCAGCTTACTAAAGCAAACCAAATTTTGAGAAGCTTTATGCGAAGGGGTGCGACACCATACAACGTTCAACTTCCCCAAACGGCGGTCGGCTGAATGTTAAACAGAGCGTTCACAATTACGAACTTTGAGTTGACGGGCACGACTCGGCGCAAACACCAAATCTCTGGCGTGTGTTCGGTAGTACTTAGATAACGATCGGAATAGAATTGTCCTATTTTTCAATCTCACATGCAAATGTCGGGGAAATATATTAAATCGCTGCTGTTTCCGCTTCACTGGAGCCCTTCTGGAAACAATCTGGCGGTTGGGCTTCCCAATAGTAGCAACCGTGAAGCAGTCGTCTGTCTAAAGACCACCATGAAGAGTTACTATAAATTAACCTTTTACACTCGTTATGAATTAGTCGCTACATGGGATGAAATTAATTAACGATGCTGTGAGAGCGACGTCAGCTCGATACGAGGGGTGTCGTACTGAGACAACATTTATTGACGGTTTTTCAACTTACGAAGTAGTTGCCCTTCAATGCCTCCGATCGCTTTTGAATTACCGTGTGCCGATACTTCATTCACCGGCTGTTGGCCTTAATCCATTCAGGTGTAGCTTTTGTTACTTTGTATGACAGGTGAGAGCTGATACTCCGTTGAATGGGTTATGGTTCGTTGATACTGCCATCCTTACGTGTCTAGCGTTATCATCGCTACAATGCCAATGCCCTTTTCCACACGGTGACAATTGGTAGACAGCATATAAAATCCCTCAGAATATAAATACAATACATTCAACGCGCTGTGCTAACTTCTTCTAGCCGATTCGACGTTGAATCGTGAACAAATGACATGGGAACGAACGCGTTAGTTACTATTAGACAACGAGTTAAGCTACCACTAGCAGGCAAAGGTAAAGGTTTATTGGTTTATTGAAGGAGCTGCAATTTTACAATGCTTGTTTGTTTGAACGAACTAAATGATGGAAATCTCGTACGGTCTGGCGTCGTGTGCATTGAAAAGACCCTTCACCAATGCTGCATCTGGTGGCATTTGAGTCGCAGAGTCGTAGTGAACTATGAAGAAACAACGTTGCTAACGTTTAGCTCAAACGCGACGTTTGCTTAATGAGACCAAAAGGTCTACATCCAATACAGCAATAGTGCTACAAAAGTGTACGGTGCACACCAGAACAAGGTGCTCCATGTCTCAAGCAATACACAGAGAAATGCACATTTCATTTCGAACCATCCTGACACGACGTATGCAGAAGAAGACAAGGGGTCCGGTGTCGTGGAAAGAATATTGCCGACATTGCATTGTACAACATCCCGCAAGGATGAGCGCCAGTCACGCCCTGTAACGCCCTACAATGGCGCACTCACCACCATTACGATCAAGGACGACAGGTGAAGGAAAAGCAAAGCGTCGGCCAGACCCGGCGAGCCCCAGCAGCACCAGTGGGGGGTGTTAGCCGTCAACGACGACGACCCCCGCTCCTCCGGGGGGTCCTTGGGGCACTGATGGAGCTACAGACTGCGAGTCAGACAGATACAGGGAGACAGAGAAAGAGAGCGCGCGAGAGAGAGAGGAGGTCAGCTGACAAAAATGGGGAACCTGTGTCTGACAGTGAGAGTGAAGGCAGGAGACTTCGTAAAAAGCACCGTCGGACGGAAGCGGGCCGGGGGGAACGAATAGTGGGTATAATAGTCAAGCCAAGAAGTGCACGTGCGACCTCATGTTTTTTTTGCTTCAACGCACGCTGCTCGTGCCGAAGGTGGAGACCTCTGTGTGGAAACGCCACGGTGTTAGAATGACATAGTTAGTTCGGTGCTTGAGGCGTCGGTGTAAATATACATATATATATATATATATATATATATATATATAGAGAGAGAGAGAGAGAGAGAGAGTGGGCGTACGTCTAAAAGAATGCATTGTGGCAACAATTGAAAATTTGATTTCGATAGTAAGTCTTGCTTCGTGTCACGGATGCAGGCGAATTGGGGCTCGCTGTTCTCTACATTCGAGCTCGCAAGACCCCAATTTGTTCGCTATCTTTTCTTCTTCTTCTTCTTCATAGTTTTCCTTTGTTTGTTTTACTTGCATCAATGCAGTCATCAATCTTGCCATGAAGGTGACTTGTGAAATACCGAAGCGATCAATGTCCCATCCATAGCTTCTGTAATAGTGAAACGCGGCAAGTAGTTCCCTTTTGTCAGCCAAGACTGGAACCTCTCAACACCAATAGCCCCCCAATAAAAGCTTATTGCACCTGTCTCAACGGCGACCAATACGTCGGGAATGCAACGACATTCAACCGTCTCTTCTTTGGCCGCTAAAGTTCTCCCAGCCATTCTTTTATCGGACACCTATCGACACTTATCCATGTGATGGCATTGCTACGCGCAATATAGGAGGGAGAAATTCGCATTTCACCGGGGCCACGGTTGGATATTCAAGTTAGTTAAACGTAACGGGGCTATACTACACTCAGATACTACGAACTCAGATTGTTGCAAGAAATCAGCGTTAGCTGGGGACCGAACCATTCTATCGTGTCCATGTTCCACGGCAACAGGTTATACGCCTTGACACAATTCTTCGCCGTGCGGCTTTTCTAGGGCACGACAGAAACTCGCAGAGACAATCTGCTAGAGAAGGACGTCTCGTAACTGTTTATCAACAAGCATTTCATATTACTTCCAACTCGCGACTGGGCAGTTTCCAAGTGTTCATCTTCGTCTGCCATCTAGCCGACTGATGTTCTGTAAGTGCGCGAAATGAGTCAATATCTGCGCAACGTCTGGGTTACGTTATACGTCTTGTTTGGCGGTTTGCAACGTTCTAGCTCTTAACGAGTGGGCCTTCGCAGTTTTATAATAAGTGATGTTCTACGAAGCAGTAATGGAATTCTTGCTGTTGACAATGACGGCACTGCAGTGGACAAAGTTTCGCGGCGCTCAGCGCCATGGGTGTATTGCCGATCGACGTCACGAAAATATTTGCACGAGGCTACAAGTTTCAAAAAAGCACCTTCACTTCGTTTGGTTCAAGCAATACTAAGAAATTTCAAGTGAAACATTACAGGAAACCTGGGGATGAATTGTTCAACATCATTCATGGTACTTCAGCACAAAGGTGTGTGTACTCGATTTGTTTTGCAAGGCTTTTTTGTCGCATGAACCATCCTGCAATTGTTGATCTGTCACCGCAAGGGCTGCCGCTTTGTAATGTCCAATGAAATTCAAACTGTGATAACGCATTTTCTGGGCACAGAGCACATAGGCTTCAGGGATATTTTCGAAACTATCACTTGTGTTCTGTGCGCTTGTTGAACCCCATCTGTCATTGTCAATTTTATGTTCAGGAAAAACTCCATCTGCTCCTGCTGAAGCACGCGCAGTCTAATTTTACAGGTTCGTTATATAGGTTAGTCAGTCCCGGCGGTATAGTTGTGCAAGTCAATGGGGTATGCAATGTTTCATCAATTAAAAGCACTCTCACGAGCTCAATATGAGCACTCCATGAGTTTGGCTCATATATTTCTGATGTGAAGAGTGAAAAATTCTCGAAGATTACGCCAACCCTACACTGAACAAGTCGGCCTCCCTATGCAACAAGCCAGGCTGCATACCGTCTTCAGTGGTCGCAATGTCTAGGCAGCTACACGCTACGTGGTTAGCAATGAGTAACGCGGATCGTGGGTGTACGCAGACTGCGGAGCTACCAGCGCGTATTTGCAAAACGTGTGGTATATCACTATTATTAGGTGCTCTAATAGCGCTCGTCGTCAAGGGCCTGTCGTTGCTCGCCTGGATAACTTATGCTTCCGCAGTGTCCAAATCAAATTAGTGGACGTTTGCTGGGCTCCGCTGCTATAGCTGCTGCTGCTGCTGCTGCTGCACTTTGTCGCAGGCGCGAAATGTCGTTTATTACCTCCGCGTTGTTCAGGGCGGCGGTGTCGGCAACGCTGGCCACAGTTCGGTACAGTCGCTGCCATCTGACTATTTTGGCCTTGAGTAATCACCATTAGCGCTTCGCTGCTGCGATACTGCTCAGGGAAGAAATATAGTATTGTAGATATTCTGCAGACACAGTAGAAATTGGCGTTTGATCTTATTTACTTAGTTTGATCTAATTAAGTAGAGGGCTCTTTACGTATATTTTGACATCACACAGGTTCGAACCAACGAGCGTTTTTCAATCCAGCGCGGGTAGCTGCCGTGGACTTCTCTTACCACAATCACTAGGACGGCTAACCTAATCCATTTGGGCTTATCCATAGCAAGAGGGGTAGCTGTTCTCTGTTACGCTCAAATACATTCAGGTAACGCGCGATAAAGCAGTCAAGCGGATCTCCGATAACCGACACAGCAATAAGGTTTTGCAACACCGTCCCTATAATGGCCGTGTGAAGTCAAGACTTTCTACAACCTCGAAGCCGCTTTACGTACCACATCACATACTGCTGAGCTAAACGGGGCCAATCTTACTCAGGTCGGAGCGCGCACCTATGCGGTACGCGAGGATCGGGGACTCAGTGTTGAGTTCGTGATGATGGTTAGTAAAACGCCTAAACTTCTGATATCAAGTGAAAATTATAATGCTGTACATTACACATTCAATTGCAATGTCATGATGCATTCTGCTGGAAAGCGTAACTTATTTCCAATATATTTTTATAGTGGGGCTGCAAAATATAGCACTAGCAGCCATTACTATTATTATATTTTGTTTTTTCCAGCTGACCCTTAGCTGTTCCCCTATCTGACAGGCCTCAGCTCTATTACTGCTGCGGGTCAGCTGGAAAAACCTGAGGGCCTCAGCTGGAGGCCTAATTACTATTATTATGATCTAAAAAATATCTTCCAGCCTTGCGTCATCTTATATTGCGGCGAAATGCACCCACAGGCTAAAATGATAATAAGCATCAATGTTCTAAATTTCCCGTTTTTTTTTTACATACATTTATTTCTCTTCTATTTTCTTGGCGATTGCCGATTTGACGACACTCGTTTGCGGTCCGCAGGTGCACCGCTGATCGTTCATATGTTTGACCGTGTATTTCTTAATCAATTCTACAGCTTTAGACCTCAAGAGCAATCCAGGTTCGTTTCGAGGTCCTGACTTATTATACGTTACAGCTTCGTGATCAAGATCTGTGCGTTCATGTACCTACATTTGGTTGTACTCCATTCATGAATTCGATCTGCCCGCGGCACGGCGCTCTGTGTTGCATTACATTGCGTTGTAAACATGCTGCATGACAGGTATCGAGCTTACCTGTTGTATCGACTTCGTCCCATGCTATGTCAGGCAATTGCCGATCGAGTGTCTAACGCGATGGCACTATTGCCCTAGAGGATATTCCGTTTTTAATGCGACTGCTAATGAATCAGCCTTTCATTTGAAAACGATTTAATGAATGAGTGAATCCATGAAGCATGCATCCTTCAGGCCGATACAAGGGCTTGAAGGCCTTGTTGTATCGTTGTTCGAACAAGCATCGCTCGTCGAATAATGTAATGTACGCGAGTGTATGCGCACTTATTCTGTCTTGATCTATTTGTTACATCGGGTTCCGTATATATATATATATATATATATATAAGACCGCCGCTAAAAATACATTACATCTGTATTGTATCGGGTGAGGACAGATTTCGAGTCCTTGTTTTGACCTTGGCGTGTAATGCGACAAGTCCTATGTCGGCCTCGCATGATGGTATCGAGGTGGTTTCAGCACAGTAGATAATATACGAGATACATACATGAGACACTTTCACATCACCTTGAATTGAAATATTCAACATTACGCTTAAAGTTTTACCTTCACTTTCTGTCTGGCTTGCTTTTTTTGCATATCGTTAGCAGATTCTATTCCGGAGGGTCGGTCTGACGCCGTCGGCGGCTTCTGATATTTCATTGCAACATATATTGACACAACTTGGAGAAATAGACCGGCAGTGGGATGTGTTCGTACGTCGATTTTGATGTATACTAGTTAGTAGTTCTTCGTCTTATTTCGGTTGTTGCGACCGACTCGATCAACAGCGAAGGTGCAAAGGTAGAGCGAGATTGAGGCAGGATTGATGAGTGCGGAGCTGACTAAAGAAGCTGTTCATAATTTCTTTCGAGAACATAAGGACCATTTGCGTTTCAATTATAATATGATTGAGATTGTTCAAAATAAATATTTGAGACGCCTAAAGTGGAGGCGTCTACTTGAAAGGACTGCTATAGATTTTACCATTTTTCGTCGGCAAAATTTTGCTACTCTGAAGCTAAACAGGTTTGTTTCAACGTGCTTGATCACTTCTTTGATCTAATGCATAACGATTTATGCAGCAGCCACGCTACAATCGTAAAGATACAGCTGGAACGAAGCTCATCAATAGCGTATGTCTCTCCTGACGTATGCCCAGACTGTTCAACAACAAGGATCTCTTTCTTCTACGCGCTTTCGAACGTCGGTGATCTGGTCTGCTAACTTAACACCCACTGTCATTTTTGTAGAACTTTGATTGGCGCTTTGCCAAACCCACAGAGATTTTGAATAAGAAATACACAGATTGGAAGGGGATAACCGGCAAGTTAAACATTCGTTATGGTCGAGAATATCGAATATCGTGTGAAAACACACCGCTGGAGGACGTGTACCTACAACTAGAGTCAATCCCTGTGTCAATTTCTCCTTGCATATCAACAGGCTATTGCTTCAACCTCTGTCCCCGAATCAGCTTCCTTTCGTATCCCTATTTATAAGAAAACTGAGAAAGCGGGATTGCTAGCGTTGGCTTATAGAAGTTGCTTCCAGCATACCAAGACACCGAGGGAACAACAGAGAGAGGAGGGTGGATGGAGAGAATGGGAGAGCGTGCAACAGGAGGCCAAATGTCAGCCTATCTCAGCCAGCCGTTGGATCTTGAATCAATATGTCACTTTGGCATAAGGGATCAGGTTGTCGGTGGATAGGATTTCCGAATACGGAATGGGACGAGGTAAATCCTCGAGCTGCAAAGGAAGTCGTTGCGGATTTTTGTGTTTCCTCTAAGAATGAGAAGCAGCGATTTGCTGCTTACCGCCCATAGCGAAGGTGCAAAGAAATTGGTGCATGCACACAAGCCCACCGTACGTACCGTTCCTTCAGAAACGACACGGGAACGGGTGTACAGATTATGTGTGTTATATGATGATAGACCAAACGATCGGTCTGAGCGGCGATGTTGCTCTCGGTGCGTGGATATTTATTTTTAGATAGGTGACACCGTCTAAAGTACGGGCAGTATCATCATGACTGTGTGTCCTTTTTGTTTAATGCATACGTATGCTTCGAGTATGTCAATGTCGCACACGTTGTAACATGAACTCCAAAAAATGTCATCTAAACAAAACGATAATATTTCGACGAGCGAAGCAAAACCAACAGTGAAGACTGCTAACTAGAATACATGAGAATACGGATAAAAATAAACATATATGTATTTTTCTTTTTCAGTAAGATTTTTGAACTCAAGGAATACTTTGCGTTTTACTCAATTTTCCACTTCCTGCATTGCTAAAGGGAAATTATTTTTTGAGCCACTACTTTAGTTTGAACTCCTCCTATTTTACGATGTTAGCGCCCACCCTCAAACAAAAAATATATATATAAAAAGTCGGAAGTAATGGTCGTATGATGTGAGAATATGGACAGTTAAGTACACGTAAGACTCTCCACGTATGCTCAAATGTAGCTTTGCTCCCAATTAGAATGCAGATTTAACATAAAAATGCAATTTCACGGTTCCAAAAAAACGAGCAGAAAAAAGCTTATAGGAAATTCAATTATCTCTTACGACCCTATTGGCGGCACACGCTACAGACATCTATCTCTTTTTCTCTGCATGTCTTCCTATCTCTCTGTATCTCCCTCTCTATTTCGAAACTGGGAAACCGTGGTTCTGTTGTTGAGCTCAGCGTTGACTATCCCCGCCCAAGCTGGCATCGTGGTTGGAGATTGAAATGCAAATATCAGATTGTTGAGGTATGCAGTGCTGCTGCTACTGCTACTACTTTATGGCCAAGACTTCCACTCTGATGGCTCGGTTAGTCCCTACGTCCCCGTTGTGTGTACAGGGCATCATACTCCGGACCCCCCCCCCATCTGGTTCCATCAACACCGAAACCATTGCGGGACCTTCCTGCCGCTATGGCCATCTCCTCTGACCCAGCTCTATGCTTCGTCTTCCTCGCTATCCCTCTTGCTCCCGTATAGGAGTCAACGATCACTGAGTGCAGCTGCAACAACGTCCTACAAAAACGGCTGCGCTGCACGAAGCAAAGCGTTTTTGTCAACGGCCACTAGCCGGCTACCACCAGCCACACTAACGGGTTTCGTCGAAGGCGAAGGGTGATTGGGAAGTCCAACACGGGAATGACACGCCGGATCGTGATCCCCGTTCGAAATGGCTAAACCAACCGCAGAAGAGCCTCGTAGATATACGATAAACCCGTAAATATTGTAAATATACAAGATAAAATAAGAACAAAGTGTACTGACACTCATGTACTGACACTTAATGAGAAACGTGTACACAGTTTTGTCGATGATGTAGTTTCAAGGTCAAAATTTCAGAGTCGCTTCAAAATGTTATGTTTTACCGAAACGCTCATCAGCAGTTTCAAGATGACATTATTAATACATTTTGTTGTTTTCGAGCTGACCCTCAGCTGATGATTGTAGTTAGACGTATTGTAGTTAGACGTACCTAAAGATTTACCCCCTTGGATACAGGGACTTAAGTAAATCTATTACCTTCTATTCGTTGTTCGTTTTCAGTGTGTTTTGGCATCATCGCCAAAACTAAAATCCTCGCGTTACATATCGTTAACAACGTGCATTGAAGAGCACTCACTGAGAGAGGGGGAGTGTGGCTGAGCGACATACACTTACGGGATAGTGATCCAACCAACGCGGAAGGAAAATATAGGAGAAGAACAGTAGATCCCCCTACTCCTTCTCTCTCTCTCTAGATTTCAGTTCTCCGCTCGTTACTCAGCGGCTCCTCGCGACGTTCTTCGTCGTTCGCCTACGAGGCCGCTTTCACAAACGACGACGACAACGACGACGACGGCTCTCTCCATATTTTGTATCCCTTAGGCAAGGAAGTGCACGCCCAAGATGCTGCCAGGCACGGCTGGTTCGCTTGCTCACTCGACTCGGCTAGGACCACCCGATGGCGGCGCTCAGCCAGGCTCACCCGCCAGTGAGCGAGAGAGATAATGTATCGCTTTTTCAAGTAGGCTTTACCCCTCGTGCTTCCGGCTGGGTTGGGCCCTAAGCGCGGGGGCCTCGCTGAAGGCCTTGGACCACCCGGCGACTTGGTCCCTTCTCTAAGCGACGAGATTCGCCGTTTTCTACCAGAGAGACTACTAGGGAGTGCTAGTGCGACTACTGGCTATTACTACCACTACTACTGCTACGCCTCTTCGATGCTGGGTCTTCATAGCTCAGCCACTGCTGCTGCTGGAGAGGTCTCCTGTACCGGTGATCTTTTCCCGGCCCTGTCATATCCCGTTTTCGTTCCATGTTCCTCTCGTCCGCTTCTCGACCCCCGTTGCCCCCTCATTTCCCTACAACCAGATTCTGTCGCTTGATCTCAGGCCATCCTTGTGCTTGCTATCCCACACTCGCAGGTCCACGCGGTCCTAGCTCGACGTGCCAGCGCCTTTGTGGGATGGGTGTGGGATGAGTTCATCGCTGCGTGAAGAATCTTCCGGGATTTCCACTAAGCCAGCAGCCGCCGCCGCCGCTACTGCTGCTGCCATGGTCGCTAGCGCCGAACCGTGATGCTGCCCCCCAGCTTCGCTCACCTCCGCTTGCTCGGCTTCGTCCCGATGGGTCCACCATTTCATAAACTACACCCTTTGCTAGGCGACCAGACAGGATATGTCGCTGTTCTGCCTGTCCTATTATTATTATATTGCACGGTATCCGCCTCCATCACCGCTAATGGCGAGCGAGGCGTGTGACTCGCTGATGCTGCGTGTTTCACACATCTCTATTTTAGCCACGCCAAGATAATTGCTTAATCCTTTGCTTAGCAAAATGATCCTCCGCACTAACGAAACAGAATATCGTTCAAATAGTGAAAATCTCAGTTAGTGAACACCAAGCTTCATCAAGCTGACGTATGGGATGTGGCGACGTCTTAGAAAAAAGCGGCTCTTTGAAAACCATCATTTCGTTTATACAACAACGTAAAACGAAGGAACTAGTAATAGCTTATAACAACTACAACAGTGCTAACAAGTAAAGTATTCCCAACTGTGAACCGTGAAGCCCAAGTGTCTGTGGGTCTCTCCAAATTCCAAGCGGACTTACACTTAAGCGACAATTAGCTAGCGTTAATTACTTGGTAGTTTTACTTGCTGCTGCGAAGACGACATTTTGTCATAGCAGTATATAATATTCCTTGCCCCATATGGCTGGATACAGCCGCTTCCCTTTACATACAAAAAAAAACATGTCTGGTATTATTTGCACTACGAGATCAATTGTGCTGGTTTAGTAGGACCGGGTATTATGCGGGCGCCACAGATCTATCGTAAGGCCTCTTCGAACATAAAGGCTCCAAACAACCTGATCACTGATCATGTAGCAAGCAAGGCCCAATGATGCCGAGGTCATCAGAGTGTCAGACACCATGTATGTAGCCTACCCGTTGGCACCCGTTGTCTCCTTTGTTATATGATATTACAAATCAAGATATTAGATGTGGGGGAAAAATGGGAGAGATATCGAAAGAAAGGAAAGTTAGGCCAAGAAAAGATACGAGGGGTAATAGAGCGAAAAAGGACCATGTTTACAGGGAAGATAAAGATTATGCGGTTGTAGCCAAGCACAAGGGAAATTGATGATGTGGGTGCCTCCTGCAGCAGAAAGGCTTGACTTGACCGGGTGAGCGCAGTGCAGTCACCGGAATCGAGAGCGGGTGTTGGCTGAAGCGGTACAGTGAGACTGGGTTCCAGGAGGGGCTGATGGGGACCATCCCCAACTTTGATCTGACCAAAGACAGCGAGGTAGAGGGAAGACCGTGTGTAATTCCGACCAGATAAGGCAGGAGATGATCATTCTCTCCTGAGTTCAGGCTCCTGAGATTTGTGAATACGAAACGATCATTCCCCCGGCCAGAGATGTGTCTATTATGTGGGCATGCGAGCTGAAGGTGAAGATGTTTTACCCGAGGTAGAAAAAAAATCTCTTAATAGTTTACGTATTTTAGAGTTCTGCAGCAGGGAACTCTATTGTATTGTTGGTATGGATTTCGAATAAAAAGTAATAAGAATCCCTTCGTCGTCAAGCTAACAGGAAAGCTGACAATTTCAAACGAGAAAAATATCTACATAAAACAAGCTAGATTATTTTACGGCGATTACTTGCGTAATAAATTTAAATTATAGATCAGAGTTTACATGGGTTTAGCTTAATTCGCTGACTCCTTTATATGTAACACTTAGCTGGAAAGATGGTGTCATGCGCTGGTTAGGTTTTTGGCCGTCTTTTCAAGAATCAGTATGCCCTAAATTAGTTGAAAGCGGTCACGTGAACGGCACAACTTCTTAGAATTCGCTGCATTTGGAATGGAAAGGCGTATCTGATTACTTAGGCTTGCACTATCGTAGAAAGGCGCACGTTACAATAAATGTTTCAACCAACTTTCATTCATGAAAGTTCACGTGCGGGGCGAAAAATCTGCTAAAATTATTGAATTAGTCACTTTCATAACAATATAATACTAACCTTCACAACTAAAGGTTTGCTTCTAAAGCTAACTTATTTGTTTCGGACCCATCCCGTCATTTTTGCTTCAAGATACCAAGCAGTTTTCACATATCGGATATTACCCTACCGCATCTGTATTCCCTCACACCTGTTTGGTAAGTAGAATACCTAACTAAATAGAATACTCTCAACCTTCTCACCAAACAATCAATAATTATTATCTCCGACTTATTCTTAAGGTTATTTATGCAATAAAGGCCTACTTCCTCATTTGATATGGTATCGCTCAAGTCTTGAAATGCTGAACACTTATGGGCTATAGACAATATTTATAACCACGCAGCAGCTGAATTATCCAACGATTAAACTTAACAAATAAACTGATCTGATACTTTGAAAGCGTGACAGGCATCGACCATTAAAGGGTAAAACAAAGTGACTCACATACTCGCAACAAATACTCTCTCAAATATTTGGGCCCTTTACAGGTTGAAACAGCAGTGATTTGAAAAAGCTGAGATTTTGTTGATATCTCTTGATGAGCTAAATGAGCTTTTGAAGAGGTTCGTTGTGAAGAATTGTTCCGGCCCTGAATGCCCCATACCGAGGGTGAGTTTCAACTCAACTCGCTGAACCGGCTTTGAGTTCTTGTAAGAACTGTTCCTGTTGCCTCGGGGGCTGAAGTATTCGTAGCTTCGCGGGACAGGCATTTCGTCCCAGGAGAATTTATAAGGAGCACATTACTTCACGAACGTCGATGACCGGGAAGGCAGGAGAGTAATTAGAAAGGAAATCAATTAGCGCGTTTAAGATATAAGGAATTAAGCAGTAAACACTCAGAATCTCTTTAGTTAGCCACAGAGCAGTCTCATCCTACTAAAAGGCCACTCATATTGTCTTTGGCGGCATGAGGGCCACTAGGTTCCAGCCAACAGACTGGAGAGATGCTATCCGAATTACCGGTCCAGTAGTGCACACCTGAACTGACAATTTTGGGCGAACGATGTGGTTAAGCGGGCGTTCGTAATGAA
Source organism: Stratiolaelaps scimitus (assembly GCA_019614645.1). Lineage (NCBI taxonomy): Eukaryota > Metazoa > Arthropoda > Arachnida > Mesostigmata > Laelapidae > Stratiolaelaps > Stratiolaelaps scimitus. The sequence goes on from JABWDB010000077.1 coordinate 677,046, forward strand.
AATGCAATCTAGCCGACGTATTTTTAGAAGAAGTAGAGGTCGAACTTTTCATAGACAATCACAACGGGTAGAAAAAGACGCACAATCAACTATTCTTATAATTTTGGAAAAGCGAGATTCTAAAAGAATGCTATGATATCAAATAACTATCGTTGCTGGCTTGCACCATTGCAGTGACAACCGTTACTCGAATTCAACAAGGATGTCCTCCTGCAGTCGTTACAATGTACCAATTTACCGCGGGCCCCCATCCAATTCCTTGTACCATTCCTGCGTTGCATGAGACCGTGCCTATTATTCCTGGGGAGCATCCACTACCTCCTGATTATTGCTCTGCCTATGTCAGTCTCGGTAAATGTGGCACCTAATCAGAAGTAACATTTAAGATCGATTAATACCGCAAATGTGTCAAAAACCCCATCCGGTTCTTCTCCATTGTATGCAATAATATAATATAATCGGTAGACGTAAGTCGCTGCACGCTCGATTATACAGGCAGACGACGTTGAAGTATCGAACCTAAATAAATCGCAGATTCACTGAAATAAATAATACTTGTGCTGTTTGTGTTGACCTAAAAGAACGAATAATCAATGCTTATGTCGAACAAAACCCATTAAAACAAACCCTTGAGAGGTCAATGCTTAAGTATTTGAAGCTGATCTGAAGAAAATCCTATAAGACAACGTTAGGGAGACATCTGGTGATTCCAACAAGATTCCTGCGAGTCTTTCTCCATAGAGGTCGCTGCCAATATTTGCCCATCGGAGCGCTAAAATTACAATCATTGAATGCGGTACGAGCTTTCAAAATTGACAGAGAAGTCGCACTATTTAAAGCAGACTATACCGTAGCTATTGCGTTATTTCGTAGTATGGACGAGTAGTATAATTGTAAAGCACTCGGTTCCGAAGTCCATCAGTATTCGACAAAAGTAAGCCGCATAAATATTACTTTTATTTTAGCTTTGTGGCAGAACAAACTTGGCCACCTATTGTTCTCGTAACTTTTCAGTGATATTAATTAGGTCTTTAATTATCTAAACCTCACACTACATACTGATGATATGTCAGGTTATATAATGGCGAATCCTTTTTCAGTTCCCGCATGGCTCATGGTGCCAAATGTTTGGTCTCAATTATAATAATAGAATTCTACCTATCACTCAGACACCACAAACAACAGTATCGCAATAAGTCTGTTCTATCTCTCACCGCAGGCGCCGGCCTCCACTTTCTAGTATTCCACTCTTATGCCGAGTATGTATCTATCTGCGCATTATCGAAACATCTGTTTAATCTAAGTAGAGATTCATGATTATTATTATTAATCATAAAATCACTTAAAATTGATTATATTGTCTGAACGTCTACCTGCAGTCTCTTTTGCCAGTAGCCTATGGAAAGTGCTCCAGTTGAGGTCGCTCCAGCAAGTTCGTGTTCCGACGACGGAGAGTGCTGAATATCAAGTCTGTCTAATGTTGATCTACTCTAGTTTGTGACTTTCATTATTATTTAGGCAAAGCTATGGGGCAAATCGATTCAACGATTTACTCCTGATACGAAGATAAAAACCACCAAGTACCAATGCCTTCACCAAAGATGTTTGTTAACACCCTCATGTAATTCAGTCCGTGATCGTATTCATGCTTCGGCGGTGGCAGTCAAACCCCTGATTGTTCAAGAGTGTCATATCCCTTTGAATGGAAGCTATATTTATATTGCGTCGAAGTAGGTCACGAGAATACGACGATTAGTTGAACACATTATTATCTAACCAGAATTCGTCTTGATTATATCGTCAGTGATACACAGCCTGGTTAGACCGGCGCTTCCGGCCCCTACTTTTCGTTCCTTTTAGCCTTCTCCCCATTCTACTATTCCATTTCCTTTTCATCTCTGCAGTCCACCATTTGCATTTTTCATTTACGAGACTATCCGTGTGCGTCTAGGCAAGTTAGTTAGTCAAGTGGTGGTGTTGTAACGCTCCATTTCTTGCTTCTCTTCAAAGTTCTTATTATTTGGCTTGCGCTCATTTGCGTCATCCGGCCGAGCCGTAGTTCCCAATGTTTCTCTATCTCCCTGCCTCTTACTTAGACCAGCCTTCTCGCACCTAGAACTTATTCACAACACCGTAATCAGTCGAGCGTCGAATTTCGGCACCGGCAAATGTTGCCTCGCAAACTTCGCTCAGTGTCTGAGTCGGTGAGTCGTAATGCGGTTTTAGGGGGTAACGCAACGCATTTTCGGTGTTCGTACTCGGGCTTTCGTGGGGATGCGATGCTGGGCGCGGATGAAGGAGTCATAGGGTATTCATTCTCTTACTCAAGGTTATAATATGTGATCGTGGGCCCTGCCGCGTTCGACAACAACATCTCGTAACACCACGAAGGCCAAATATGCGCGCACATAACGGCTCACACAGCCAGAGTATGATATTGATTTCCAACAATACACGGAGAACAGGGGGAAGGCCAGATACTGAAGGCCCCTGAAGGACAGGACCCTCGAAAGAACGCTTCCAGGGAAGAGCACTCCCAGGACTTAGCCAGGATTCAACGTCGCCACGTCTCCGCGCGGGCATCCGCGGAACAGCGGTGCCAGGAATTCTGAAATGTTGTCTCGAGTCTCTCGACCGTACGCATTGCGCTGCCCCGTCGCCGCTCTTCTGTACCTCAGCATTCAGCGGTTCCGCCGCCCGGACCCTTCTACGGCTCGTCTTTCGTTGTCTTCTTCGTTCTCATCTTCTCTTTCCTTTTCTGAACACGACGATGTATTTGAACGGCGCCAAAGCGGCAGACTCATCGGGTTGGGTCGATGGAGCGACGACGTCAGGCCCGCTCAACGTCTCGGGATAGCGTCGGGGATCGGGGGATTGTCCTCGTCTGACCGCCTCTCTCGTCTCAACGGGTGACAACGGGCTGGAATGAGAACGAAGCAGGAGAAAACGCAGATGAGCCGGTCGGTCGGAGCATGACGGCAGCCACGACAAGTTTTGCAAACGAAACGTATCGTACACATGACGCAGACTCCTTCAACAAGATATTGAACATATTGCATTGAATGCAGCGTTCTGGCTCTTTCGTTGAGAAAAGGGAATGTACTTGTGACTAAGTTGCGTAGTAGCCTAAGGTGTACAGAATGGATTCGAGACGAATTCGCAAGACTGTCTTGCCTTTTGATTTGTATAAAACGGGTTGCGTCATGTTCGGTACGTGCAAATGTTGCAAACGTACAAAATGGTTTCTGCAATTGTCGAATAAGTGACGTTTGCTGTTCTACCAAGATACCTTTACTTAATTTTCTTCTGCTATTTTCCATTGCATATTATCGCATACGCATATGAATGAAAGAAAAAAACATGGGTCGCTATTTTTTTGTAGGATTGTTTCTGAACCATGCGCCACTTGTTCCAATGTAGCTTGTTGTTGCCGTGGTGTACCATTGCTTCCCTACTCGTTCGATGTGTCTGCAAATAGGCCTATAGGTGGGTATCAATCGGTTGCTGTGAGGTCTCTGTTTCTTTTAGCGTTCGCTGTCGGGCCTATGTGACGGCAGTATGCGTCATATTCCAATTAAACCGCGGCACCTGGGGATCGAACCGGCAATCACAAATCATGGTGCTTTTCGTGGCTTCCATGCCAACCGCATTCGAAGAGATGCGTATGAGCCCCCTAGGCCAGTATTCGCACTTATCACGATGTCTATATAACGAGCCTGTACCCTCGAGTATTTGAGAACTTTTAGAATTCGCCCTCTTGTCATTAGAGTGTCAAATAACATAGCCATTTTATTGACAGTCAAAACGCTCTCAATTTGCACACTCGTAGTAGCTACGAGTATCGTCACACCTTCTGGATAACCAATGTTCGACATTTGTTGAAATGCACTTGTTTAACGGCGAATGAGCTTAATGTAGCATCATGCACTTATAATAAATACCCTTTGTGAGTTGGCGTCATCTGGTTGCACATGGCGACATGCAACTGGTGCCACTGAAACCTAAGGCATATGACTAACCGCTTCAAATTGGGCGAAAACACAACTCAAACATTTGTAGCTGAGGCTCACTGAACGACACAGGCTAAATGTGTTGCTGAGAGTTTTCAGCTACAGAATCGTCCAAGTTAGCCAGAATGTCTCATTCTATGAATGTCATCAATCTTATTATAAGCGAACGACAACTGAAACTATTATCCTGATATAGCCGAGCTTAACTTCGCTTAAATACAGGCTCAACTATTTTATATTACGATTACTATGGGGATAGCTTTTCTTCATTTTCGTCGCTGCACGTTAGCCTGACTGAGTGACTTCGACGCTGTCGGGAGCTAGGGGCAATTCATTCAGTCCACCATTACTTAGCAACTGAGCAGTAAAAGAACTTAAAGACGGTATCCTACGCGTCTTGTGCTTTTCCTGGCTGTCCTTTGCCTCCTTGGATGGCGCTAAATTAAAAGACTTTGTGCTCCAACGGTCTGCAAGGCGATTACGGTGACTCAGATCGACGGTCACAGAGCTATCTGCCCGAGCTTGCTGTTCAGATACAAGCAATTAGCATTAGTCGACGGCTGCCCCAGCGATTTCGTGTTGCAAGTGGAGTTTTAGAACAAGTCTCACATGACTGTGCAGTATCGGTAGCAGCAAGTATGCGAAAACCGTATCCTCATTAAGGGCCTATCACATGTTGACTTATTGTAGTTGAATGGTATAAACAATTCTGGTTGGCTCAAGTGATCGGTTGGTACTATTGTAAATGTACGTTGTGCCCCTTCATACAGCTTGTAACGAGTGGTATCAGCATTTTCTTACGTTACTTCAAATTTCTTGCGTTACTTAGTACAGTAGTTTTAAAATTCACCTATTCAACGATTTTTTTCTCGAGATGTACAGGTTATGTTCTTACATTTGCATATCCTATCGTATAATATCAGCCCTCTAATTAGTCACTGGAAATCAACCTGGGGAAAACCAGGTTGATCTGTTAAGATATGAGTAGCGTTCCATGGAATGTTGAGAATATTACTTTAAGTCGCAGCTTCAGCAACGTCTAAGAATTTGTAAAACATTTGCCACAAAAAAAATGTAGTTTGGAATAATACTATATATAATATATATATATATATATATATAGGAAGAGAGAGAGAGAGAGAGAATCGGCGCATGGAAGACCAAAAACCCGGTGATTTGGTCCGAACATTGTGGTTTGTTAGCATTTCATTTGACTTACGCCTTCGTAACGTCGAAATTAGATAAACGTCCTAATTCTGCAAAACGTGTCCGTTGGTGGTTGTGCCCGAAGTCGCTGGTTGATGAATGTGACACTAACGTTTTGTCGGACTTAACCCGAAGTCCTGGGCGATGTTGGACCAATGTGGTAGCAACCTAGCTTTTACTCTAATCCTTTTGGTGGGAGGCGCGGACCTCTAAATTTCAGCGGGTCCCGTTGGTTGTTCAGTTGTTCGGTAGCTCGGTTCTACTTCGTTTTCCTTTAATGAACGGCATTTCCTGTGATCGTTACCAACGGCTTCTCCACATCTGAGATGGCTAGAAGGCCGAACTACAGCTTGGTGGGGTCTCGAGCACGGCCATGGCGAGGCCACCGCCTAGCACATCTGCCAGCGTGCCCCTCTTTGATCATCGCGCCCCTGCGACCTAGCGCGACGCTACATCCGCTAAGCACAACCTCGAGTCTTAGTCATAAAGGATGGCATTTATCCACGGGGATTCGGAGACAACCGCCGTTGGTGGCGAAGACGGTAGCACGAGCGACAATGCCGAAGCAATGGAGCGGCGGTTGCATCGTTTCTGAGGGGCTTTATGAGCTTTAGCATAGACTTTTAGTAGACTGCTACAGCAGTCCCTAGTCTCTTCGCGCTGAGTAGGTAGCTAGGAAAATTGGTAGCTAGGAAGCTTTGCGATGCAGCCGAGTATCGCTTGCTACTCGGCCTTAATTCAGGGAAGTCTCTCGGCGCAGGAGACAGAAGCAGCCGCTGACCCTGATGCGGTTGAGTTGCTGTTGCAATATTGCCCTGACTGGTCCAAAGCAGCAGCAACCGTTGAGAATAGAATGCTGAAAATAGAAATGAGTATATTAAGTCAGGAGACGTTATTCGGGAACGTGCACGGTGAGATCGCCCGCCCGTTGCTATTGCACACTAGCAGAACACGAGAGCAAAGAAGTACCACGCATTGTCGCTTTGTCGACGCTGTCGGGGACGCGCCGTCCTAAATGTATAATAATGATTACTGACACTATGATAGTCTGTCGAAATTAAAACCACGTAGCCGATCTCATCAGTACTCTTTCCATAAAATACAAGAGTAGTGCTATTTCGGTCTACGAGTCCTAGACCGCTGTACGGTTTACACGATTCAGTTGTTTCAATAATCTTTGTTTTTCGAGGAAAATTGTCCCCTCGAGTACTGTACGCTTTTCGCAGCGCCAAATGTTGTGGCAAGCATCTTCAAAAGATGACCACCTCATGAAATTTTAGGGCGCTATTTCAGGAGTACTTATCTTCAACTTGATTTTTGTATATTTGGATGATCGATGACAATCATAGTGTTGTATTCGTTGTTTCTACATCACTCCTCTCATTGCTCGAGTTTTTGAAGTTTGATGGTGCTCTGGTAGCACGTTGGTTCACTCCCGAGGGTCAACATTACTGTTAGTATGACCCCGAGCCATCGCTCGCGTGACAGTGTGCTTATCCTGTCAAATAATGTAAGTTTGATTTGGGCCTAGTGTAGTTCGAAGATGCTCCGTTACGATGCACCGTCCTGCAATTCTGGTGCGACACGATTCCCTGATATTTCAGGGCCCGTCTGACTTCATTACCTTTGATACTTTCATCCGTTCGATCGGCTTTCTGGCTGTTCTTGTCATTGATCTTTTATATTGACGTTTATACTAAGAACAAGACGCGAGAAGATCATCGTCACCCTCAAATAGACTTATGGATGAGTAAGCGAAATTTGAGCATGGAAATTGCGGTTTATATTAACTTCAACAAGCTTTGGTCGCGGTTCAACAACTACGATCATTACGGCCCGTTTACTCAACGACCGATTATTGACCGATTGCCCGTTTTCATCGTAGTTCCCTTGCTTGCCTTCGGGCACTTGACTATACGCTTTGTCGTCTCCGTCGCCGCTTGCCGAAGCGACTAGAATATGCATTTGAGTTTCCTACCAACCGACCCTTTGTGCTCTGCAGTGGTGATAAAACCAAAAAAACTCCACTGCAGAGCTCTTTACCTAAAGCTTACTTACCCCGTCGCGGTGGTGTAGCTATGCATACGATCGGCAGCAGCCGATCTGCTGTGCGACATCGTACGGTTGGGTAGGATACGATGATACGTACGTCTGTTGGCGGCTGAACGGTCGTATTTGGCCAATTGCATTTCAGGTTTAGCTGTGGACCGTCGCTAGCTGCGGTTGTCGGTTTTCGGTCGCGGGCTTCGATGACAGGCGGCGGCGGCGGGGGCGGGGGCCTGATCGGCGCTGCCGCTGTATACGTAACCTGCCTACGCAAAAGCCGGACTACGCAGGTGCTTTGCATACGAACTGTATGGCGCCTGGCCGCTCGCACCAACTGCTAGTGTCCCAGTAGCAATTGTGCTGGGTGCTCTTACCTCCGCGGCAAAAATATTTCAATGTTGCCGCTACTCCACGATTCGCCTCCCTGCCACTCTATGGCTCGCTCGCTGTCTCTCTCTCTCGCTGTCTCTCTCTTCTTTGCAAAACCGATCGGATAACGATGAACTCAGATCATGATCACACAGCGGTGTGACCCTGCGTAGGCAGTGGCGATTTCGGTAGAAGCCGAACGGGGCCAATGCCGTTGTCGGGTCATCGTGCCGACTGAATAATATACGGGGCCTAAGGGTACTTGTCGATTCCACGTGTGTAGCACAAAAAGCGATGTCGATAGGAAGGGACGATGCTGCTGTTGTTGCTACTGCTGCTGCGCGTGGTGCAATGGCGGCCCGACAGAAGGTGGCCAGGAGCACCGAGAGAGAGAGAGAGATTGAGATAACCGCGAGAGAAAGAGAAGAGGGTATATGGGCGGGGAGAGTAATATATATATATATATATAGGAATCGAGATAGCGAAAGCATCTGCAGCGGCAGCAGCAACTGTATATTCACAGATAGGCGGTGCGTGCATTTGTCTACCGCTGAGATCAGTCATTTCAGAGCGACCGGGTGGATCGCTGTGGAGACCGTACGAGCAGAGGTATAATGAGGGGGTAGTGGTAAGGTAAGTTAGTATTACGTAGAGAGAGAGAGAGTGAGCTGGATATAATATGTATATATATATATATATATATATATATAGATAGATATAAGTGAGTGCGCCTGACGGCAGGTCTTCCTACTCCAGCGATGGGCTATGATCCATTGTCAACTCGGTCACGTTTGATATATATAAACACTCACACACATCATTCACACACAGAAACGTCTCACGACGCACCATAGCGGTCATAGTTGATGCATGGGCTGCCGGATGGACGAATATCATGGGGACTGCGTTCGCAACGAGGTCTCCTCAATCGTTTCTCGATATCGAAGAGCACCAGATGTATAGGTAACATTGTGGAAGATTCATGGATGGTATCGCACGAGCCGAAAATGGACGAAATTGATTTTAGTTAGGCAAGGGTGTCTTTTAAAACAGACAGTGGACGGATGGTATATACAATAGTTTATACACCTCGAGTCCAATACGGGACGAAGATTGAACGCATTTCCAAGCTTGATAGCGTCCTTCCGGGTTGTTCGTCATGCCAATCCCTCGCGAAAAGCTCAATTAGACCCCCTGTTCTGAAATAATAATGCATTTAGTCACTGGCCATAATTATAATATTTACGCAGCTCGAAATAATGCCCTCCTCTCGAAGAAAGCCTTATCTTGGAGAGTGCACGAAACGGACGAGAGAGAGAACATACAACTAGCTGACAATTTTGAGCAGAAATTTAACTGTGCTATTGCACTGAACACTCATAATTATTCGAATGAATAATAATAATAATAATAATTTTATTTGACAAATTTTCCGTCCATGACAATGTGCCATCACCTGTATATCATGCGTCAATCTCTACAAATTAATATAAAATACATGGTCATACAAGGGGCATTCCTCTCGGCATCTTAACTAGCTAGGCAACTAAGGCACGTATTATACAATGTAGGATAATCGCACTTAATTGTCACAGTCTCAAGTAGTTGTTTGCTGCTCTAGCTTTAAATTTGGATATACTACGAGGGTTTCTAATAGAAGACAGAAGGGGTTATTCCAAACCGCCGCTGCTGCTGCCTTGTTAGGGCCTTGCTGCGCAAATACTGCTCTGCGACTTGGAACTTCTAGGTCGCGAGACTTGCCACGTCTAATGTTCGTACAGTGGAGTTTGAAGGACCAGTCAACCATAAGAGTCATTGGTAAATTTGCCCATGAGACCACTTAAAAACGTTGGTTACAGCCTGGTATTTGAACCATCCCTGGATATTGAAGATTCCGTGGTGAGAACTGCAGAACGAGACTGAGCTAAGCCAATCAAGATTCGGTACAGCTCGAAGTGCATCATTTTGAACAAGTTGAGGCATTTCGAGGACGTTCTTGTTAGTACCTAGGCATAGAGCAAAACAGTAACCTCATAAAAGAGGTTCAATAAAAGCATGGTAAGTACGCCGACTGACAGGTAGAGGAACACCGGGACATTCTGAAGTCGGGACAAGCTACGGTAACTCTCCCCTTCGCAATTGATCTTAGTCACTAGAACTGAGGTCAATTTCATGTCGTTCTCAAGCGAAAGACTGAAAAAAAATACAATCCCCTTCAGGGTGACTTCTCCAAAGTCGTGTATGTAGGTATATAGAAGCGCATCCTGCAAACGCTTTGGCCGCATATATGTGATATTATATACAACACCGAGGACTGTCTGTCATTAGCAAGGTAACGACGAGAAATAGTGCATATACCGATGCGGCCCGCAACCTCAACCAGCCACTAGTGCAGCTACAATTCGCTCACCATAGCCGGGCTGTGAATGAATTATGACATTACTGCCTAGGCGTACAAGGCGAAATCGAAAAAGCTTCCGAGCCATTCGCAACCCTTTTAGGGTGCTGGCCACGTTGTCGGCCTATTCGACTTGCCCGCCGCCACACGCGCTCTTCCCTGAACGAATTCGACGAGAAGTAGCGCCATTCGCCACTTCGCCCCCTACGAGGCCTTCACTCTAGCCCAGAGGCACCCCCATCTGTGATTCGCCCCCAGAAGTTTAACGCCACCATCACACATTGTTGTTGCTGTACCGCGTTACGTGAGCAAGTCACGGCGTTCTGAAGATACACTTATGTGGGTATAGCGTGCGCTTAGATCGTCGGACAGGATTGGGCGGCGGAGAGGGGGGTCACGGGGTTTGGGAGAAGGGAACTATTATTTCGGTTTGTCGTTCGTTCGCAACGGCCGACAACCGCTACAAGGTGGGCTAGTGCTAGACTAGGGGGGGGGGGACTTAGCAGGGCTGACCGGGGCCGAGCTGGACAGCGGGCTAGTGTCAGTTGTTCGAAAGTTGCATTATGCTGGACGCAAGGCACGATGTGTCCGTCAGCCTGTCTGTCTGGCCTAGTGAAAACGACTACAGGGTGGTGGCGTGTTACATCGTATTTGTAGAAACGGGTAGCGTGACTATTTTCGAGTTTCGTTTTGCTCCACGAGTTACTCGGATGGGGTAGCATTCGTGCGGATCGTTATCCAATTTCACGTTTCACAATTGTTTCGAAGGCTTAAACTAATACTGCTTAAAGTACAAGCTAATCAAGTAGGAGTGAGCTAGCCTGACAATGTGCCTGCTTAGAATTCGTGCGAACTTGCCCAAGGGCGATTTCAGCAAGCCGATATTTTGCGGGAAGTTGTTTCATTCGATGCTACGCTAGATACGGCAGAGGCAAGAGAGCTCTCAATTCAGAGCTGTACTGCAACAATATAGGGGGTCTGCTTCGGTATCAGACACCCTGAAGAACTGCTGATGTTGGTAATGATAATAAATAGGTGTCTGTTTATGCGGAGCACGCCGGATGTATATCATACTTCAACAGGGATAGTGCTATTGAGCAAGGCTTACAACAGTATTAAACATTTTTGTTATGTTACACCATGTTTACTCAACACTTCAGTACCATCAAATGACACCGTAGAATAGCCTGTACGCCCGCTTTGTGGTGTGTTCTGATTTCCAATCTGGGCTGATCTGAGATGGCAAATGGGGAATTGGGGGTCTGGTTGGCCGGTCCAGCATTGGCAGCTACCAAACGATGTGTCTGGACATCGATAGAGCCATCTCAGTCCGTTTCTACGGCCAGCGGAGTAACACGTGCGCGCGAATATTCGAACTCACTCGATTGCGGTAATCGACCAGCTAATGACAGTTATCATTGTTAGGAATTGCTTGGTACCCCCTCGGCAACCGACGTCTATCCAAATCCCTCTAGAGGTTTCCAGAGACCACTCGATGAGATGAAGGACAGATATGCTTTACAGGCTGCTGCCGCCGCCGCATCTGGCGACGCCAGTTCTCGTCCCACGAAGCGGCTTGGAGGCGCTGCATGATGCAATCGAGTACGAATCAGATCCAGTTGTCTCTCTGCTAGGTGCGCCAGTCGCAGCCGACGAAGTCTGTCCGAAGCAATTGTTTTGAAGTCATCCGTGATGGTATTGTTGGGTGGGGGGTTTATCAGTTTGAGCTGGAGTGGAGTCGATGAAGCGCCATCTGCATTCAGAGTAATTATCAACAAGCCGTTGGCTACCGGTTGTGAGCAGTTGGTGTGAATATATGGGGCGGGAGTTCCAAAAAAAGTGTGCATATGTCTGGAACATATGCTGATACAACTGTAAGTCTACTTTTACAGATCATTCTCGTATATTGCACTTATGGCTATCAAAAATATCTACAATAATGCGTTCATCTTGAGTTAACCAAACTATTTAATTTTATTTAATATCATCAAAGGTTGCAGCATCCTCGACGATACGATTGCATGTCACAGTTTGTATGGGCCATTTATACTTGATTTTATTTATGTCATTTCAGTCATCTGTGTGAGGCACAGTCACGTAATGGGGCATCTATAGACAACTACAATTGTCTGATAGACATGTACCTATAACATGAGATAAATCCAGCACAAATATCAGGACCCTTCGTACCGTTCCAATGAGGGACACCCCAGACATATTCTCGTGACAACCATTCGGTTCTACTTGAGCGTCATATTTGTTTGTTGGTTTATTTGTTAAAGAGCATCTTTAGCGGTCGAGGTAGCTGTTTAGTGGGGATGTGATCCTATTAGAAATACAATGGTGTGCGTCAACAAATGATAATGAAGGCATATCACTCGTTCTCGCACTCATGACGCGTGTCTAACCAATCGAGTTATCGGATTTGCATTATGAAGACAACAGGGGAAGTATATTTACAGAGATGTATTGTTGATCCCATTTCGCAGTAATTTAGAACTGCGCCGACATCGTTTGATGAACTTAAGTGATAATTGTAACTGTCATTCTCTATGAAAAATAACCCGATCAAAGTCAATACAAGGACAGTCTGCGAGATGTTGTCGTTTATCGATACACTCAATTCGATTTCGTCTATGAAGCACTCAGGGTCGTCGACATAAAACGTCCGTCGATGGTAATGGAACCGATCGAGCCACTTACTGCACGAGGGGCAGCAACCAAAACGCTTGTCTCCTATCTGTAAGAATAACGGCAATTTCTACAAATCCATCGATGATAGTTCTGCGCACAATAAGTAAGAGCAACAGCTCATCACAGGTACCTAGAAACAGCCGCAACGATCAAGAGTCGATTACGTGTATCTATTGAAGCTACATACTGGCGAATAGGTCACGGGAGTGGAACGCGTTGACGCACAACGATTTAATACCACTTAGTGGTAACAAAAATGGTAGCATTTGAGTGATACAAGCTCTAACTGATAAGTGTATATTGCGCTGGATGGTACAGACGTGTATTGCCAAATGGTGCAAGGGTAATATAATAACAATTCGAAGACAACCGTGGTGGTAGGAAATGCTTATTTCGATATTACCCGATCAATTAACTTTCTGCAAATGTGTAAGCTGATCTTAAGACAGCTAATGGTAAATAGCTGCGCTCAATAAAGGTGGGACCTTTCAATTTACCACTTTCGTGTTTCTAGCAATAGAAGACTCTGCCCTGTCTGGAGTTACACAAAATAGTTTTGGGACTTATTGCTAATTTGGAGCATTATTTCTCGAAAAGCGTTGTCCAGAAAATATTTCGCGGTTTCGGGAGCTTCTACATATGATAATAACTCACGCGCAGATGGACCAGACTGACGAAACCATTGCCACCAAGACAAAAAAGTTATTGGGCTTCTCGGAAAACCAAGATCGTGCCACGGGACTAATACATTTTCCGGGCTGTCTCACAGCCTTAAACATTTAACAGTGTCCACAAAGGTACAACTGTTTTCGGCATAAGGCTTCATAAAACGGACAACCCCTTTAAATGAAAATGTGCAACGGTGCGGATAGATTTCGTGTAAGCACCTACACGTTTCCTGCGATTGTAGAACGCTGACGAGACCGTGGAGTACTTGCTATCGATGAATGAACAGAGTGTTTGCCACCGAATGCCAAGAGGATCCGCGTTAATGGCGAATACCTTCGTAATATGGAAGACCACAAAAGTCTACTAGCGCTGGCTATGAGAGTCATACCGTACATACGTTACCTTTATTCTCGATGTTCCACTTATGAGGATACCGTAGGCTTTTGTGTCTTCAAGCTTGCCACCTCATATTTAGCACATTGGAACGCACAGTTTCGTTCAGTTTGGATTCGTCATCGAAAGGTCTCCGCTCGCGAAAACATTCACGTGTTTATGATGTGCTTTCTATTTTGTCCCTATTGTCTATATGCATTTATTAGACCCTGTATCATGTGGATGTACGAAGCGTACACGTAGCATAGGATTTATTTAGATTGGAAGCGGGTTGAGTAGTGCATTGGCCCTCTCATCTCTGTGCTGTCAGCGCTATTTAATGTACAACAACAGCGGGTACGGGCTCTATTAAATTAGGTTAGCTGTTGTTCCGTCAATCACTCCGAGGACACTGCAGTTTTTACTGGCAGGTCTTTACTGTAGCACCCTCCTCGAGGAGAATACAACATGTTTGCTTGTGTGTGTGGGTCACCTATGGCTTCAAAGCCTGCATACAGGTCTATATAGGGCTAATTTTTTCCTTGGAATATCGTGCCCTAACAACAGAATTCGATCTGGCAGGAGGTTCACTACCGGTTCATGAGCTCCTTCGCAGTGTTCGTAGCAACGTCGGCCGCCCTAAAGGTAGACAGATTTCATGTATACGACAACGCGATGAAAGCTGGTCTATTTTGGTAACGTTATTTTGTTGATACTAAGAGAGATATTTTTGGCGAGGCCATATCATATATACATGAAGGCCGTCAACTCAATAAGTACTACAATAAGTATATGCTTTCGGTATACAATGCATTATAGACGTTCGATTATCTAATCTGTGTGCCGCGTATTATTAAGGAACTTGAGTAGTGGTGTCGAGTATTATTACAAGATTATATATAGCATCGTTGCTATTCCATAACTGTTTCCATGTTAGTATGTTTGTAGCTGTGAGCATTGAAAGTTGATGTCGCTATCATACTTGGTCGGCTACTAACTGACCAAACAAGGTTTGAAGCCAAACACATAATACATATTACTGTTGAAAATAAGTGATCTTTGTGAGAGTGTATTTTCTGTTCATGTTCAGTGGACGTCCTGCTACCATTGTGGATTACAGGTTGCAAATCCAGAGTCATGCCGCTTCCGCAGTATCTGACCTACAACAAACGAACGTCCATTCGTACGTGGGTTCTATCGGAAACAACAACCATGACAATATTTGTCATAGTTCGCTTTTCTCTGTTTATCTTGGTTACTTATACTTACACATGTATTAGTAGAACTAAGTCAAATTTTTAAGTGTCTCATTATCGACTACAATCTTCAGGTGGAACTTAAATAACGCCGACTAATAACTAAGACAAAGCGTGTCTGTTAATCAACCCTGACTAGGGTCGGGGTTGTCAGCAGTTCAGTGCCGGATACATTCAATTTAAGGACCTCCGATAAGATAACAACATTCTATATTCAGGCGACAGTTCACAGTCAGAGCAAAACAGTATAACAAAGCAGAATAACGATGAATGACAAAGCGATTACAGGATAAATGCTATTGTTACTGACGTGTTGGCTGTATAGGGCTGTATAGAATTACGCGCGTCAAAGCAAGTCATGCCATCCTGCTATTAAGCCAGATTGTCATATTCCTTCAACGAATACACAAAAATGTTATTCAAATTCGGAAGATTATCACTCTATACATAAACGCATTAGCAGCAGCTCATGCGTTTGCGAATAGGGTGATTGAACGAAACTATTTTCCGATCAATTCAAAGACAAGTGTGCATACACAGAACTCAAAGTGTCACTGTTGTCCAAAAGAGAGTATACGCCAACTGCTGATTGTTTAACGCAGCGGTGCCACGTGTATAATTGATTGTTTTTTTTATATAAATTTATGCTAAACCAAGGTCATTGTCATCACGTTTTGTTAATTTATTATCAACACTCTCTAGCGTCTATGAATATTGTTTCCACGTTCTGTCTTTGTACTGGTATCAATGGACTACTACGTTTAATTGCTTACATACACTATTTTCTAATTTGCTTTCAATATATTTCATGGAATGCCAACCTTAATTATCCAGATATAACTAAATGGCCTTCAGACCTCGACAGTGGATGATGTGAACGGTCGTCTGGATATTTGAGTCGAGACAGGATATATTACACAGTAATATAAATTATCCGGTAAAACTCAGCGATACTAAAACTTTTCGTAAAACCAACAATATAACGCTATATCAACCCCTCGATATTTGTTTAGGAGTGAAGGGCATACCTATGCAGTGCTTTTGTGTTACTGTGTGGAGGAGCTCGTGTTTCCGGAATAACTTTATACCTAGTACGTATAAAGGTTGACTCACTAATAAATATATTGATTGAATACAAAATGTATACTCACAATTAAACATCACGTACTCAAGACATCAGTGATGTATACACGTTTGCATGTACGGCGAGATGGCGAGAAATCTAATCCATTTGGCTAACACTGCGTGTCGACCAATTAATACCATTATAGCTGCCGATAAAGTCCATGGCCGACTACTGAAGCCGATATTAGTTTCTTAATCAAACGGACGGGTAAGAGGATATGAACACACGAACATTGAATCGTATCGGAAATCAGCTTGATCCAAAATTCGTAATCCGCCACCCTCATATACATAATAACTTTTCGAATGGATTGACTAACTCATGCTCAGCTGAGCTCTCCGAGCCTCTGTCGCCTGAATAGTTTATGGTCAGATTCCACCTGTGAATCGATCTATCCGCTCCTGCGGGGAAGGAGTCTCTTCCCTGGAAATGCAAAGGTCACTCGGATTCATATCTCAGATGGACTCTGAATTGGACCGACCCGCCGACTGCACAACTGTTCAACCATGTTAAACGCCTCAAAGATCTATATACGAGTATATATTCGCATATATACTGTGTCCCGAGGTTGCGTTCCATTGGAATCACGACCGACCGACCGAGAAGATGGGCCGTTGTAGGCCACGGCTGACGATGGCTTCTCTCGCATCTTACAAAATGCTTCACGCGCTATCCCGTTCTACCTTTATGTACTTCTTTCCTAGCCCGATGCAATCTTAGGCGGAATAGTCGAAGACGAACTCGGAGGAAGCGTGACTAAAGTAGTTCGTCGGACAGCGAGAAAGCTCCCGGCGTGGCGCACCAACTGGCCTTTGCCGGACGCGCCAGTCTGCCCGGTACAGGCAGGGTGTTCATGAGAGCGTAGAGGAAGAAAAGCATGAGAGAGAGAGAAGAGAGAGGGGGGACCATGATGATACGAAAGTATGGTTCGCCTTTACACAACGTCTAGCTCGTTTGCTCTTCGTACCGCCAACCATCGATACCTTGATACTTCGACGGAGGTGGCCATAGCTACCTTTGGCGATGGCGCTGGCCGCGGCTTGCTACGTCAGAAATAGGGGGCGTCACGTTGGTAGAGTGAGAGATACGTTTCCTGATAATCAAAAATGTACGCGGGCACGATATGTAATGACGGCTTTGGTGGGTTGGTACGTTACCAGATCTTCTCGGCCTCGTTTTGTATCTGCGTACTTCCTTTCTCCATAGGCTCGTCCTACAAGCACAGCCATAGGTTGCCCTTTGTCCCCAATCGTTCCCCCGTTGAATTTATAACCACTTCAACCAACATCCCATCACACAGTGTACAGACACGGCGAAAGAAAGAGAGAGAGAGAGAGAGAGAGAGAGAGTGAACGAAAGAGAGAATATACTACAAAGGTGCCAATATGTGGGCAAAATGTAAGAAATGGCTATGGCTTGTTCTAGATATGACGAATACAACGCGGCAGAGTTCTCTGAGCATGAGGAGACCGGCTTTACAGATAGACTCGCATTGAGGTGTGGACCTACTAGAGCACTTAGACGAGTGAATAAAACTGATCGAAGCATCATTCCATATTATGAAAGAAAGCAATAGAAGGAAGGCATAGAATAAATTGACCTCGTGCACGTCTTAACCCTCCGTATCAGGAGCAAACATTTTCAGATTAACGAGGCTTTATGTACCCGATCCCATCTGTGAGACTTTTGTCCATATCAAAATGACAAGCTCTTCACTTTTCGTTGCCTATTTTCTTCAGCTATCCCCATCACTGATATACAAATCTGTTATCGACTGAGGCACTCGTACGTGTAGTGTTTTCGACCAAATACAACACCATACTTATCTTACATGCATCCATCACATATCTACATATATCCATCACAATACACCAGACACTGCTGCTATTTGACCGAGCTCTACCGTTTGTAGTCAGTATGTATATGATATGAGGAGGCGGCGGGCTAAGCTGCCACTCACAGGGCAGGCATTCTTTCAACAATTTCGATGCGATTCTAGATTTAATGGAAACAGCCATGGCCAGCGCTGGTTGAATTCCGGAAGGTCACGCAGGCGGGTGCATCGCCTAATTACCCGACATTCCAACGTCTTCCTCTCGGGTTCGTGTTGTTGTTTTCCGGCAGTGAACGGCGAGACAGACAGACGGACCGTGCACGTGGCATGCGGAGGCACGCATCGCGACGAAATGTACACCACGATGTATCGGAGGTGGCCCCTCCACAAGGGGTCTCGATTGTCGTCGTGTCGGCCAGACCCGTCTTTCCTCCCGGCATCACTTCCCCGGGGCCGTTCACTACGGCCATTCGTCCGCTTAGGCGCCACCCCTGTTTCACGCCTTCCACCTTGCAACGTTTGAATTGTGTAGGGCGACAGAGCCAAGCACACCAGTGAGGGACAGAGGGAAGTCTGCCGTTAATTAGAACGTTCTTCACCTAGAGACAAGCCAGGAATATCGTCTCGAGGAATGCACCAACACCCTGACGCTATCGCTGGCGCCGTCACCGCCGGAGCCACTTGGTTCGCGGTACGTACATTGGACGTACGATCGTCCGTCTATGGGGAAGCTTGAAGGAGGTGAGGGACGGTGAAGGATGCGATTATGCACATCTAGTCTTCTTGTTATATAGTATTTATTATTGAGGAAATTTGTTATACTGGCAGAGGTGCTAGGGTACTAGTTCGTTCCGTTGAACTACAAGTTTTGGTTCTTTCTTCGAGATAGGGAGAGTGACAGAGAGGGAGGGCTTTTGCTCCTATGAATACAGTAACTAAAGCGAAAAAGCTAGATAAGAATCAAATTTGACCCGGAATCGGTAAAAGTGTTAATAATGGTTATTTTAGAAGAATAAGGTTTTCTCGTAGTGATGGCACATGACGGTTTGTAAGATGAAGATATTGATTTGTCATAACTCTTGTTCATCGTTTTTCTCACACAGTTCTAGAACGAATAGGAGCCATATTGTCCATCCGCAATTAGTTGTGTATGCTCCTGAACGATGTCTATGAGGGGAAATGTGTGAAGAAATCAAGAAACCACAACCGTAACGAATAGCTTTTCCTGTATTTGGAAATATTGTAGGCAGCAATAATAATTGTTATAAATAATAACGGGGTATGGAGAAAATAGAAAATCTAACTGTAAGATTACAACTAAGTTTCTCAAAATTAGGCAAGCTATCTAAATAATGAAAACATAGTTTTCTGTGAGAAAGCAATCCAACGAAGAGAGAGGTATTTATTCAACCAAACGTTGATTATTAAATAAGAGAGAATATGGAAAAGCCAAGAGTGAGGTCCAACTTACTGGGAGGTAGAGTCAGTAAGCAAGGCGTGGTGCCAGCTCCCTGAACGTCTCCTAGTTTAACCTTCATAACTAAATTGAGGACAATAGCAAGTAAGGCCGACCATGCCACTTACTTGACTTGAATCTAATCGCAGACTGAATTTGACTGCGCTAGCCGGCAATTCCCGGCATTCGCCTTCTTCGGCGGAGACAACCATCGAACACCTCTCTCAAGATCAACAGCCAAAAATTATAAATTTGCCTGCTCGGCTTATATACGTTTCATTACCTTAGTGGACTAAATACGACCTAGATAACTTATTATTACTAGGCCTTATTTTATCTATATTCTACCTGATCTCCAGAAGGTACGAGGCGTAGAGTCGTCCTTGATGATGACGATGCCTTGCTCCTCCAATGCAGCTCAGGTTCCTCTGGCCTCTCGAGGTCCTGATCTGAGGAAGAGAAGGAATTCGTCCCTCAAACGCCACCAAAAACTTTATGAATGTCTTCACCCACTAAGAGAATAGGGTGACGGATCCCGAATAGCTCGTCCGCAAACTGAAGACGACCTCCCACTCTGAATAAACCGTCGTCATCAATAAATGGTTTAAATCCATCGATTTGTGTATCTATTATAGAGCAACCGGGTCCCCTGGATGGTCTAGTGGTGAGCGTCTTAGACTACTAGACCGGAGGGACACGTGTGTGTTGGGTTCAAATCCTGTCAGACGCTTTGGAGGATCTTTGGAGTTCTTTATGATCTTTCTTTATCTGAAGATTCTTATCAGGTACGAGTGGAAGGCAGAGAATAAGCAAAGGTGGCCGCGACAGGTCCTCATAGTAATACCTAAAGGTTAAGAGCTGAGGCCTGTCAGATAGGGGAACAGCTGAGGGTCAGCTCGAAAAAACAGTATAGAGCAACCGGTAAGGAGTAAAATAAACTGAGCTTGTAAAGAAGCAATCCAGATGACAGAGTACGCTATCAGTCTATTTGCATAGAACATTAGATCAAGAAACCAATTGCCAAAATGGACACGTAACGCTTAATTTAAAACAAGGGCTTAGTATTTAGTTTTATTCAACTCTTCCTGACAACTCACTACATATAATTTCTCATATAACGAATATTTCTAGGGTTGGTAATACTTTCTAGGGTCGCACAAATCAGTCACACTTGTTATACGCTCCCATAGGAAATCTGCAGAACTTTCGGGAGGGATTATTTGGAGTGAGAAGTTACGCAATCGCTTCGAGAGTACTTGTGATAGCAGTTACACTGACATGAACGTATCGAAATTTCGCACAGAACTTTCCTGCAGGGAACATCACTGGTTCTGCAATTTCCAATTTCTTTATAAGCAATTTTAAACTTCCGTTTTTTTTGCATATTTGATTCACACGTGTACCTCCACCGAACGTGGGGTAAATTGCCATATTGTCTCGAAGAAAACTATATAAATTAGGCATTACATTATTGTGCACTTCTCATAAATGCGATGCATTGCATTTATGAGAAGTGCACAATATATAATTAATGCTTATTTATGCAATTTATTTAACCAGCCTTTACCGCATCCTTTCTGTTTCCTAAGGTGGGAGTTAAAAAGGACCTGGCACGTAATATCGAATAAGTCCCATACGAAACATGGTAATCATCCAGTGACGGGACAGCGACACCCCTCAGGCGCACAGAGTTCCGTGCTGCGTTTTATGAAAAGCAAGGAATCGCCGAGAGTGGGTTGAACAGACCCAGGTAATCAAATTGTGGCGGCTTGGCCTGGGTGTCTAATGCGCATCTCTTTGAGTGTGGTTGCCATGGAAATCACGAATAACAGCAACACAATTTGTGATCGACTGTTCGATCCCCAGAAATCGCGCTATGGCTAACATAGCCCTTCTGTCACAGAGTCTGTTGGAGTACGCCCAGATAAGTCCAGCATGGTCGACCGACAGGAGGAGTCCCTGAAGCAATTCTAGACTGCGGTACCGAGTTTCGCCATGGAAAGCAAGCTGAGGATCAGCTAAAAAAAAGGTAATCAAATTGCTGGAAGTGAGCCCGCCAGATTCCGATAGATACTTCTCCAGTTTACCTTAAATTTAATAAGATTAAGCAATCCATATCGGTTATTGTTTGAAATAACGAAATTAACCACTAACCGGTCATATTGAGCTAGACAAGCATTGCACATTTCCTACAACAACCGAACGTAACGCGTCAGGCTGCTAACGGCCCTATCCTTCGTCCTGTTGAATTTCGACCTGAATCGAATTTAGAAAACCTGAGCAGTATCCCAGTTCACTAAGCAACACGGGCAATGGTCCATTGGACTTTAAATCAAGTTTGTGACGATCCCTGTCACTCTTATAAGATCATTATAACCTGTACTGCAAACAATTGCTATTAAGTAGAAGCAAAGTGGCAACTACGCCGGCCAACTATTCCAGCTAGAAATATAGTTAAAAACCAATTAACCACTTATGTGTTCTATATAAGAGAGCTTAAGCATTGTAAAAATTGCGGCTCCTTCAATAAACCAATAACCCTTTACCTTTTGCGGGAGGCTGGGGAAATATATTCTCTATAATATATATATAGATAGAAAAAAGCAGATGCTCGAAAACGAAAGGATGAGTTTGTAAAGATCTCAGCCGCTTTGTTCGTCGTCGCTCGGCTCTGGGGTGCAACAGTAGGCTCTGGCGGCGATCGTCTTGCTGACAATGGTGTTGGATGATTGTTATTACAATAGTAAGGGGCGCGAATGCACCCATGCATGAACACCAAGACAGTGTGCGAAGTCGAAGGACGCGATGAGGCTAATGAAGGCGCGCGAAGAACGCAGTAGAGTTGGGATCACCATCATTTAATAGAGCCACCTCGGCCACTCAGTCCCCGACGTATCTCTGAATGCAATAGCGTTCTCCATTTCCGCTGTGTGTGTGTGCGTGTGTCTATGCCCGTCATGAACACGGGTTCCTTTTTGTGTGCCTGAGACTGGGCAAGCGGAACGTCAGCATAAAGTAGTCAGTATAGAGAACGAACTATTATGTCGGAGAGCCGTCAACGAGGCCCGCCTCCGCCGTTGGAGCCTAGATACAGATATAGGGGTTGCAAAGTCGAAGGGATGCTTCAGATGGCAATTCTCTCAATGATTCCCACTGTCGTCCCACTACAGACGTTCGTATGCACGTTGGGCTCCACAGGCAGCTTCTAAGGTCTCTCTATTCGCTCTTGTGGCACTCGGCAGTGAGGCCAAGGTTGTCAGTCTCTCCTCTTTTGTAGTTTAGAACAGCATTCTCTGTTTGGGCGGGTCCTCGCTGTTTTGTGCTCGCTTTCGATTAAGCCGCTCAGTTGCTTGGCGGCAGTTAGCTATCCGGCCCAGGCCGGTATCAACACTGATGCGTGCCAAGACCCGTGCAACGACCATAATGTCCTTGAAAGGAAGGCCACTGTGGGAATGTGTATGACCTCACGAGAATAGCATCACGTTCCAGCTGAACCAAATGTGGCGTTAACTGGCGGAATTGTGCATCAGCGAGTGAATAAAGTCGAATGTAAACTTTAGCTTCACAACAAAAACGCGCACGATCTGCGCTCGCTAAGTGAGTGTCTCCCTGCCACGTGGTGTGCAAGTGTTCATCTTCGACGGAATAGCAGACAAGGCAAGCGCGGACTCATGCATAGGTGCGAGGGATGATCTCGTCGTGTCAAGGACAACTTGAAAGGAAGCCAGACGAAATCCCAAAGCAGTCGATAATGCATCGCATTTGAGGGCTCTACGTGTAGTAGCAGCACATGGAGCATAACTAGTTCTTTGGGCATATATATATATATATATAACGTTGCATTTATCAGCCACTTGTACCGTCTGAACTACAAGTACATCTAAGAACACCTCCAGTGTTATATATATATATATATATATAACCAACAACCGCTCAAAACAGGTCTGCCTCAAGCATTTGGCCACGAAAACAACATATTAGACGCCGACATATTTTGACGTACATCAAACAAAGTTAAAGATGTCAGTGTTGGCGTTGAGATGAAAATTTCTGGTTGACCATTTTTTTATGCGATTACTTGACTGCAAAACATGTCCCCTTACTCCGTGAATTAAGAATTGAATTGAAACCTTAGAGGAATGACAACATCTGTTGTTGCTTTCCATATGCGAAATTTGCGTCTGTAGATCCTGATGAATGAATGCTAGCGATCTGTGATAAAGTGTGACCAACCGCTCTAATTATAGCTCATTTAGAATATATTACGTCGAGGCAGTTCCATGTAAAATTAAGATATCGAGCTGAATATGATGAGACAGCTTCATTACGAGGAAAGCCCTCTATTCTTTTGATAACATATTATAGCAATATATAATATTTACGATAAGAGAATACGGTGTCTACCATACACATAGCAATGCATACAACAGGTCTGCATAATCTCAATATCGAGGATCTGTCACCAGCAAAGAACTTCATAATTTTTGGCCAATTTGGTGATACTGTATAAAATGAGTAAAATGTTTAAAATGTGCGATAAGCGAATCCCAGCACTGGTTCTTTTCTATAGGTCATGGGAATTCCTAGCGGTGTTTCGTAGTTTAACTATTAGGTAGTACCCAGCAAACTGTCGCGCCTTTCGGATGGCGCACAGCCCGAACCACGCCACACAATGCGTTCATTTTTGGAGTGGGCACGCGGTAGGAACGTGGCTTCCTTTCGAACACTGAGTGGTTTCGATACGATCAGAAAGATGGACGCTGCAGCAAAAAGTTCAAATTCCCCCAAAAATCAACGGGAAATCATCAAGTTTTTGTTTCTCCAAAAACACCCTCCAGCTGAAATCCATCGACAATTAGTGAACGCGTACGGCAGGTCTGCCTTATGCCTGCGAACGGTGCAACCTTGGTGCGAGCGATTTAACAGTGGAGATATGGACACCGATGACCATCGAGGTGGGGACCACAAATTAGGACAAGGGACGAACGGATTGAAAGAATCAAGGCAGCTTTTGAGCAAACTAGAGCTTGGTCCACGGGGTCTTTGTCGGCTGAAACTTTGTTTCTTCGGACGACGTGTTATAGAATTATCACCAATATACTGAAGAAGAAGAAAATCAATGAAAAATGGGTTCCCCATAAACTGAGTGCTGACCAAATGAAAATGCGTGTGGAGTGTTCGACATCTAATTTGAATACTTATACGCAACAAACCAGTCGCTTAGAGCACACCGTGTCGATAGATGAGACATGGGTTAGCCTGCATAGACCCCCTGAGAAGGAGCAAGCTAAACAGTGGCTCCGACAAGGTGAAGTGGCGGCGTCTGTGGTAGTGCCAGATAGATTCGGACGAAAGGTGTTGATTATACTCGCTCTGGATATCAAGGGTGTTTGCTATTACGAAATATTAGCGGCAAACGAAAAACTCAATGCTCCCCGATATCTCGGCTTCTTGAAAGGATTGATGAACAAATGGCGTGGGGATCGACAGCACCGAGTGTGGTTACTCGACGACAACGTAAGACCTCACCGCACTGCTGAAATTACGACCTGGATGGAGGGGAACAATATTGAGCGATGGCATCAACCCCCATATTCTCCTGATTTAAGCCCATGTGATTATGGTTGTTTCCATGCATTAAAAAGGGCAATAGGTGGGGTTCCATATGCAACCGTCGAGTTACTCACAAAAGCAATAGATAACGAAATTATATATGGAAATATTTGGCTATTTCAAAACTCCCAGAGCGCTGGAATGCGGTGTGTCAATAAAGCTGGAGAGTACCTCTAACTCATACCAAAAGATCTTTGTTCTAACTCATTTAGTTCAAAAGTTATTGGCATTTAAAGAGGGGACAGTTTGAAGGGGACAGCCTAATATAAATTGTGTAACTAACAAACTTAAGAGAATCTAACACTGCTTTGTAATCTTCTATGAACTAGGAAGAGCCTTAAGTTAAGATAGAAGTTTAATAGTTTCAATTCGTATGCTGCTAAAATACAATAGTTCAAGAATATGTAAGAAATGTCTCTCATAGTTGACTATCGTAATAAACATCATGGAAGGTTAATCTCTCTTCTTCTTTTTATTTTATTGAGTGTCGAATCACTAAGTGGCTTGGATAGCTAGCGGCCAATTCCTATTATAATATTGTATGATATTGTATTAGGTGGTGACAATTCTTAGTTCGTGCGAGAAAGTCCATTGGTTACAGCGAGAGATAGACGTTTTATCAACTTTCTACACCTCGTATTCCACTCGTTTATAATGGTTAACGCAGGCGCCCACCAGCGTGTAATTTGTCATCACTTGTTCTACGTAGATCCGCTGGGTGGATAATGACCCGCTACACTATAATACCTGAATAATAAGCTCCTATGAGTGCGTTCAATCCTTGAAGCTCGTGTCCTGTCGACCTACACAACACCATGATACCTTTCTCTGAAAGCTAATAATGAAGCATTACTAAAGATGAGCTGCATATACGCCTAGTTTCCATTTCGATGAAGGTCCTACTGTCCTTTGGTAACGATTCAGCTTGGCAGGGAACAAGACCGATCCCGCAATGAGGGCAGAATTATCTGTACCTTCTACTGAAAGCCATTATTGTTCCTCTGCTATCTTTGTGAATTTGTAGATTTGAACGTGTGAACGTCCATATCCCACGAAATCTTCCATAGTTAGGCGTCTATACAGATTCGTTACACTTTTCGATGGTGCATTCTCGATGCAAACAACAGGTTTGTACGTTTCTGAGGCCCCTGTTCAGAAACACCCATATTGACTGCTTTAACTTTCGAAGCCAAACAGCGAGATGGTCTCTTTTATATCGCCAAGACAATATTAGTAATAGCATACATATTGCCTGCATGTTCGTCGCGAACACTTTTATCGGTGCAGATTCACTCGCAAGCAGCAGTGAAACAGTGAACGCTCTCCTCAGCAGTATGAAATACATACGTCACCCATATTAGACATACACTACTTTGGTAAACTAAACAGCGATCTAGTGGTGTCCCCCACCGGCCCTAGGTCATTGTTGTTGAGACAAAGACTGCTCAGAAGGAACGAGACGATCCACTCGAACAAAACCACATAATTCTCCCATGTTCGCTCGGTTGTATTCCATGACAAACGAAGTACGTACTCTATTTGGCGTCATCGTAAAGGCGTAAATGACGAGACCTAACGATCCAGTCTGTTTTACACCGGGCTGAACTGCCATTTGATGTGCATCAACAGTTAGGATGATATATTGAGCTATGCCGTTTTTGATATGTTGATCTATAATCTTTATTTACGCTAGCCATAGAGCTGTTACGTTAGCAAGACAAGGTTAGATATGATAGTCGTTTCATTGCTCTTTGCCAGTACATTCTCATACAGCTATAATCCCCCTAGACAATGTTGTTCCGGTTGCTATCAGCTCCCACTAAATGACTGTGACGGCCTAACCGCCTTACGTTTGGGAACATATCTAAGGTACATGTTAAAATATTATACATGTTGTGCGTTTTTCATGTTAGTACATTTCATGACAGTTACCGTCATAACAAGCGGAAATAAGTTAACAGGGCGCTCGAAATTCTCAATTCTTTGAGAGCTATCATTCCTCAAGTATTCGAGCTAAAGTCGCTATTCGGGAACTCTAAATAGTGTGAGGGCTATTGCACTTTTACTCAGGAGAACAGTGCATCATCGGGCCTCTCGCTTCTGTGACTTACCGATCGAACTAACTCCCTTCCGTCGACTTAAAGACGATCCTCCTCATCAATAAAGAGTTATTGGACGCTGTCGGGCCTATCTCATCTCGTTGCCTTCTCTCTCTCTCTCTCTTTCTCTCCCTACGAGCAAACTGGCAAATCAGCAAAACTTTCTGGAACCGTGTCACCTTCGTATCTTAGAGGCCTGATATCGGAGCTGTTATAGAAAGCGCCTCTGCTGTTGGGACCCTCGTGCAGTCAGAACGACTCTCTTGAGCAATATCTATACCAGAAGACGATTTCTTGGGTTGCATAATTGCTATTCGCTGCCCGGTGGAGTATCCAAACCTGTTTAGACTCAATGAATATTACTTGTGATCAGTGACGCGAGTATGCGGTGTCTGTGTATCTGCATCGGATAGAGGGAAAGAAATGCATGCGCTTATGAGTTGCTCTGAAAGGCAGACCAAGCGCTCGATGGATGCGAAACTTGCAATCCCAGTTCAAAAGAAAAGCCCCACTCGACCCGCCCGACCCATGGAACAGCCCAACGGTAACTTACTGATTCATATCTGTAGCACGAGAATGCTCTCCTTCATTTTTCGAAACATCTCTTTTGATCTCTCTTTATCTCTCTGTCGAAGAGTTCACGTGAACACTGAGTCGCACTTCAATTCTTGCGCACAGAGCTGGCATCGTAAGCGCTAAAACTGCTATCGTCGCAAGACCCATGCTCGGTGGCTTTGCCTACGCACACCGTGGATAGTTGGAGAGATAC
Source organism: Stratiolaelaps scimitus (assembly GCA_019614645.1). Classification (NCBI taxonomy): domain Eukaryota; kingdom Metazoa; phylum Arthropoda; class Arachnida; order Mesostigmata; family Laelapidae; genus Stratiolaelaps; species Stratiolaelaps scimitus. The sequence continues at coordinate 704,963 of JABWDB010000077.1, forward strand.
AGATAGCAGCGATCATGTAGCTGCAAGTGACGCGTACGCTTATATGCGGCCCAAGCCTTGTATCCACTTCGGCGGGGAATATTTTCAGTGTCCGAAACGACGACATGGCCACTTCGATACCACACCTCAACTTCTCTAGACATTTATGAGAATAGAAAAAGCGTTGCGTGACTTGCCGAGTAACATGTGATTACACAACTGAGCCCGCTATGAGGCGTACAAGGTGGTTTCCAGCAAGGTCTGACGATGAAGACGTTAGCACGAGGCGTTTCGAAATGATGGCTTCGAATAATGAGTTGTGAGTTTGAACAATTTCCACTAGCATGATGAGAGTCTCTTCTTTAATGGTAAGACAGTGCATAGTCATGATTTGACTCGCAAGCTATAATTCAAACGTATGAATAATGAACACATTATTACTGTTGGGGCCATGACGGGTTACGTAGGTGGAGTGACCAGTTCGCCTATGAGTAAAGGAGATCACATAGAGGCGACGCACGACTATTTGAATCACACGAAGCAGTGCGTCAACCCAATATAGACGGCGTAGAAATCATTGAAGATTATTCTTCCCGATTTGTTTCGAATGGCGATTCTGCCATATGGCTTTGTTTATGACGGAGAATACTCATGCAAACCTGGCCTCACAACTAAGGTATCTGCCAGGGTACTGCGGGACTCCTGCCTGATGGAGTGGCAGACCTACTTCCCACTAAACTCACGCCCCACTTAATCTTCACTCTAGGTTGGTCCGGATCTTCAGAGTGAACATTTGCCACATAGCTGACCCGATTTCTCACTAGCACAAATCGATTAAAATTGGCAAACAATTCCCCCGGTTGAGACGTATGTGAGAATCAAGCAAAATAGATGTATACAGAAAATGTGTATAAAGCAGATTTGATTATGATGATGATGATGTTGAAAAATCTTCTCATAGTCCCCTATCGACGGCAGTGTTCGACTGACGTCTGTCTGGCCGCGTTCTCATTTTGTCTGTTGCGAAAGGCGATTTCTACCGCATGTTCCTTTGTGCTATTTCAGTGACGGTCGCCTCGTTGTCTCCTCTTGATATAACCTCCTCCCTGCACCGTTCGTGTTCATATAAACTTATCTCGTCCCTACAACAGCTTATATGCCATTGTTACCAGGGCAGGGCAGCGGTTGTAAAATAGTGGAAGTGTCGTCTCTCGGCTAACAGTCAGAAAGACCAACAAGGTGAGGCACAGCTGGGTGCCTTGCCATACTGTTGCTTTTCGGACTCGTTCGTTTCCTGCAAGCGAGCAAGCCAAATACGGAACCGTGTCAGGGCCAGAAGCGAGCATCGCCGAAACGGCTACAAAAGTCCGAGCGATAAGCCGCAATAACGGGCAAGCGTATGACGATCAAAAGAAGTTTATTTCGCGGCGCAGCACCACGACGACAGCAGCCACGAGACAGACACACACAAGCTGGGAGTTTTCAGGGTTTGCTCCGTTTATCTCGATGACGTTTTAGTCCGCGGCCATCAGATGTGGTGGCGGGGTGGCAAATCGCAAACAGTCGCACTCGAATTGAATAATCGTCAGTGAATTGTATGCGTTCATCGAACGCAATCGTTTGTTATCATAAAGCGTCATATCTTCTGTGCTTCTATTGACAGTAACATAACGTTCACATTACGTGATATACCACCGGGTCTTTCGGACTCCCCTTATCCTTAAAGTAGGTCCAATGTTTGAAGGGTTTTAGGAGGCTTAGGCTTTAACTGACTGTCATATTCGTAAGGTCTGACGACCCATGCTGTCTCCCACTTGGCTACCGAAAGTTAGTAATAACTAGAGAGTGTTTCTGAGAATCGTTTTGAAAATGCTTAATCCTAGATTGTTGGAACGTCTAAAACGCAATTTCCTGGTATATCGCCAACGCATTTACTGGCGTTCGAAATTCACGAATACATACGAACAAAAAATTATCTTCATGCGCTACGCCTTGGTGCCAATTTCGTAATTTCTACATTGACATGGTGGTTAGATAAATCGCTTACGTACCCTCCCTGTGTTCCCTGACGATTACTTGCTTCCGTTTATTTCTTCGTCGAGGAGATGATACATGTGATCGACATATACACGGACTAAGATCAATTAATTTTCAATCGCTTCAACAGTCTCTCCCTGGTCAACTACTGCAGTTTGTTGCCCGCGCCGCCCTTCCATTGGACAAAAGCTATCAGAATTGTGCAAATATTATTATGGAAATATAAAGTCACGAATACGTTACGTACCTAATCTTACCGACATGCATTTAACTCTTAAAAGATGGGGATGAAGCCAGTTATAATAGAATTTCACATTACACTTACTAATTCGTTAACCAGGGAATTAGTAATATAGCCTGAATATATGTGCATTCAAAATTATTACCTGTTTTTTCAGCCTGTTCTTTTCTATATCGCTGACATCGATGGTAAGATAGGTAATTGACAAACGCGACTTAGAGAATACACCCTGTACAGGTGTCTCATATATTTCAAAGAAGGCGGGTTACTCTCCCCGCATTAGTACGCTACCACAGTTTCCATAGTTAAAACAAACAAACAACACCAAACCTGCAAAATACTGTGGCACAAGGGGCTCTCCCTTGCTCTTTGGCTGGTCTATTTTCAGGTTACTCCATTTTCCCGACATTAGTTCTATATCCTCGGACATTCGATCCGGCAATGTAATAAGTGAAGATGTGACCACTACACCAATTTAGCGGATGCTGGATTATTCCGTTATTTTTGTACGAATTCCGTATTTTTATTTCATGCGACAGAGAAACCTGGATACAAGAGCTGCTATACTGAAAAGCTGAAATAGTATCAGTGTGTTATAATAACTCTAGGCAATTCTTAGCTCTATGAGATGTATAGAGTAATATTACTGATATAATTATCATTCTCCTATTTTTAAAACACACAGCAAAGTTCATTACTGAGCCCTTATTTTTACCCTTTTATCGAGTTCGGTCGGGTCTCTTGACCTGTGCCCAGCTCGTATCTATGGACCACCACTGGGGCGTATTTCTGAACCGCCGCAAGACCTTTCATTGCATTTACCACGACTTCTTTCGTGCCTTTTTACTTTTCACGCTCTTCATCGAGAAACTTGATATGTGACGAGTGGATAAACGATCCGCTGGACGATCAGCGCCTACTTATCAAATAGCAATCTCTCCGTACGAATTGGACATTCACTTAACCAACTCTCCCACTGCCCGTCTGGGGTTCCTCCGAGATCCTGCCTTGGCCACCTTCCCTGCCGCATATTTGTCCTGGATCATTCAGCGTCAATATTTGAGACGGTCACGTTCAAATTTTACGCCGGCGACCTCAAGATCTAAGCGTATGTGGACAGGTCCAACCACTCTGACGAGCTGCTGCAACGTACGAACTCAATAATATTAAAGTGGTGCGCTGTAAACGATATGCCAATCTCTGCACCGAGGTGTGGCTGTTTCCTCAAACGGATCCGCCACCACCTATGCACTAAATTATCAAACAATTCTTACGGTAGGATGTTCCCGTGATCTTCGTATCTTTTTCACCCCAAACCTGGACTTCAAGATAGATATCACTGAGTTGGTCAAATATGCGAACTGAACCTTTAAGACAATTCCTCGTCTCTTTATATTCTAATTAAGCATCGCGATTGCTATGTCAAATTCTACATGAGTCTCGTTCTCCTTAAGTTCTTCTATGGCTATTCAGTATGGTCCTCTTGCCTAGTCAGGGATGTTGCAACCCTTGGAAGTGTACACCTTAAATACATCAAGTCTGTGTTCAGGCGATGTGAGATTACCCGTGACATCATAAGCATCCCAACTGTCACCGATTTGCACACCGCCGCTGACTTAAATGCCTACAACAGGCTTCGTCAACTTAATATGACGAACTATATTATATGCTTGCCTGTCGAGAAAACGACCTACGCGGCAGAGTTTTAGTGCTCACACTCAGGGTTTCCAGCACTTATTCTGCTGGCTTACTCTGCTCCAACCGCGTCCGCAAACTACTCTCAAACCTGTAAACTAATGAAAAAACGTCCTTTGGAATAAAGCAGTATTTGTATAGCACGGTTTTGGCTGTGGCTTTTTAACTGAGTCAGCGCTCTGGGCGACTTCAATTAAACTGCTTCATGGAGTACTTTGTATATTCCTTTTAGCAACAATCTAGTCTGATTACGGTTTCCTACTCCGTCCGTTATTCCTAGTAGCACAGCCACAATGGCGATATCAAACCCATCATTGCAGCACAATCATTTACCAAATACACGTTGTTCTCCATTCACAATGAATCCACTATCCGCTAAGCATTACGTTTGACGGAACTCTATTGATAACCCCCTCTCCTCTTCTAACGAGTTAAGGTACATTTCATTGCACCTCGTATACATTGCATATTTACGTAGTTCGTACCAGTTCCGACCAGTCAACAGGTTTCGTATGCAGCCTCGAGTAAGCGACGTTTCCAAAGATTGGCGAAGCTGGTGCAATTGCCATCAGGTTAGCTTGCCTTGTCAGTTAGGAGAAAATCTGCTACAAAGTTTTGAATTGGTCTTTTGATCTTTCCAGCAATGCGTCCGCCTCAATCAGGCTCGCTCTGGATAGAGTTCACTGCCGGCCATAGGATATATAGGATACTCTCATAGGATATATTATATTATAATATTCTCCGTCTAGCCGACGAGCTCAATTGCACGCACCCTTGAAAGTGCCCGCTTCAAGCTTTACGGCCAGCGTTTACCGAAGAGTCGTCCCAATGCGTCTCGTGGGAATATTTCCGCTCTTACGCTGTTCGGCAGGGATTAACTGCACCTATGGGTGAGTTGGTACGCCAAGTGAGCCCCATCCGGCCATTGTAATTCAATGAGCAGGAGGCTGACCGCTCGAGCTGATCTGATTAAACCGCTTAAGTTTGTATTTTGACACCACTGATTACTAAGAACAACGTATTACATTTCTCTTGGACATACACAAATTACGGGTAAATTCTGTTTCAGGATTGGAGTAGTATTTGAAGGCGCATTGAGGTAGCAGGTCCCGTCATAATCTTAAAATAGGTATGATATATCTATGCTAGATTTTTTATAATTATTATTAGTATCACCAGAGGGTTTCAGTAATTTTATGGGTCTGACGACAAGAGGGCATAATGAGGTCATAGTTGGTAACACAAATGTTGTCGGAAATGAGCCCAGTCATAGTATATGAAACAGGTTACTAGATCGTTTTATGGAGGGCATCGAAATTAGCTCGCTAGCAGTCAAACGATAACCCAAAATGCTAATACTAGTTTAAGAACGAGAGTTGTCTTAAAAATCTTGCTTATATATATATATATGAAAAACGTTGGTCCCTCTACAACCAGGTAGGGGTAGAGTAATTCTTCACCAGCAGCAAGCGCCCAGTACGCAGGCCCATGCTAGTTTAGTACAGGTGAAGATATATTTTCGGTATACAAATAGAGATTGTTTTATTCTATCGAATTTTCGATGCATTTATTATGGATCAAAAGTTCACTACAGAACTCCGAAAATGTTTCCCAGTTATTCTACCTGATATCCCAGCTGGACTGAGCTGTTCAGCGAACATAGCGTGGACATAACTTCGAATTTAAATTGCAACGAACGACTAGGTAAAACGCAAACACAAACAAAAAAAAAACACTTTTGACAACAACGGACTGAAACATAGGGAACAAGATAAAGCCGCGAATTCACCGTGGTGGTGTTATTAAGTGTAGGCACAGCTACGAAATGGTTACGAAATTAGGCCTCCCTCCCGTCCTGCAGGAAGCTCAGTCGAGCAGTCGTTCTAGGAAGTCTGTTTTTGTACACTGCCTGCATTTCGTTTAGGTTGTCTAGACTATTAGCCGAGGTTAAGGTCATTCTTCTAGAGGAGCGGGCCTCGAAGGTACGGGCGCTCGGGTCACAGAGGCCGGTAATTACATTTTGCCGGACGCACGCAAATAGCGAATTGCCATAGAAAGCACTGTCTTGGTAGAACGACGGGAGTTTCTCCGATCTGTTTGTTGACTCAGAGTCGAAAGATGGCAGTACATGAAGATGGTGCTGGTGGCCACTACAGTCAGTAAGTGAGGAATACCCGACAACACTCACGGCTCACCACTGGAGAGAGTTGTTGATTAAAATCGGACACTTGCGCAATTTGCATTTTGCAGAAATTTGGATGCTTTCGCAACTCCTTTGCGTTCCACTGTTATAAAAACACTGGTTTAGCATACGAACATAAGGAAATCTGTGGATGGGTACCATGTATCTCAAATAGAGAGATTTGTTAAGACGAATCCACTACAAATATAAAGACCCGTACTTCAAAAGGCGCCTATAATTTTTTACCGTGATTGGCCTTTTGAGGATACATTTCGAACAACACGGCAAAGGTAAGAACTGAAATGACTGGCATATTCAACTTGGTCACCTGCGCAATTGCTTGGTGTGCTTAGTCTGCCTTTAAGAAACTGTAGGACGCAAGTTCGAGACCTGTAAAGGACATATCCCTTTGAACGAAATATGAACACATCCCTTTAAAAGGTATTGAACATATCCCTTCTATTTGTATTGGATTGAATTGTATACATTGGGTCATGCTTCGTGCTTCCCAAGCATTTAAGTTAAAGGTCCCAAAAGTCAAAACGTAACCTATACTACTGCGTCATTACCCCAAATAGGTCATCATTCTCTCTGGTGCATATGGAGTGGGAATCATTTATCTAAGGTACAGATCGGTCCGTCATCATAACGAGTGGTGTTCGATGGGTGAGCTATTAATGACATTTTCAATTAAGAGAATGATGATATTGACGCTAGATAAATATAAAGAAACTTAGTAGACGTAGTAGTATTGCATTGGTCCTGTCATAGAAGTACTTCGTTCATTGATGAATCGTACTTAACAAAAATCATTCATTCTCATTACCTTGCGATATCATCTAGAATCCAATTGTAGGTGATGTGGCAAGGAAAGAAGAATCCCCTTTCCTATTTCGGACTGTGATTAGTTTACCCAATGGAGCGTTACTCAAATATTAAAAACACGTGGAAGCATCTTCGCACATTGACAACAATCACTCAGCCCGAACGAACACCAAATTCAAAACAGAACCCAAATGAGCACAATGTGGCTATTAATAATGGTAAAACATAGATGTGTGGCAAAGTAATAATAACTAATATAATAACAAACAGCTTAATCAATTTCCAATGGTCTACCGACGTCTGGAGATAGTATGTAGCTAACCTTAGCGCTGCCTAACTTGCAGGGCCATTACGGTGATTATTTATCTATCGAACACAAAGCGTAGATAGATGTCTCAGCTCCGTTTGACCATGACCACACGAATGGAATACCTACCATACTCACGAAGTGTCAAGAACTAGAGCTCATATCATATATCCTCACATGATATGAGCTCTAGGTCTTGACACTTCGAAGTTAGTTTCATTGTTTTGTAATTGTATTTACATGATTTGCATTTAATTAGTGCAATTTTAATTATTATATTATTATTTTAAAATTCTCGATATGACGCCACCATGGAAGGACACTCTCTTGAATGACGAAAATACTGTCAGCTGTGTTTATCCATACGCAACATAGGCTAACCTAGAATAATAAACGTTAGACTGATCAACAATGTTTGGCTATTAAATTCATTGATTCACACGCTCGAGGTGTGATATATGTAAGGTAGTTCTAAATCAGTAAGGCACACTTTTTATTCAAGAGGAGGACACTTTTTCAAGCATTTCTTCAGCTGTGTCAACAGTAGTCGAGAAGATATGACATCTTAAGAGTCAAACAGGTTTAATTCATGTATTGGATATTAATCATGATTCTACGTCTTTAAATAAACAAGAATTGAGAAGTAGTCCGGGGCAGGGAGTCAGATCGAGGTCGTCATGGTCCCGAGGTAGGTGATGGCATAGCCTCTCTGCACAGCGAGGGAAAGGCGCTGCAGAAGAAAAGGATCCTGCACGCTTGTCTCCGGTGGCGCGAATCAGTCTGCGATAGACTTTTAAGAACATTAGAAGCGAGGGGCCATGGCCGCCTAGGGGCGCCGATGAGCTCAAGGGACGATCTCGGAGGCGGCACCCTAGAAGCAAGCGCTGGATCGGGGCGGGGGGTCCAAGGATAAGACCTCGCACTTCGCGTGGCTGAGGTCGTTGGACCCCTCATAGTGGAGTACTCGGTGGACGTCGGGGTGGGACTCCAACGAGAAGACCTCGAACTTCGCGGAGTTGGGGGCAAGGTCGTTGAGCTTGACCAGGGCCGCGGTCCGGTGAGCGCCGGATGAAAGCTCGTGCACATGAGCCGCGATCTCAGTCACAGACGGCTGGCCGCACCCTAACTGGGTTGGGCCGAGCGTTTTCACTACAGTGTCTTCCTGTGGACTGCTGCAAGAACCTCATCAGTTGATGTTGGGGCCATGTGGACCATCGGGGGATGTTCGGGGAAGGCGTAGTCCGGAGAGTTCTTTACCCTGAGGTCGTCGAGGTTCTTGAGCTAGGTTCCCCTGAACCACAGCCGGGAGAGACTGGGTGGTGTCTCTTTTGTCCGGCACTTCAAGAAAACTGGGCCAAAGGCGGAAGCGCCTCCCAGAAGGGAACATTGTTGTTGGTCTGGACGTCCCTCTGTGAGGGTCCCTGAGGGCCACCGCGACCAAGGATCGCGCAGCCTTTGAGGCAGAGAGCACCCAGACGAGCCCAGACGATGGAGGCCCTTGCAGTTAACGCAGCGATATGAGCCTCTTCGGCCACTCCAGCCCACGCTTTCCTGGGCGGCGGGTCACCCTGCGGATCCTCTGAAGGCATCGTCCGCCCGGCACGCAGGCGCGGTGTGCACGTACAGTGCCTGGGAAACCGACGCACGGCGCGGAAAGGACACACAGTTCGCGAACAACTCACAAATATGATAGCATCATAGTACAGGGGAAAGCTGACAGGACGCAGCTTTATCGGTACTGCAGAACGACGTTTTCTTATCATTTAAATGTATATATAATATATCTTTAGATTACCGGAAAAGCTGAACCCTGACTATGATAACCACAAGGAAAATAAAGATTTACATGTGTATATCCGATGCAGTGCTGTGCGCCACTACATTACGCATTAGTGTCCGCACAATTAACTGTATAATTATTCTATGCAATCTCTAGAGATGGTTGATAAGAAGAATTCACCAGAAACATAAATATCTCGATCGAGGCTATAGCGAAGGTAAAAAGTAAATGGCTTTTCTATCCCAGCCTCATCCTCTCAGAACAATTTATACCGTGTGGATCAACAGGGTTTTTTTTTACTAGCATTTTGGTAAGCATGTGTACACACACATATATAGATACAGTTCATTGTTTCAGGCTATATTATAAAAAAAAAACAACAGCAGATAGGATAAGCAGTACACTACCACGCAATCCTTCGATATTTTAGACGTAAAGGTCTTCTCGGAATAATAGATGCCCTCTCATCATACATTTAAGGGCAGCTGGGTAATTGTAATCAATATAGAGCAACAACGGACACCAGGGCAATTTTCGAATCGATATATCATCATCCAGTCAGTGTTATGGCGAAGGGTATCCTCCTCGACTTGGGATGATGCCAATCTCACGGAATACTAGCAAAGGTATCTGAGTAAACCCAATTAGTCGTGATAGAACAAGGAACACATCCTGACTAGATCAGGAATCCATATCTGGATACAAAGTTTAAAACGAAGGAGTGTTATTAGGTGTCTGTACTTATATTTATGTTCCGTGTGACATATAAGAGAGCTTAAGCATTGTAAAATTGCAGCTCCTTCAATAAACCAATAAACCTTTACCTTTACCTTCTAGATGACTTTTCTTACATCTCTCTCGCAGCTCTTTCAGTTGGACCAGACTCTTTGTTATATACCTCGTGGGATTCGCGTGGGATGTTTTATGACCCATTACACGCGTTTAGAAACCGCCTCGCACATGTATGCATAGATGTCCTACATTCGAAGATAGCTACCTCATAGAACCTGATTGTGTTAAGTGATATCTTATAGCTCCTTATGCTTTAAAAAATAATAAATACTATAGCAGAAATCACATTTCTTGAAATACGAACCAAATCGAAGATTTTCGGTTTCCAAGAATCGAAAACGTCATCTGATACAGCTAAGGTCGCAACCATTCCAATAAGTGTTACTCATTTATTTTACAATAATTATGCAAATAAATAAAAAAGAGACTCACATTTCTCATGTATTCATTTTGAGTTCTAGTTCGTGCTGAATTCAATGCAAGTTGATAGGAATGGCTTCTTCGTAGAAGAGCATTGTCAAACAAGCTAGATCGGTGTCTGGCTTCCTGGCGGATGCTTTTCGTTGCAAATCTACTCCGTTCTCTGTGTATCGCATCATATAGCTCATGGATCTCTGTCTTGCTGCTCAAATGGCTGTGTCCCCATGTCGAAACGGACATGCTGCTTACCATGTCTACATTGAACTTCCGAAGGCAGCATCTCATCAAAGTAATATTACAGAGCACATTAGTATGGCGGTACTCTAATATATTAATGCCTCTGTTGATCACGTACATATAAGTATACACGTGTGTGTGTCTATTGGTGTATGCAATGACAAACGTATGCTGATTGATCCATACATAGGCATACGGATGTTGTTCTCGTATGGTCACATCGTTGCAAAAACGTGAGGGCGGGAATTTCCACAATTGGCCAATTTGAATACACTGGGCAGGGTCATCAAGGGACCGAAATTACGCCACGGAAGCTTTTTCTGTTCGAAGCCTTTTTATCGCTCTAGCCCACTTACTTAATCAGTTCCACACTGAACCATATAGACATTATTGTTATAGCTGAAATTCACATGGATCTATCACATGGATCTTCACATGGATCTATCTTTATAAGGGTAACGAGAGTAATATAGGATGAACTGGGCCTTACCTTCGAAATTTTTTACTCCGGTTTAGACCTTCCTTATATACGGGTAAAGGTTTTATTGGTTTATAAAGGCAACTGCAGTATTTACAATGCTTATGTTCTCTGATACGTGGAACTCGAACCTGCGACCTCCGACTTTTTACAGCCACAGACTTAGCCACCGTCCAAGCCACCACGCTGTATGCAACTAAATTTCCCCAACAGCTCTCCCTCATAGACCTCCATTGTGGACCGAAGTACCTGAGGCCGAAACGTCAACCACGGTACGAAGATCGTAGGGAATGAGATTGGCTGGATCCGAATCTATTGCTACTCTGTCTGATGACTACCAGTAAGATAGAAGGCCGAGTCGCTAAGTTTCCTTCTGCAATCAAAGAGGGATGGGGATGTGCTGCTAGAGGTTAAATGCAGTCCCCATGATGGTGTCGGCGGTAACATCGGCAATACTTTTCTTTATTTTTGTATAGAGGTTATCTGGATACAAAGATAACCTCTATCAAAAAATAATCAATCTTCGATGGTGCTAGCTCGAGTCCGTTGTTTCATTCAGAACTGAATCTCTTCAAGTGTCTGGTTCGTGTTTTCCTCTAGCTCTTCGGAAATCCTGGCTTGCATCGTGATGGCTAGATAGTCTCTGTAGGCGATCAGGTCTACCCGCGGAAGAAGTTGCCTGATCCCCAGGACGCTGTCGTACCTGATGTTCCAGAGCAGGAGGCCAAGGACAACGGACAAGGATTGAGCCTTGTGGAACCCCAGCTGTCATGCGGTCGGTAATATCTGGGCCACAGCTTGGATAGGTGGACTGGATACCGCAGGTACTGAAGGAGACGTGAATTTTACGTTCAGACAATTCTTGTAGTAAGGCCAATGCGGAATAAGTGCCGAGAAATGTCTAACAGAGGAAGGGCTGGGCCAACGACAAACCTATTCTTTTGCTTGTTATATACAAAATTTAGACTACTCTCTGAGGATACTGAACCCTGAGCTATGAACTGATTTGAGCAGTGCGGTCATACTGAGCAAGAGAGAGGGGGGGAGTGGTAAAGTCACGTAGAGAATAAATGTATGACGCTGTTAGCCATGACGTTTAGAGCGATACTCCAGATGGACCTTTGTGCCCTGTCAAAAAGGGTCGTTCTGCATTTGAGGTTGAATAGGAGCTTGAAATGAAGATGGCACTAGCTATTACAAAGGCTAACTATAAATATCACACGAAAATTATTTTTTTGTTTTTTCCAGCTGACCCTCAGCTGTTCCCCTATGCGACAGGCCTCAGCTCTTAACCTTTTAGGTATTACTATGAGCCTGTCGGGGCCACCTTTGCTTATTCTCTTCCTTACTCGTACCTGGCAAGAATCTTCAGATAAAGAAAGATGAAAATTCTTAAGATGCATCTCATGCGTGTATATTGAATCGTGTAATGTTATGAAATAAAGGGCAACCACATACGCTGTTCCACCGTCTTCAAGGACATCTGTTTCGCGAAGAGATCGGTGAAGCAGAAAAAAGTACCTTTCGCGAAAAATTGCTTCTGAATCTTGAGCAACAACTGGCGCATTGTCCAGAATGTATACACCGTAAGTTAAAGGCTGTTATTTGCTTGCAAGGTTTGAATCCGTAGTTATCGACTGAGTTTTTCTACATTTTAAGCTTAGCTCTGGCAAGTTACCACGAAAGATAGCTGTGCTCTGAGTGACACCAATGAACTCACCTAATTTTCTGTCGTATGATAAGTGGACCCTGAGATTCACGCTCCTCAAAATACATTTGGCATCGCAAATGAATTTCTAAGGAGGTCTTTATGACCCCCTTTCGAATACCCATCTTGCAGATAGGGGCTTAAGTTTGGTGTGTAGATCAATAATTGTTGATCCAATTAATAGAAGAAGTTGTCGCACGAGACATGGCTATTTTGTATCAATTTTTAAAATACTTCCTTTAGTTCCCACAAATGGTTCAAGAGTAAGCTTCCATGTTCTAGAATGGAGAACAGCACGTCATTTTTACCGATGCACATCAGTCGAATATTGTCATTATTTTTAGCGCGCCTTTATATCTCGACGAGAATGCACCTTAATGTTGCCGCTTATGCCGGCATGTTGCTTCGTAGGCTGGTATTATCGAAGCCGAGTTCTCTGTTTATCAACAGACACCTGCTACGATAGAGGGCAAAGATGCGACTCTCTGCGCGAGCTAGCCATTTATCATAGCCATATCGCGCGACGGCGATCATCAACGCGACATCTGCGTTGTATACAACAACGCCTCCCCCTAACAGTACGGGTCGTCTGGCAGGTACCCGCAAAGAAATTGGACAGCGAGTCGGATGCTACAATAGACAGCAGTCTGTCCCCACTAGCGGATCGATGAAGAGATTTAGGGAGATAGGTTCGAAAATGTATGATATTGTCATTAGTTCCCCTCACGGACGAAAGACACGCCAGGCGATGTTAGCATATATACATATAAATATAAGGCATGTCCCACACCAAATGTCAGCACGTACATGAGTGTCGGCACTTTTGTTTAATCCATATAAATAAGCATCGTCTATGATCTAACTGATCGACACACTTGATTGCCTCGCAAACGGTTGAAGGGGAATCACAAAGCGGAATACTTTCAACCAGGAGTGTAGAATCAGTTTAGATGGAGATTCGAATTCGCAATATAGAATATCACATACATTCGGCTTGGACTTGGCATACATCGGCAATAATTTATACAGGATTTGTATTCGTAGACAGCAACAGGTACCACAGGGTCTCCGTTTTGTTCGCTAAAACATTGTTGTTGGACGATGCGACATGAGAACCTTAGATGGTACGTTGGGCCGCATAGTGCTAAGGCAATTCAGATGAAGCGCGATTAGATCAGGCTGCAGTATTTTGCTAGCCACGGCGCGAAGCTATGTCACAAGGTTCATCAACTTAAAGCAACACTTCTCGGGGTTGCCCCGTTGAAAATTTTGACGGGCCGTCGAATCGAATAAAACCCAGCTGAGAGGAACGCTACAACGTGGCTTAATTGGATTGCAAGTTGCGTTCGTTTCGGACAATTAGAGCGGCGAGGTCAGCTTCGTTTGCACCTATCGGAGCAGGGGCGCCGCACTGTCTACGATGCCAGCGGCGTAGATTAGTGCACAAGAAAAGGCAGTCCCCTCTAAAAATAGAAGGAGGAATTCCTCAGTTGAGAAGGCAATTAGTAGGACCTATAAAGGAGCGACAATAATTCTACAGATAGAAGGCAAGTGAAGTTACTAATGAAGCTTGCGGTGCGTGTTTATAGAATATAGCACTTAACCGAGCTGTATGTATTTACACACAAATAATGTACACACACACACGCATATCAGCCTCTCTCTCTCGCGCACTCGAGATCCCGGGACGTGTGGCGACTGTGAACCTTTATTATACTGGGAATTTTTTAAATTAAATGGGTGCTCTAAGCTTATGTTCGATTTCTAACGTTCCACATGAAGTGTTGTATTCCAGACTCCGAGATATATATATATTTTTTTTTTCTAAGCTGACTCTCAGCTGAGGGTCAGCTGAGAGTCAGTCTTTTTCCCTCCTTATATATATATATATATATATATATACGTCTCGAGTACATTCCCTTATTTGCTCTTCTGTGCATTGGTATTGTAGGATTGTAAGAGGTCCCGCATTTCGCCTTTGGTCTGAAGGCTAAAATTCTACTCAGCGAAGACACGTCCACAAAGGGCGGAGTAGAATAGAGTACGGTAATTGTGCCTATAGGTAGAGAGGTCTGCGGCTAGCATTAGAGTTGGTGGCTGAAGTGGGGCTTGCGTAAAGTGATGCAATGGGCCAGTGTCTCATGTATTTGGTGGGAGTGGGTGTTGCCTCTCGAATATTGGAAAACGATCTCTTCTGCCGGCTCCAACGCAAGTGGACACGTCATATGGGAAAAGGTCCCCGTTTCGAGGAGGCGACGACACTTTGGACCACCACCGCCGCTACAAGCACCCCCGACCTCAACCCCAAAACCCAACGCCACCTCTGCCCCCACAACTGTTCAGTAGCCATCGGCGGCAGTCGCGTTACCAACGGAAGCAGCCGCAGGAGCAACCGGCTCGGTCAATAACTACATCTGAGATAGACATCTTGACCGAGAGGCCCTACGACATCCCACGCCTCGCCGGCATCCTACGCAACTCCTTCCGTGATAACCCCCGTATGGATATATGTATATATAGGGGTGCCGAAAACTGTGTTTAGTGGAGAGGTGTAACAACACATCATTGGGCTTACCTATCGTTCAGAAACGCTGCTGGAGATGATATTTATAATCATTGGATGACCGCTGTCACTTTTTCTTGTACAATTTGATCTACTTGGTTGATTTGTCTGCATTTGTTGGATGTATTGTGTTTGGCATTTTTTGGAATGTGCGCGGCTATTAAAGGTTTCATATGGGCGAACAAGAGTCATTACACGAATACGATTACCGAAATAATAATACACTCCTAATAGATTAGGGATTGTAATACTGTCCACTAAATTACTGTGTCACGATAGAGCCCTGCGGGTTGTTGGAGTTCCATTCGAATAACGAAAACGATGGTCATAATATACGCCACTGAGCAATTGGTTTGTTAATTCGTTAATCCGTCTGCACGTGAATGCAATCTACTAATCGATGACTTATAGAAATGAACAATGGTGCTCCACTTCATCCGTTGCTCGGCGTCAGCAAATCATAAAATCTACCTTTCTAGATTATCGAAGTTTCAATCAAACCACTCTTTTGTGTTGTCAACAAAATTATCCTGAAAATCACTGGCTGAAGGTCAATCTCAGACAATTGCTTCTTGAATCGTTCTCCCAGCAACGTCATATTTGCGAACCAATACGAAAGCAGTTGTACCGTGGACGTTAAATGTTGGCTATGAGTCAGCCTGGAAAACTCAGTAAGCAACGTCAGATCTGTCCATCCACCTTTTTTTATAATGACTCTCAAATATTCTACACCTGCGATTGTCTCAAGGAGACAACCATTTGTGGTGTCCTTGAGGCACCACAAAGGGCTCCCATTTCTCCAATCAACATTTCCACTCACTCGATCCTATTGAAATACCCGCAACATGTCATAGCCACTCTACGACTGCCGCCTGGCCTGACGCTGAGTGCGGGCTAGCTTGTACAATTATTGTTGTTATCTAACGTCCTATCGCATTATTTTCTTCCACATTATGAAAACAAGCTCCATTTGTGACCACCGTCAAACTACTAGGTTCGAATCTCGTTGCATGACATATAAGAGAACTTAAGCATTCTATGCAGTTCCTTTAATAAATCAATAAAGCCTTACCTTACCTTACTAGAATAGCTGGTTGAGACCTGAAATCGAACGATGTTTTCTTCTCAAACCGAATAGCTTAATAGGCATAAAATGTCACAGCCATAAAGGAGTTCTCAGTATTTAGTTACTCCTTCATTCTGTTTCATGCTTGATTCGAGGAGCCTTTTTCGAACACCCTGTAAATAAAGGCCGAGTGTAATGTCCGCTTTGGAGCGAAAAAAAAAATACGAATCACTGTACGTTCCTGACGGCATCAGTCCTTGACTATGGCATTACAGTTCGCCCTCATTATTTCTTCGTTTCTCCCCTATCCTCCTCATTCACCTTAAGATCAGGAATGAAGCGAATGCTGGCTCGATTTTCTCTCTATTTCCTATCGTCTCTCTCTCGAGAAGAGATTGCTCCTAAATTCGAATGGTCACAAAGCACAAAATCTTCCTTTTTTTTTTCTGTTGCTAATCGCCACGTATATTTCGCGGACATTATTTTCGCCTCGGTTCGATGGCTTCGACCGCGATTTCCTCTGGAATTCCATCGGCGCAAGTGGAAAGGCCACGCCCGCCAGTTAAGCGGCGTCTATACACTGACTCGACTCCCATCGCGATCCCAGAATGTTGTCGTACGCCCGTCGAGGCAACGGACGAGAAATCGGCGGGACGGGAAGCTAAAGCGACAGGCTATCTTGCTCGAAAACGACGACGTTTGGACGACCCGGACGGCAGCGGGTGGCGTTCCCAGACTCGAGCCGATCGCTCCCTCTGGTTGGGCTCTTCTCGAGCTCCCTATGGCGCTGTCTATGGCCCAATACCCCCAGCCCTTAGTCCCGTTCACCGTCGACGTTTAGGACCTCACACCCTCCCAATGTTATGGGATTACCGGCTTGCCCGCCTGGGGCCAAATAAGCAGAAAGGAACGACAGTTACACGTTTTTATCCTTAAAACGTGTTTATCACAGCGTTCCAACGTACCCCTGGCTTTAGCCCCTGCGCCCAAACCCCCGGACCAACGAACGCCAATCCACCATCACCACCACCGTAGACACTACTTACTGCCCATTCCGATTCGGCTGAACTTAGCCCAATGCAACCTCCCGGTAGCAGACAGTGTTGTTTCCTGCGTTCCTTACAGCGGAACCCGTTCGAAGGACAGAGCCTCGTCAGAGCTCAAGCCAGTCAGCTAGCATTGGGGACGTTATTGGTTCTTCCTACAAGAAATCTACTGTTACGAAGCGAATTACGCTGATTAATATATCAAACAGAATATGATCGCGTGTCCGTAGACTGGTGAGCCGTAGGCCCTGCTTGCAACACCACACTATTTGATATAGTGATGATTATTGTGTGTGTACGATATGTTCAGTCACGGCTTCAAGTTCAGTCCGTTCCAACCGTCAACCCCTGCAAGGGAATACTGCGTAAATATGTGATTTTCGTAAATGTCGAGCGCATGCATACAAAGCTAACCCGGTACTCAGCTATTCAGGATGAACATTGGGCGAACTCCGCTTCGAATAGGCACGACCTAAGCATCGATGTATCTTTACTTGTGGCATTTATGATAGAACAATACGATCTATGAGAAAAGATGTTGTTGAATCTAAGGGGAGATACTATCGTGGCTCCTGATCGTTTGAGTACCCACAACCTTCGCTAGCTAATCGAAAAGAGGGCACCCTTCTTGCGCGGGTGATGATCCTGCTCTTCGTAGCGGTCTGCCAAGTACTTCTCCGCCGCAGGCGATCTGTCTGCATTATTTATTTTCAACTCCAATTCAGTTTGGCGGAAAGACAAGAAAAAACATGCGGCGCTATATTTAAACGTAACTTGGTTCGGGTCGGCTCAGAATAAATGAATTGTCAATAACGCTAAGATATTGCTTGGGTAAAGTTCGATTATGATTTACAGATATAACTATTGATAGATGTGGTGTCCAAATAATTCGATTTTCGCACTAAGTAAAATATATATTCAGGTAAATATATTCGTGTGAAAACAACTCGACTCTGATACGAATTTGAGTTGTCGTTGTGCCGAAGTGATCAGTTCTTGTGATAATAGTTCCGCCGCACTGAATAGGGACGACTACTGTTCGAGGGCCTGATGGTTCAGCCTTGTGCTGATCCCTCACAGAGTGTCTCTCATATGAGGAAGGTCCGACCATTCGAAGTCAAACACGAGAAGCGATCGAAGAACACTGCTGCGCTTGTTACGATTTGAACTTCTATTTGATTGATTATTGACCGAGTACAACTGCTACAACTGATTTAGATCAGCGAAATGTATCGCATTGCGTGATTGAATGGTTCAAATAAGATTATTTCTTTCGCTTTTTGATGCTTATATCGCGTCTTGCCGTAAATGCACTAAACTCGCGTGTCGATTAAAATGTCCAAGAAATTGTGGTGTCCGTTGATTAGCTAAGATGACCAATACACTACATGATATCTACTATAACAACACATCACTGTTATGTGCCTGGGAAATGGCAGGTTCTACACCCGATCTCTAGCAAGGTCAGATTCAACTGAATGCTACCTGTCCACTGCTGATTGCCCCTGCATCAGTACCCACAGCATCACGGTGCACGGTTTGTGATCGCCGCTTCGAACCCCACAAGTCATGCTTTGCTGGGATATGGTCAATATTGGCTTGCCATCACATATGTAGGTCTGTTTGAGAACGCTCAGACAAGTCCAGTCCAAACTGACTCGCGGGGGTAGGATAAAAATAGGACGAAGGCGATGAATAATCCCCTGGGCAACACTATCACAATCGCTCGTAAGAGCTTCCCCTCCTGATAGGTCCTTGAAGCAATAAAGTTACAAAGTGATATCAAGCTCTGGCAAAGAAGAGAGAGATATAATAGATAAGGGTCGTCTACAGAACACGCTTTATTTGAACCGATAAATAGGCCCACTACGATTGGCTACTGGATAGCTAATTGGTGGTAAAGCTGGTAAACTGTTTCGCTTAGTTGCATTTAGCAGTCCAGTAACCACTTAGTTTATTTATTCGAAATAAACATAGTTGACACACACCTGGACACACACACCACTCTCTGTGTGTTAAGTATAATTGATACAAGTTTTGTCTTTTGAAGCTATTCAAATAAATGGTATTTCCCAAAAAAGCTCATACACAGCGCAGTGGCAGTGCTTGGTTTGGTTAATTTTTGAATAAAGGGCTAACAATTG
Source organism: Stratiolaelaps scimitus (assembly GCA_019614645.1). Classification (NCBI taxonomy): domain Eukaryota; kingdom Metazoa; phylum Arthropoda; class Arachnida; order Mesostigmata; family Laelapidae; genus Stratiolaelaps; species Stratiolaelaps scimitus. The sequence goes on from JABWDB010000077.1 coordinate 724,463, forward strand.
TGAGTGGGTGATGTGTGTAGATTACATTCGATGCATTATGCCCATACGCCAGGGGCTCGGTGGAGGAATAGTGGATTAGACAAGTTCTTTGTAGACCGTTTGGTAGCAAAAACACCAGCCACTTACGAAAACGTTACTTATGGCATGAATGCGAGTACACTAACTACAGTTGCAACGACAAAACTAAATTTGCAGATGTAGATAAAAGACACATGCAATGCGTATTGTTAAAGAATTAGTTGGGTATTTATTATGAAATTTATATCACTGCAAATATAGGGTATATATAAAAATGGAAGTAATACATTTCAAGAGAAGTGGGAGCTTTGGAGTATATTGTGACTGAAAGAACAATACGATGTCCCGGGCTAGGTGTTCTTGATTAGCTCTGCATGAAGATGATTGTTCAGGACAAACTTAAATTGGGTCATAGACGTATTTGACGAACTGGTCGTAACAGGAAATAGGTTCCAAATGAGAGGAGCACGCACTGAAAAACGTATAGTGACGGGCGGTGTTTTACAAGGGGCCAGCAATAGTAGGTTAGCAACACTGGCCCGAGTCTTATTTGAGGGGACTACCAGTCTCCCAACGTTGTGAGCGAACCCATCGATAAGTAATAAATTGAATTGGAATAGGTAAAATGTTGTTGAAAATGCCTCCGCGAACGCGTTTTTGGGGAAGGATGATTGGCGTGATGTGATTGGCCATAAATAGTTAAGGCCGAAGTATTCAAGACCATAATAAATTCTAGAGGCAAAGAAGGCATGATACAGATAGTGTATGTTGATACAAAACCTGTCATTGGTTGTATAGTGTAATAGTGGCGCTGGCATATTTCAAGTACAAGAAATAGCCCAAAAACGAGAAGAACTATAACATACTCAAGAGAAGTTGACATTTTTGTTGACTCACGATTCATCCAACCCCGTAGCGGCATAGATAATATATTGTATATATAAAGTATTAGTACCGGTAGCTGGCTTGTGTTGCCGCTCGTCATGAATGCCCAAATAGATAGATAGATATATATACCGAGCTCACTTGTTTATCACTGTCACGGATGTGTCTCTACTGGATTTTTTTCGAAAACGCTTCTTTAAGAAATTCTCATTTCCCCGTTGTTTTTGGCAACGTCATTCCTCCATTTTCATCTCGATTGTTGTAAAAGCTAGTTTCAACAATCAGTGGACGACACACAACCACTTGAGCGGCATGTTAGCATACGCAGACTTGTATGAAAAAACCACCACCAAGCCATTCGGTTCAAGTTGCGACAAATCTACCGAAAGGCATAAGTCATGTGGGGGTTAATACTTGAAAGTCGTGTTATGACAATAACGATGATGCCATTACATAGAAAATATCGTGTCTGCTCATCAAACGGTTGGCACTCCACCTTGCGAGTGGTCTTCTATTCAATGTGGGACGACGCGAACCTTAATTTGCTCTCTTGGCATTGGCTAGGTACCCCCCCCCCCGCCCCCAAGGCAGCGCGCTGAGCCCGGTGCTTCTCAGAATGACGCGTTATTACAGTGCTACACTAGCAAATAGATTGATATACACCATATATCCTCTAGGTGAGAGAGAGGAGAAATAGAACAGATCCTTGTTGATTGCATTACTTTTCGTCCGTGCGTTCATTCTGTCGGTCGATCGCTGGCTGGCTGGTCGGCCGCTTGGCGCGGCACCGTCGCCGGTGCAGCCTAAACGAAGCCGTTACTACCATTACCAGCTTGCTCATTCTGTAGAGACACTTCACTTGTATTCTTTCTCCTCAGCGGTTCGTTTCTTCGTCCGCCTGCTTCGCCTGGCGCTCGTGTAGAAGCTAGCCAGCGAGTAGCTTGACGGTTGCACGGCCCTCGGGCTCTCCTGGCCGCTTGTTCGCCCGCTCGCTACTGCTGCCCTGCGCAGAGTAGTGCATTGCTGCTGCTGCTGCTGCTGCGTTTCTGCTCTCAGTTCATTGCCGACCCGGTAGGCGTCCGTTCCCTCCCGATAGATGTGCTAACCTAGACTACCACCTTACCCTATCCCAGCTATCCATGTTAGTCGTCTGTCTGCTATCCCGCCTGCAAGCCCGTTCAGGCGAGCGTCCGCCCGTCTCGGAACCTCAGCTGAAAGCCGCCAGCGCTGTCGACCACGCGGCTAGATTCGGTTTTCCAACGGCAGCGAGATGCGACGACTTCATCAGCTCTGCAGTGGACCGGGCTGCCGTCGGTTGCCGGATACGGCGGCGGCGGGGGCGGCGGCATCCACGGTGGTGGCGAGAAGCAATCCGAGAAGGATTTTCTCTCGCTTCGGAAAACATCTCCGGCAGGTCTATTTCACTACTGAGTTAGGTTAATGTGGGGGTGGAGGGTGGCCTCCGCGTCGACGCTTCAGCTGCTGCTGCTGCTGCCCTTGGCCAGCCGGGGAATAGAAAGGCTATTTGGGTCACTACAACATTCGTTCCACATACAAACGCTTATACACAGAGACCTTCATAGACGCACACGCGAGCGCATCAGAGGAGGCCGATCGAACCAAAGCAAGGGCGAAAATAGCGTTGAAGCACTCGTTCCCTTGGCCGACTTGGCGTGAACTGTTATGGCTGGCGTACGGATGCGATGCACTCGCTGTCAATATTCTTACAGTCTGTGTTTTCTGTTGGCGTCGGCATACTATAGGTGCTTGGTATGCTTGTGATATTTATATGTAATTGTAGCGATGTGCAATAGATGTGCTCGTCCTTTATCTGATCCAAATCTTCAAATAATGCTCAGCTGAAAATGTTAGATGGGGAAAGTTCCCAGTTGATTTTCACTAAAAACTAGCAACAGAAACCACTTGGACAAATAGTATTTGTATGACATCTCCTGAGAATGACTGGACAATTATTCCATGCATTTCTAATGAATCTGTTGGGGCTATCAGAGGGACATTAATAATGGCCAAACTCCGTTGCGTTACCCAACCAAAAGACTGCTGACGAACTTTAAGATTAAGCTCGAAAAACCAAGAGCACCTTGTAAAACCGCACCACCGCTCCAAGCTTAGTAGCACCGTAAATATCACTCGCGTGGTTTGTACTGGAAGAGTATATATCGAGACGTGTATCTCGAAACGTATACGTATATATCGCGTTCGGAGTATCCGTACGAACGCAAATATTGAGTTAACAGTTGCTAGTCAGTTGATGTATATCGGTACGGGCGCATTTGATACTACAATCGCCATTATTAGCAGCATTATCAGCGTCCGTGTTATCTTTTTCGACTAGTACTATAATAAAACTGCTACCACTACTACTTCTACTATTACCACCTCTTGATGGAAATCAGGTCGTTCGTCCATCCGTCCGCTTGTCCGGCTTGTCTTGCCTCCCCCCCGGGGGTTCGGGCTAAGGAACAACATCGAATATTTGTACTCGTCTATTGCTTTGCCTTGCGTACAGTTCCCTCCATCTCGACAGACGTACGCTGATGCTGCTGCTGTCCCCGTCACCGCGCAGCGTTGCTGTGCTGTATGTTCATGCAGCAGCAGGAGCAGCAGCAGCAGAGCCAGTGCCAACATTTGTAACGGCACGCCACCTATCGTGACTTCGATCTTTTATCGTTGCCCTCTTCCTCCTGCTCCTCCTCCTCGTCCCCTGCGTGGCGTTCGTTGTGCCCTTCGTCGTCTGCTGGTGGCTCTCCGCGTTCGTCTCTTTGCTGTTCGATGCCGCTGCGACTCGCGCCGCTGTCGACACTACGGCGCTGCCCGCCTTCGTGTGTTACCTTGCCATGTCCTGCCTCGCTTCGTTTTGCGCGATGCCATCTCCCGTCGACCTTCTGCATTCTCCGTTCGTGGTGCAGAGCTTATGTTCGGCTCGTAGTTCGTGCCTTGTCCCTTATTCCTTATCCTTCTGGTAGTTGTCCCCTCCCCCCCTCTCTTGACAACCCCAATCACACACGGTCACAAGCCGTCAGTGAATTTCCCAAATCTTCCTTCTCCCCCAGCCACTATGTGTCCCCTATACACGGCCCAACTCATACGGATAAAAGGGTCAGATAGAAGACGGCAAGATAGATATACAGACAGACGATAAACAAATGCCGGTGCTCTAACCCCTATCCACTTTCCGCTGTAACAGCAGGAGAGAGGTTGGAGTCGACCTGAGTCGATACAGCGACCACGGCCGATCGCTGGCCGGCTGTCGGCCAGTTGGTAAGGTCGGTCTCCCGATGACGACGATGAGGACAATCGCCGTCAGCAGCATCATCATCGTCGTCGTCTCAACTGCAATCGAGTAGAAAATGATAAGGAAAATAAAAGGAAACCGAGGCTGAATGGCGGCAGGGCACAACGCGAGCAGGGAAATAGTGAGAGGAACGGTGGTGAGCATAAAGGGAAAATGGAGAACTGAATTTCGCTGAAAAGACCCTTTCGATCTCGGAATGGAGAAGGGCTAGAACAACCTCATGGTTGGGAGCTCGTCGGATGCATATAATAGCTCCGAAGGAAAGATGATTGGACCGTTGAGAAGGTGTTAGATTTGAGACGCGTTATGTGCTTGGTCGATCACGTACTTCCATATTTGTTGTCGTTGCTAACCAACATGTATTGTAAAAGAATTGTAACCTGGCCTATGCTGGTCTAAGGTGATTTTTAAGGTCAGCTCTTCCGGCGTATCGATTATATATATGTATTGTTCGATTGCCGAATGCGTTATAACGTTTTGATGGAGTTTCTATTGTAGCTGTACGCGCGTGGGAGGTGTTGGCACTTAAGGTTGTGAACATACTTGTAGTTCGTTCAAATAGTTCGTCTATTTTAATAGCCCGTCAATTTTCCTTTGACCTACAGGTTAGGCCCATGAACCAAGTCCTCACCGTCTCAATGAACCTCCATTTTGATATAGTCAGAATAAGGTGGACAGCCAACCAGCCAGGTAGCTAGTCAACCAACATAGGGGCATTCTCTCTCTATATGGCTTCGCTATTGAAGACTTCTCGCTCACTTACTCTCGCTCGCATATATTATCCTTCATCATCTGCCGATCGCTCCTAATGGTACTCAATGACCCCTCCAACGAACTGAAAAGAAACCGATATCTATTAGACTCAGCCATAAATGGCAACGAGGTCTACAAGGCCGACGAGACCCACGTCTATTTGGGCCGGCAGCGCCTTGTGCCAAATGCAATGGAAATATTTATAACAGCCAATACCACGTGTGCAGTCAGCGGTGCCGCTATATTTTTGCATGCGATAAACGAACCGAATCCGTAGTTAATTCATGTCGTGTGACGCCAATGCCTCTCTAAACAAGTTTACAATATTTCTTCGATGTGTTATAAAAAATAGTCATCTCGAATGATCAGATTCAAAGCTCAGTGTAAACTAGGTTTTCCTCTGTCAAAAGTACTCATAAAAAATCAACGTATAATGTAATGCTATGTTAGCCAAAAATATTAAAAATTAACGCATTGCCATTTCGCTAATTTTCGCTTGCTTACTATGCCAACTCTGTCACAAGAGAAGCTTATTTGTGATTATGACAAGAATATATGCTCCATCTACCATCCAATGGGAGATACAGCTATTCGTTGTTGAATTCGTCAGTGTAGCAAAAACATTCTGTACCAACAAGAACCCTAGCCCTTGCCATTTAACTCGATTAAGAAGAAAAACCCGGTCATCATTTCAAGGATGAGCAAGCTTTATGTACATCATAGTGTCAGCTGTAATGTGAACCCTTGGTATTACAGCGTCGTAATCAAATTGTGTGCCCGCGTTCATTGCCGCAACAATAGAGTCGCCCACCACAAACTCAGACAGCAACGGCCCTATGCTATTACTGCGTATTTAAGTGTATTTAGAGAGGATGAGGCCTGCTAACCAACGAAGCTCGAAGTATATCTACAAAAAGGCACAGACTAATAAAATCATAATGTGAATCACCGTGCTGTTGTGCGTTCCGTTGACATACGATATGCACACTGTTCTGGTAATGAACTCGGGGAACTACGTGAGCACATGCTGGGTGGGTGGAACAGTATTCATCTTAAATATGTATAGTATATTCCTCTGTGCAGTACAACAGGGCATAAACACAATCGGGTGACAGAGCCATACCCTTTGTTTTCACAAATCAACGCTCACCAAAACTTCACCACCAAACGATCCGACAGTGATAAAATCTAATGGTTCGCTTCTGGCTCATAGTGTCCATTTATAAATTTCATAAATAAATGTTGATGGAACGAACGGTAGTATTAGTGTGTATCGTCTGCTGCGGTCTCGTGCGATTGTGAATGCTAAATAGGTGCTGACAAAAGTTGTAGTCGATTCATTTAGACCTTAACCAATAAACACCATGAATAGCTAGCTACTTATGGGCTCCTCATATAAATACCTAAAGGCCGATAAAGGCTATATAAGTTTGTTGACGGAACAACTTTCAAGCTAAACCCGAACCATGTGGAATTTCGCATAGTGTTTCGAGAGCCGGCCGTCCCTAGCGAGGCAGAACAGGATCGTTTTCCGATAATCGAGTTACGACACGGCCACGAAGTGAGCTCGCGACTGGCTGGTTGCCTACGCATCGACAGTAGACAGTCATACATATACTTTGCAATAGTTGGTCATTCTGAAACAACCAGACGTTGGACAAAACACTGAACACAGATTCCATCATCAGGGTTAAACCCTATACGCGACTAGAACCTGTGTAGGCCGCACTAAGTTTTGCTGAAACAATGCACTTTATACATTATCAAACCGTACGTGCTTGTTCACGGATAAACGTATCTGCCCCAATATATGGCTGGTATCATTTTATAAATCAGGGTCAAAAAAGGTCAAGCTAAAACCATCCACGACTATGGCTTACCAGACTAGAATTCTCAACATGACTCCGGCTTCAATCGGACAGATTATCCCCTCAGTGGATTTGGTTAGCACATATTCGCACAAAAACTCGTCGAGGAAATCCTGTTTGGTATGAAGTCGGGCGGGAATCCAATTCAGTTTTCTACTTTAGCCTACTTTTTTTAAAAACATAATGTATTTTGTTACATTCAATTTGTTTTATTGTCGAAGGTCACTTTTCAACGTACCTGCTTGATATTCTGTGAAGGTAAAAACAGGTCATATGTTCCAAGGAGATGGTCCCTCACGCAGAACACGGGACACACTCGAGGGTAACAAATTACTAACGTGCTGCTTACTGACAATGAATTTGGGCACAGCATTCGTGCCACCTCTGGTTTTTGTAGATCTCATGTCAAACACTGCATTCATTAGGGTGGATGAGTGTCTACCCTCTAATCGTATACAAATTGTGCACAATCTACAATACAAATTCTACTAAAAAGCTAGCATAGAGAACTAGTTTTTAGTCACGGATTACGAACCGGATTCTAGAATTCGGAGGGAACAGACTTGTTAGCTAGACACCGCGTGTTACATGTACTGGCGTCGTCGATTGCTACAAGCACCTTCCACAGGCAAAGTTGCGCCGTGGCCCACACGGACGCGAGCGCTACCAAAGCGGAAAGAAAACGCTCATAGGTATCTACACACGAGGGGTTCGACGAATACGTCGTCTCAGAATGCGCTCAGAAGTGGGGTATTGGGTAGAAGAGGCCGGAGGGAGGCGGGCTAGAAACGAACTGATGAAAGCAAATTACCTCTTGCAAGCGCAAAGTTTTCCGCGCACGGTGGAACGTGCGGGATTGCCTTCTTTCGCTGTTTGCCTGTAGTGCCTTTCTTTGCGGACCCGCACCGCCATACCGGACAGACCCAGCCACAACTGCCATGAGCACCAAGGCAAGCGCGCGCGTGCATACCTCGTCCAAAGGCCTCGCCTTTCTGCAATAACGCGCTCCTTTTAGTATTCCCCGCCTAAATGTTTGAAAAGAAAGAAGTGAGGGGGTGTTGCATTGCAAGGTACTTAACGTGCAGACCAATGGTGGAGGAAGGATAGCTAACGTTTTCAGAGAGAGAGAGACCCCGAAAGCAGCGCGGGTGAGAGAGAAATTCACGATCTGCTGCAAGTGAGAGCCTAGAGCTTTCTCGCGCTCGGAGGGGACGGATGGACAGCGAAACCGCGGAACAACCGCGGGAGCGCCCCTTCCCTACGGTATGCAACTAGAGCACCGTCATACAAGTCTTCTGTGACGACGAGATGGCAACTCGCTGACATCTCAGCATGTCGCGATTGCAGAACGCTGTCGGGGTGTGCATTTTGCTGTAGGGTTCTGTTGCGCGAGAGAGGAGGGCCTGCGGGAGTGCGGTTCGGTGAGTTGAACTGAGGTCGTCTAGAAACGCTATAACTGAGAGAGGCACCGACAACCAGCAAGTGTTTGTTAAGGGGACGTGTCTTCCTCCTGGTCGCGACCATAAATCGCGCATCTAACCATTTCTGCTGTAAGAACCATGAGGGAATAACGATATCGGGTGGGACCCACGACATAGGCAATGCCCTCACTAAGTTCCCGTACGGTACTTGCAAGTTAGGGGTTAAAAGAGCTTTAGGGCAATAATAAAACCGCTAGACCAAGAGTCGAAACTGTTTCATATTCCAAACAATAGGTACTGTTGGCCTACTTAAATTCTACACGATGTTGACCAAGCGATATAGGGCAACGAGTGACATCGATAAAAACAGTGCCTGGTGGTCAATTGGTGGCGTTTGAATACATCGAGAGATCCTTGAAAATCTCTTAAAGAAGTATCATCAGTGAAAATTAATTGAGGGATTCAGTGAAAGGAGCGGATCTTAGGGATAGAAGCTTTTGTGTAAAGGTGAGAGATGCTCTTAGCTCATACGATTTGCGCCCCTCCGGAGTGCCTCAAGTTTCCTGCATGAGACCTCTGTTGTATTATATTTCATACTAACCAAAAAGGATAGATTTCCTGACGGGATACTACGCAAGCTCTATGCGGATGACCTCAAGCTATACACACTACTATACGTAGCCCAAAGGATCAGCTTCTTCTCCAGTCGGCCTTTGATGTTGCTGGGCAGCGGTGCCATGCAAGCCATGTCATGGTGATCTCCACTCCAAAATGTGTCGTATTCTCCACTGGTCAAACACAGTCATGAATCAATACGTCACCGATCACCCAATAGTTACATGCGTGATCTTCGGGTGATCATTACCACTAATTTGGACTTCAGTTTTCACATAACGGAAGTTGAACGATCAGCCGCTCGACGCTGTAACGCAGTATTTGGGTGCTTTATTGTCAAAAATCCAAAAGTTTACGCAGGACTGTTCAGGAGTCTGGTCGTTCCGAAATACTCCTGTTGTTCTGCAGTCTGCCATATCGAGGACATTGGCTGAGTCCAGTCGAGGTCACTCCGGCAAGTGAAATTGATTCGTCTCGTTCCCTCATCAATTTACATGCTGCTGGTCGATGATTTTGTAAAAAGCCGTTAAACAACGGCTATATCGCAGAATTTATTGAATTGAAAATACGTAATAGATTTGTAAGTAACCACTAAGTATCAGGTGGGAATGTTATTTTTTTTAACGCTAATTAACATTTTTTAAATACGCGACCTTTGGGACCAAGGGAATGGAATTTTGAAACAGGATCTTGTGAGCTCTAGTGTTCCCTCTCTCCAAAGACAGTGACACAGGTTCTAACATATTTTACTAGATTAACGGCAGTTGGGGGCAGCTCGCGTTACCATGGCGGTATGATTTTCTAGATCAACCAGTTTGTGTTCGACTTTGCAGGAACAACACATGGCCGCCTTCAATTGCCTGCGTCACCCCTTTTTTCTTCAAATGCTGGAGCGTCTCGGCTGCTCGCCTCAAGCTGTCAAATGGTTCCACTCATACCTCTCAGATAGGAAACAGGCGGTTGTGGTTCTCGACATTTGTTTGTAATGGTAGGTGGCTAACATCGGAACCCCCAGGGGTCTGTCCTGGGACCGTTCATGTTTGTTAGTTTGATCAATTTCATCGTGAATTTTGACCAATTCCTCGTGATATTGCATTTTCAATCACCGCCGTCGTCAAAAGATCTAACCGTCGGCCAACAGCCTCTTGCACACAGCTCTTGCTTGCGGTCTGGGGCTCACTACCTCGCGAAATTAGAACCCTTACATCAGCAAAGGTGTTTGCGCGGGAAGTCAGGAAGATTATTTGCAAATAATTTAGAGGTGCACTGTGAGGTAGGCTATAAGGAAACGAATCTGAAAAATCCTTTGTGTTTGTAATTGCTGTTAATGCATGGGCTGTATAATAATTTGTGTGGGCGTTGCCCCTTTTAGACTGTTACTTTTCTGATAACCAAAAATTGATGTAAATAATGCCGTTTCCACAAATAGATCGCATTTGAAATAATCCATGAGACTACACTTTTTTTTCACTATTATTTTTACGAGAACTTAAGCGTTGTGACAAGACTGCAGTTCCGTTAATAAACCAATCCATGTGTTATATTGTATTGTATGCAATGTGCCCATATTATTCGCGTAACGATAGCTAGCAAATGAAGAAGTTTTTTTTATTCTATTTTTGCCAATAACTTAGCGGCCGAGATGCCCATCGTCCGTAATGCTAAAACTGACAATATGCAACCATCGTTTTTTAGAAGGTTGGATGTTTCATCTTGTTGTCCGTGTAGGTTGGATATATGGTACGTGTCGCGCATGGAACGTGGCGGCCAAATCAGCAGATCGTTATGATGCCAAACGTCACAACAAAAAATTCAGCATATAAAACTGGTGCTAATACGGACCAGCCCGCGCTCCCTCCCCCGCGATTCGTGTCTAAACAAAAATACAAATCTCATTTATTCACCTTGGGTGGATATATAATATGTATATACGCGCAAGTCACACTGAATAGCAAATAAATCTTCACCTGATTGGGGTGATTATAAGAAAAAATTAAGAGCACCAAGACATTGGCAGGCAGTACAGCTATTCGGCTGGACAATTTGCAGGCTTCCTAAAGATGGTACTAGGGGGCAGCTGAGGTCATGGTATCTGTCACGAATTGCCCCGCATCTGGAAGACCTACACCTATCCTCCGCCTCGTAGAAGCTCTGATCTGTGTCAAACTGGATATAGTATGAGGAAGGAGTCTGTTGTCATCAACCGCGAAGGACACGAGAATACAATTTAACTCACTCACTGGTTTTCTGTATCAAAAAATATCTCAAATCATTGTGTTGGAACCGAACATCGCCTATTAAACAGTATAACAATCTAGTATCTATATTTACTTTTACTCCTTCATCGCACGACCAGTTTTTGCTGACGTTATATAAGCTTGATCAGGTGTTAACTAAAGTAAAGGACGAAGACGAACTCCTTGAAATTATTCGACCATGCTGGTTTTAATCAGGGTATAGTCGGAATGAATCGCCTGGGGCGCAGTCTCCGATCAAGCGGGGTGGCGTGGGGGCAGCGCCGATCGCCATAGAATCCAAGGCCTCCGGTTCGAATCCCACAGGACACACATGGTTTGAAAGCATGTAGGGTGTCATACAGAGATTCCGATGCACACTCATACAGTGAATTGTGGACGCTTTAGACGGTAGCCGACAGCGAAGCGGTCTTCGATGCTCAGACAATAAATATAAATTAATATTATTAAGGCGAATGACTCTCAAACGTCATTCTTCAAAGAGATACCTAAAACATCACATCGTTACCTCGAGTAAAGTTGGCGTCAGGAGAAACCAAAATTCTAGGGCTCCAATTTAACTGTATCCAGTCTTTATTCCTCGATGATGTGATCTTGTCTCACCTTGACATGCCTCGGCTTCAACTCAAACGTCTTCTGGGTACGACATTGTAGTCACCTTATAGCCCCCAACATCTGTCGAGTATTGACAACGCAGGCAGCAAGGCAAATGCATTGGGAACCGAATTGACTATAAACACCAAGCCATCTATACTCTATGGGAGCCTGTCCCGCATACCACCTTCACATCGACTTCTTTATCCATAAAAAATACACTAGTCTCCTGTCCCTGTCGTCGATCGATCTTACACCACTTTCCAGAGAGACTTGCGCTTATACGCAATATTTTTTTTCTTCTGTTTTCAGAAAAATAGTCGCGCCTTGTTGCAAGCTAATATTTCTTCCAGTATTATCAGCACGCCGCCAACCGCCGTGCGTGTACCTTTCGGTATATGCAGCCCATCCCACTATGCCCGCCAGGTTCACTCTTATAAGCCGAGAGTGCATTATAAACATGACGTTACATTTTTTTTTTTACTATGCTATTCTAACAGCTTCGCGGGTTGCCTGTTCGTTCTTCCAGAGTGCGTGCGTCACCCCTGGCCACCCCTACAAGCCCCCCCCCCGTTTATACTGTCGTCGCCGCCTGTATGGTGGGGTAGTGGTTACTTAGCAAGATGAAAGAAGCTGGCGCAGTTCGAGCAGCAGCTCGGCGCTCGTCGTCGTCCTGACATCCTGACTCTACAGTGTTATACTTTGGCCGACCTATTCCGTTATGCCACTTCCTCATTTTCCCTGGTATACCCTTTCTCTCTCTCTCTCGTCTTCTCGTCCGTGTCCTGGTGCTGCTCGTCTCTCTCGTCAAGAAAAATAGATCCTCTCATGGATGGATGGATGTACTAGTGTTGCGTAGCGTAGACTAGCCGCATCATCATGAAGCCATACGCCCATCTAGAGACACAAACACACACACACACACGAACGCTCCTCACACAAACGGGCACAAGCACCCTAGCGAATACTAGATCATAGCGGGAAGCAGCAGTAGCAGCAATAGCGGCTTGAACCGGCAACAGGAGGAACTCAACAATTCATGGCGAAGCATGTTGTGTGGCCAACCGAGGCCTCCGCATAAGGTCCCGCTTAGCTGCAACCGAACGGGTTGGATTTGGCTGAAGGGTTTGCTAACATTTTTTGTTTCGATGTAGATAAATTATTCGAAGACAAATTACCATATCGAATAAATGCATTAGATATTATTATTATTATTATTATTGATATTGTATCTATGATGTACCGGAGCAATGTTACTACCTAGCAATATATCAACTTCTGTAGGTATATGTTGCTCTCAGCGAATTCACTTTCTGTTGCATATATTGTCGGATTCATTTGTCTGTGCAGGTGTAATCTTTATGATCATAAATCAAGCGGCTAGGTAATCGGCCGTTATCATCAAGGCAATATCGGATCTGCTGGCCTCTCTCTGCATTGCAACTCGTCGGCAAACCTTTATGCTCAAAAGGCAGACTACGCCAGTGTACCGAACTCAGATAACCGGCGACACTTCGTATTCGAATTGCAGAACAAATCACCTATCAGCAAGCAGCTTGTGTGTCGATCTCCACGGCGATTTCACTGACTCCTGTGCACAAGCTTTGATTTTAGAGAACATGTACACGATAGCAAACATCACGTCTCTCTGTCTCTCATTCTCCAGCAGCTACCACGTAGCTCTAAAGCGAGTGCAGCGTAAGCCGTACTCTGCGGCGCCACCGCCTCCTCGCGATTCATCTGAGCAGGACCAATCAATATGTTGTTATTTCTCACCCATTGAGTTGTAGTAGTAGTGGTAGTATGCAAGATATTGCATCCGTGACGCTTATTATTGCTGTAATCCACGCTGAATCGTACGTGCTCACATTATAACTCTGTGAAATTACCCATGAAGCCATACCAATGGAAATTTAGATAAAACCGGAGAGCTCTACGCTATATGCTATGCGATAAGAAAAATTGCATAGTATTAATTAATTATCTAGATTAAAAAAATATATATTTTTTTTCGCTAGTGCGCGCGTTAACGTTTATCAACGATAACAAAATCCCGGACAAAAAGACCGTACAAGCGCGATTTTTCCGTCCGAGTCAACGTTTGTAAATTCCATCAAAATACAACATCAAATACCCGTACGCCTTCAGATACGTATTATATATCATAATATAATAAAAGCCACCACTGAAATGAAGGCGCAGAGATTACATAAATATATGCGGCGAGTGAATGATTGAGTTAGGACGTAATGACCGCGTTGGTTGTTGATTAGGTCGCTTTAGTGTATATATATATATATATATATATGACCTATAATGCATACATAGTTCAGGGTTATAAAACACACTCGCTGTTCATGAGCCAGCAGAAACACAGAAGCTTTATATAATCTTATCCGTGTAGGCCGTATAAATACAATAATGGTAGTAATCATAATGACAAAGGTATGTCAATAATTATCCACGTTGAGATTATTGAGATTTTCATATACATCACAGCGCCGACAACTGGCGACAGTCAACACGGATCTGTTGATCTACCGTTGTCTCACGATGTCCAGCAATTCACTTGATGTTGTATTATTATTTTCGGTCGTCACTGGTATTACATAATTTAGGGCAAACAGCTAGGATTACGATCAGGGCGGGCGACTCAAATAGATGGCAGCATGTCGTGCCTGATCCAATTCTGATCGATTGGACAATGCGTAATCGTATCATTATCTTTATATGAAGATGGCACATGTCTTATCCTCTGAATAAGGGTCTCTTGGATAGGGGCCATCTTTATCAAATCAGACTATCCAGCCAATGGAGCCTATTGTGAATACGTTTTTCTAACCATCGTAAGAAGCCAAAACAAACTTTGTGAGAGACAGCGCAGAATTATCGCAGTGTGCCTCCTACAGAACCGTATTTTATCCATCCAGCATCTACACTTTAAATTTCTCATGATATTACCGTTGGTCTCAAAAAAAGAAAAAGGCAATACGGAGCTCTTCTATATACTTGTAATTCAGAGAAGAACGTCGAAACTCAGGACGTAAGATCGACTTGAGGCAATACTCCATAAATAAGAAAGCCCGGTGGGCGGCGGGGGGTGTCTGCAGCGATAAAATGGCTCTCTTCGGTGGTCATAGCCAGTGGTAATATCATAATTCAAGGGCAAGATAGATCGAGATACAGGGTGTTGATGCTGCTGCTGCTGCTGCTACTGTTAAACGAGAGGAGTCCTCGGGGATCCATCGATTTGAGTGCTACGTTGTAGTTATTCGATGGTCCACCCCTATCACTCGAGGACGTTTCCCACTTACATCGACAGCGTTTGTATACCACGTGTACTTACAGCGGCGGCAGCAAACGGCGCGCGTACATCATCCAACCGAAATGGAATATGCAATGGGCCCGACCGAGAGAAGGAGGTTATTTAGCATATGCAACGTAGTGGACGGTGTGGGTGAATGGGCGGGTGCATGCTTTACGCTCCAGGCGAAATAGCAACATCACCGCGGCGGTAAGAAGAGAGGTACGAATGACATCGACGCTGAATGTCACGGAATTAGCGCAGAGAATGGTGATATGCAGTATGCATGCTATTTCAGTTCACTCTAGTCAAAGGGCATTGTTTCATAGAGTAGCTGCAATACTCTACTGAGTCTGATCTTCTATTGAAGAAACATTGAAGGTGTATATGTATATATATATATATACCGTCGAGGTTTGTTCGACGTAACTCTCTCGTCGTTGTCATAAGCCGTCGAGCTGTAATAGATCGTATATACGTGTAAAAATGATCAATATGCATAGAAAGTAGGTTGGTTTGCGTTACGGAGGAGTGAATTGAAATGAAATCTACAATTGCAATACATGTATAAGCTGTATTATTCCGCAGGTGTAATGATGCACTTTGCAACCTACCAATGCGTGTCTACATTGTCCATTGACGGAGGCATTCATCAGAGGGGCCATGCGTTATTCAATAACTAACAAGCTTCGCGATTTTTTAATTGTATCTCTCTAACGTAAATACCTGTCAAACTCGTTTCATGGCAATCCACTTACTTTTAGCGTCACGCCGAAATATTTGCTCTCCATGGGCATCGTTCATGGGCAACCACACAAATCCAATCTAATTCGTCTCAGCTGCATCTCTGATACTTGTACCAATGCCTTCTTGACAATCCGCAAAGTGCAATTGTATGTCCAAGACTGAATCGTTTGGTTGACTCAGAGTGATCCGATCAGATGGCTCTGTCTGTCTAGATTTCAAGTGGAGAACACATTGTATTTTATATTCACAAAAGGCAATAGTGATATATATATATATATATACATATATATATATATATATACATATATATATATATATATATATATATATATACATATATATATATATATATATATATATATATATATATATATATATATGTTGATTGCGTTCATTAAGGCACGTCAAACTTTCCTGTTGCAATAAACATTTCCGATATACCCGCGCCATCGCGGGTGGCAATGGAACACCAATTAATGCTACTTGTGACGACGCTGTCTTGGTGTTCAGCTTCCCCGGTCAGAGCCGCATCATAAAGTTACACAACCGACTTCTGTAATCCCTGCACGTCATCGACTCCACATACAGCTAGATATTTGACACCCATGCCGTTAGTAATACTAATGCAGCATCGTGCTATGACGAAAGTTACGCTCATTTTCAGTTTGACCAGATCACACAGGCGTCGGCTTGACCTCCTTCAGAGGTCGTTCGGAACTTGGCATAAGGGTGTCGATTAACCGTTTGACACCGACAGTTTGTGCCGAGGTACCTGTATTTTCTCACTGAAATACCTACACCTTAGCCTAACTAGATCTAGGTATGACTAAATCGAATGGATACAGAACAGATGTATCTTTCCTTAGATTTACCCCCCCCCACTCTGTTTTAATTGGAGAGTTAGCGCATGTCTCTACTTTCCGAAGAATGGGTCAGTTTAGTCAAGAAGAGACTCTGACACGATACATGAGTATGAGATAAAAGGTCTCAGCTTCCAGACCACAGAATAATGGATATTGTGTCTCAAATTTAAAAACATATTTGCGGACCGCAATTCTATTAACATGCTCAGAGAAGTCAAGTTCCGGATTCATGAGAACAAAACTGCTGACTGGTGGGTTCTCGTTGTCCGTCTAGCGTGCACCTTGTTGACTGAATCGTCAGAAGTAACCGGCAGAACATTTTGCTACCCATTATCACATCATTTAGGCGGCACATGCTGATAAATAAATGGCATATAGAACAAGCGTCCATACTATTTCAATGAAAATGAAGCCCTTCTGTTTTCAGACGGGCTGGTAGGTATGTCTTCACTTCTGTCCCGTGATGATCAATCTAAATCTTCGAAGCTATCTCTTTTAGATATTTCCCGCCATAAAGTGAGCCGTGTACCTAAGTCGTGCTCAATAATAATCTTTACAATATCACATAATAGAGCCTTCTTGGTACAAGCAGTTAAACATATTGTCGTCTGTGGTAATACAAACGGTGCTTCGATCACAACGCCGTTAGCCGTGCTTGAAATGTAACTGTGCCAAACATAAAATGTATCTACCCGTAAAATTCAACCAGCAAAGGTCTCGACTGGCGCTGTGCTTATCGTCAAACGCGGCAACAAACTTCATTTAAATTCACTCGAAACATGTCACTCGGTCAGTATAGTCCCATATTAGTCTCATATGCTGAATTATAAATATTCCCATAAACCCGCTTATTTGGTCATGTATAAAATATGTACGTAGTGTTCCAGTGGCATATCTTCTTAATCTAAGGCTTATCTTCAATCGATTCGCAAATACACCTCCATCGAACGTCCACTAGCGGAACAAGGCCACATGAACTTTTTTGGAAAATAAATCAGGAATTACTGGGCTGTAGCCTTATTTGCTTGCGTGATGAAGTTAGCCGTTGCCTGTGTCTTCAGTATCGAACTCGTATGTAGCAGTAGTAGTCTCGTTTTTCTTGTTCTTTATCTGATACGTTACGTCGTGTAAGTGGTCACACAATGCACTCGTAGGCAATTTTACTGATCAATAAAGGTAAATGTTTGATTGTTTTGTAAAAGGCACTGCAAAAAATACATAAAATAATGAAAAAAATAGACGTGCGTTTAGGTTGATGCTTTTGGCATGTGAAGATAACAGCTCCATATATATATATATATATATATATATATATGTATATATATATATATGTATATATATATATATGTATATATATATATATATATATATATATATATATATATGTGTGTCTTTGTGCCTCACCGTCCCTATGTGATATTAAAGTGCTCTTTAGTTCGTTTGATATACGGTCGCTTTTGGATAGATAATGAGCTCAGCAGGCGTATCTGAGATCAGAAGAAACATTCCGCATGAGAACTCAAAGAGACCGCGCCGCAACCTGACCTAAGTAAGCCAAATCACCGACGTATCTCCAAGGCAGCTAAGGGATTCCAGGTCCTCAACCAAGTTCGGAAACACACCAACCTCTCAGACTGCCTGTCTAAAGGCTATATAGTCAGATCTCATTATATTTTCTAGTATATATAATAGAGGTTCACATGTCGATGAATTTTGGTACTCACCTTTGTATTTATTAACGATTTTGAAATCGCTCAACACCTCTAATCAACAAGAATGTTTCCTAATTATCCTCTAATCTTTACGAAATTGAGCATTGATGCAAGGATATTCGCGATAAGACTTCCGTTTACTTACAACATCTAAACAATGGTAGTAGAAAGGCTAGCTATTGTGACAGAAATGTAAAATTTAACCAAAGATCTGCTGGTGCCGAGTTCATCTTGTGGCACGATTGGATCTCGGCAGCCGTCCCCGTAGCTCAGCTAATTTATGAGATAACAATGTATGATAAAAGAGCTATTATGTAGAACAGCAGAGCCCTAGGTAGATATGTATTATAGTCAAAATATCAAAGCGGGTCAATGACTGCCAAAACAGCAGTGTTTTTTTTTGTTTTCCTTATGACGGAGAATGCTCATGCAGACCAGGCCTCGGCAGTGCTACAATGAATTATTCTTATGCAATTAACAGCTGTGTTAAGTTCTGCATTACTATTTGGTTTTGCTTAATGTTCGATGCGTACCCTTAGTAACCACATGTGATGATGAATTTCAACATTTCGCCTCCGTAGACAGCGGAACCCAGCTCGGAAAATATTAACCCTTTACAGTTTGTCGTTGTTCTTATCTCCGCCGCCTTGGACAATGCTCGTTCGATGCCGGCAAAGTCGATGCCAGTCTCAAAGGACGGGGGGTGTCTCCCAAGGTTTAGTTTCTGCTTACTCTGCACAGTGGTTGCTGTTGCTGTCGTCATCGTCATCGTCGGCGCTGTCGAAACTTTATGCGCCTTGGTAGAGGGATTAAGGGAAACCCAAAGACTGTGACGCAACATAGCGTTAATGGTATGAGAAGATGGCGCGGACGAAGCGGAAAGAAAATAATAATAATAAGAACGCGAAATTGATATAGTTTGAGAGACTCGGGAGGAGGACTTGTTGCGTCAATGAAGCGGTAAAATATCGCATTTCACCTTCAAAATGAGGGCAGGGCGTTAGCAAGGCCTTGTTAGGATGGCGTGTGCGATGATCTCACAGAGCGGGGCGGGATCTCAGAGTTTCTCTCCCGTTTGTGATGATATGACACAACTAATTACGACTGAGCAAGCGTTCACCGTCACGAAGGTACAATAGATGTAATAGTGTAAGGTAAACGGTAACCCCCCCCCCTACTCAAAGTTAAAGGAAAAATGCTGATAATACTTATATATTTTACAGGCGGAAGAGGTAAGTTTCCGGTAGGAAATACGAACCAGTAACGTGTAACCTATCTGTTGTGTGCAAAGGGTACCGTACTAATTTGTATAGAAATGTCGCCGACACATAGATGCCACTCAGTTCAGCGTCTGAAACGGTTTCCGAGAAGCTTAATGACTTAGTCATTCCACCTTGAGTTTAAGGAACAGAGCGCCAATCACCATCTGACACCCTGAGCCCCTGGAGATAGCCAAGGCTCAAAGACCAACTGAAATAACAACGGTAAGCATACAATTTTTCAATGATTTTTCTTTTATTATAACTTGATTGGCTGTGTGCCGCTTGGCCGACCAATGGACCGACCGTGTTCAGTGACACTAACCCCTATATGGATAAGGCGTATACATGCCTGGATTGTATGCGCCAGGATAATACGCTGTACCGTATGCATTCGGGTAATTTACAGCACTTGGATTGTATGAGTCCGGATTATGAGCGGTTGTAGGCAGATTCAGGTCTCGAAACCCACCGTCGATCATATCAGGACTTGGCAGTTTTGTCAGATAGTAGCCGATTGCACCGAGGCCCAGTCCAGCCAGAAATGCAGGCCAGTATGCCATTAGGGATGCACCTCCTCCACGGAGCGGTTGAGACGCTTGATATGGATTGCACACTGAACAGGGAAGCGGTGCTGGAACTTGCTGGATTGGAGCCCCATAGTTAGGGTACATGTCTACACGCAGTTGTTATCGTTACCTTCGAGTAATTTAGCTCAGTGAAAAGGCACAGGGATACGCACCAGTTGCTAGGTAAGATTTTGATTTTTGACGTCGTTATTGTTGTTTGAAAAGAGGATTCCGCACAATAAGCATCGCTATGGTCATATTACAGTAATATGTATAGCAGACAAAAGAAGCTGGCAAAAGTGATCAATCATTCGAAGTGGTTTTCGTGATTTTCTTGAAATAAAATATTTACAATGGGCTGTTTCATTGAAAATTGTTTTTGCATGATCTCCATATCTATTGTTGAATCTTCTGTTGCCTAAGAATTCGAACTATATAATTATGTTCACTAAGTAACCTACGACGCCGACTAATGATGGTTCGAGATCTGATCCGTGAAATAATTGTTTTCTCGAGCTGACCCTCAGCTGTTCCCCTATGTGACAGACCTCAGCTCTTAACCTCGTCAAATCCACCTGTCGGGGCCACCTTTGCTTATTCTCTTCCTTCCTCGTACCTGGCGAGAATCTTCAGATAAAGAAAGATGATAAAGAACCAAAGATTCTCCAAAGCGTCTGACAGGATTTGAACCCGCGTCCCTCCGGTCCAGCAGTCCAAGACGCTCACTACTGGACCATACAGGGGACCTAATCCGTGAAAAGCCAAACGATTCCTGCTCTTTGGTTGTTACCAAATACAGTTGCTATTATCCACTTAAGATTTGACGATAGCCTTGGAGATTCACATGTTGATTGCAGAATTTGGAATACTGTCGTTGCTCATATTTCCATGCTGATTGTAAGGGGGTCTACACTATATTTTACGCCGTTGACACCTCGGGGCGTATTTCAGCTAGGTCACCTTTGTCTCCGCCAGGAAGCTTTCATGGGGAGAGCTCACTGTTGACCGTCAAGGATTCACTTTTAAATGATTAGACAATCTATCATTAAATCTGTCAACGAATTTATTTCAGAGAAATGGGCACACAAAATGGAAACACATAAAATAGCTAACACATCAGTCGTCGCTAGAGCATTGGTAGCGACACAAACATTGTATGGGGTATACATTTAACGCGAGGTTTGAAATGCAATATTTGTAAGACTTGCTTCACGGGCACTATCGATGACGATCGAGTTACGCATCATTAAAAATATATAGGTTCCACATCCTTTCATGCGGGAATGTCAATACATAGTCAATCCACTCAATCAAGACCGCTTATTGAATCTAAGTTCGGGGAAACACGAACTTAGTGTGCAAAGTACGGGTAACATTCCTGTTAAGTCTAGGATCTCTTCCTCAAATGGTATCATCCTTCTTGAGTTAACCGGGTGATCACAAAGAAAATCGCACGAAATAGTGACAGGTTAGATGTTCACAATCTAGTAACCTGAAAAGTAGCTCAGCCCTATAGAAGCGTCGCTGGTTGACGTTATTTCTTGAAGGGTTCAAAGAAGCAACAACACCTCAATGAACTCCTCTGTTGCCCTTCTTAATTAGATATTCTACATTACACTAAGAAGATGCATGCGAGTCGTATTTTAGCTAGCTCCAATCATGTAACACTTTCGAGTTCCTAGCAATCCGTCCCCAATTGTTGATATATTCATTCGGTTCTTTCTTGTTTTATACAACGACTGACACTATCATCTTTCCGAGGAATGAGCAGAAATGTCGGCCATGAACATCGGTCCTCTTCGAAGGCTCGTACTGATCATATTTTAGCATATGCGAATGTTCCCCATTCCTGTAGCTTAATTCGTATATTTTTAGATCTCCCGACTCGTATCATGTCGGATCAGAACTGATCAGAATAAGGACCATCGGCTTTCGAAGCTCGACTCGTACCTGGCAGGAACTGGTGTGAGTTCAAGGCGTATGGCCCATACTGTGACTCCCACGAGGGCATTTGTAACGAGTGTTACCCTTAAAGCAGAGATTGGTACACGGGCCTCGGATAACATCTTCAGCTGACGGGTACGTGTCCGGTACCACATCTAAGAATTCACCAAAAGCGAGAGAAACGATATCATTTAGTCCTGCAAATAATGGGTCCCAAAATCCGTTTCGACGCACTTGAAGATCGAGGTCGTTATTGTACATTTCACATGTTCCTTGAGATATTGAAGGTTTGCGGCAAACGCTCATCCTTATCCAAGATGCTTGTCGACGCGCACAAGCAGGCTGGCAGAGGGGGCTGTTGTCTAAACTACGGTATATGAGGAAATTTGCGTTGTCGTTGTTGCTGGAGAGTAAATCTTGAACTGCATATTCCGAACACTCTATCCACTGATACTATCTGGTGCTTATCACGAGTTAGTTTGATCATAGTCAAGTGAAATTCCAATACATCGACAACGATCGGGGCCAACGTTCCATCAGCTTAACACGTCCGATACCCAACATCGTAGAACTATCATCGATATACGTGACAACAGGTTCTTGCTCAATATTTCGACCC
Source organism: Stratiolaelaps scimitus (assembly GCA_019614645.1). Taxonomy (NCBI): domain Eukaryota; kingdom Metazoa; phylum Arthropoda; class Arachnida; order Mesostigmata; family Laelapidae; genus Stratiolaelaps; species Stratiolaelaps scimitus. Next base: position 747,205 of record JABWDB010000077.1, read on the forward strand.
TCTGAAAGGATTAACCTAATCCCCCTAAGGTCAGGCTTCATCAGTGTTTCCTAAACGCCTCGACCGGTAATTGGTAGAGCGCACGGAGGAGCTATTACCGTTGGTTCAGCTGTTCTCTCTAATCAGACGAGTACTTTATCATGAAACGCCCCAGCCAGTTGTCCGAACAAGGTGAGTCGAGGTGTGTTCTTCTCGAGGCTATCTAAACGTTCGTTTTATACGTATACCTGCTATATTACAGCAAATAATAAAGCGATCTTCAACAAGACACAATATGTGTAGCGCGTACTCCAGCGTCTATCTTAGAATATTTATCTTAACACATCTAATACTTCGGACCAATATTGCAGTGTCATCGTGTATTTAGACTTCCCTCTCCATACTTAACAGCGCTTGCAAGGTATCGGGGGAATCGTAAACATCGTTCTGGGTTATCGAATACGTCCACTTCGTCTCGATTCCGGCTTCGATACCCGTCGTTTGACCTGAACCCCTGGGGCTCGAATGTTTACCTATTCCACTGACCTGTCAGCGAACAGTACATCACGGATATTGCGACCCACTTTCGATTCGTCTCTGTCAGTTTTGTCGCGGGAGGATAGATACATATTGGTTTATTAGCGGAACTGTAGTGATGAAGACGCTCAAGGTCTCGCAAAATAATTTGAAAAGGAATTTCACACATTGCACAAAGCATGCTACAGCGTCAATATCGTCTCAATTCCACTACAATAGAAGAGAAGTGGGCGCTATTTGGAAAATGATGGTTGTCGATAGAAACGCGAGCCCCTGGACAGCCATAGGAACAAGGAAGATTAGGTCTGAGCAACGCTAAATGGCATTGGTGTCTTTTGGAGAATGACACTCCTCTAGGCCCTCACCAAATGTGTAGAGGAGAAATCAATAAGCGACAGATTAATTCAACGTAATACTTCAATGTCACCAAGAATGATTTTCCAGAGCACGATAGAAAGATAGCGCCCCACCCTGAACAGGATTCATGATACTCCCGTTCTGATATGACACTTTATAACCCGCTATATCCTATACAGGTGAATGAGGCTGATTCAAAGACTTATATAGAGGCATGCTCTTATTTTATATCATCTCTTATACAAGTATTCATATGAGTATGGAAAAAATGTTAAAATCACCATTGGACAATTGAGTTTGTAGCAGACGACGATATTAACAGCGGTTCGCCAAATGTGATACCATAAGGCGCATGGAGTTTCCAGGAACGTAGAGTTTTTTGTTTTTGCACACCACAACGCTGAATGCATACGCTTTGTTCAAGCATCCATTCATAAAAAGGGATGTTATATGCGCGGATATTTTGCCTGAAATGTTCCCAGGATCGTTCGGGTGCTATTCTGGCTCAAGGCTTTTACAATGCTAAATTTAAACTCCCATCCTCGTATTGTGCATGGATATATTTTCAGACACGCAAAGATAATCGATACAATTCGCCTTTGCCAAACTAAAATTACCTTTCTTTTCACGTAAACGATTGAACTACACATGGGGAATATTTCTTGACACCGACCAGTGTGAAGTCATTATTACTTTAACTCAAAAGTATTTATTTGTGTTCTATTAATACAACTTACAATGAACTTAATACAATGAGCTTCTTAACGAGGTATCTGAGTTTGTTTTGTGATGAGCTATTCGGTGACACGGTCTGAAAAGTCCTTTGGTCGGTCATTGCTAATTGCTAATTAAACGGAAACGTATGTGTACGTGCATCTTAATATGTATTCCTGTGGCCGAAAGTTTACCCCTACATCTTTCTCTCTCTCTCTCTCTCTCTCTCTCTCTCTCTCTCTCTGCAATCCTTTTTATTAGGTAATCCTTATTACTGGGCTCAGAATATGAAAAAAATGATGACAGTGAATTCTGCACTCAAAATGTGATGCGCAAAATATCTAACTATTTTCTACCGCTTGTAATGTTCATTCAACAAGTAAATATCTCGAGACGGCGTCATCCTGGGTCAAACAATGTCTTGCAGTTCCATTCCTCACATACGACCTCATCATCTATCAAAAACGTATTCGGAATTAGTATCTTTTTCACTAGTAATTTAAACACTTTCTAACGTTGTCGTAAACCTAAGGCAACCTTGTGAAATAAATATCACACAACGAACCTAATAGTAGACAGACGGAATACCTATGCGTTAGCACAGCAGTTGACGCTCTTGAATGAACTCTGTGGTACTCGAGGATCAGTTGTGACCATAAACCAGTTTTTGTCACAACGGCAGTCTTACATACAACAGATAAATTCCCGCCATCTCCAGAATCTACCAGTAGCTGGATATCTGCCTCATCGACATCGACGACGACACCGTTGATGCGGCGTCGTCCTCCACGTCATTACTGTCTGCCGATTATGTTATAGACACAGGCGCTAATTGGCTCAATGTCCCGTCATGGTCCGACAGTTTGCTCCGGGACCCTGGACGCTGCACAGACGCTACCTCTCACCCGTCCCACACACACACCCAAACTTAGTCAGGAATTTGCCGAACAATCTAATCAACAAGTTCTTTTGATCTCATCCAAAACTTCATCACGCCTATATAATTATATCGTAATCTGGATACTTACAGGCGCTCTAATCATCGCTGGAAAGACGAGGTTTGCGGTCGTATCATCGACCAGACAAGTGTAATCATTTCGTGTTTCAGTTCCGCGATTCATACATTTCTACATACGACTGAAAAGACTAAAAGTTTGGTTTAATCTTTTGATCATTGTCAAAAAAGTTGCATTACTCTGACGACTCGCTTCGTGTAATTCTCGACTATATGGGAATATGTAAAATCAGAGAAACGTTTAAGAACACCCGCGACCCCCCTCAGTTGATATCCACCGCGCGGTGCATTGGTTTCAGGAAAGGCTTGCTTCTAGAGCAGAAATTAAAAAACAAAAGTAAGACAATTATCTCAAGAGCTACTCACCAAAAAGAAAATCTTCTTTCGGGGCCCTATCGGCCCCATATTAACTTATTTCATGTACAGAGTAGTGGTCAGTCTCACCGCGTGATAGCGTACAAGTGACGTCTACCACCAGGTTGTATTTCGTTCACAACCAGCAGGTGCACAACTTTCGTGTAGCTCTATGGCTGGCTATGAACAAGTATAATACATATGTATGTGGCAGGGTTGAACGTTGCCATTTCTGAGCGTTAGGATAGCCCACATCCGCGCTGTTGCTACGGAAGAACGAACCACATGCGTATGACACAGATTAATATTGCGGAAAGTTCAGGCTATTACGGCAAATAGTGAATAAGCAATTATATCGTTCCTGCGGATAGACGCACGGAGCCTGCTCCGCTAAGATAGAGTAATCAGGCGCAAATCATATGATTAGATTGCTCAGCACCAGGGAGTTGAGGACAACTCGGCTGACCGCTATTACTTGTCGCCAGAGAGGAAATTACTTGCGATTACATACAAGTGAATAGCCGGTAGAATTCACACGGGTGATATGAAAGGTTCCATCTTAGTGAATTAGATAAATAATTTACAGGAAAGTAACGGAGAAACCCAAAGGTAGTGGCATGTTACCTCTGCATTTTGAGTGTAACTGCAGAATGTCAATGAATAAGTATTACGATTTAATTGAATTTTACCCGCTAGGCCAAATGCAGGAATTTGAAACAGCGAAAGAGTTTGCAATTTCAAAGTAAAATCAAGAACGCCTTCTGTCGTCCTCAAGCCAAAACTGAATTACTTTTTTCGTGTTATTCAGGCTCACACAATCAAAATGATTTATCAATCCCATCTTAGTTAACACTAGCTGGTGTTAACTAAGATGGGATTGATAAATCAAAAGTAACAGAAATAAAGCTACGCTAATTATAATAATCAACTAAAAGGTAACTGTGAATGAAAGTATTGAACAATATCATCAATTCGTCGGAACAGCCAAATCTATCGTAGAACATGGATCAGCCCACTCCAGCCCATTCTCGATATGATTATGCTGTCCATGCACACGACTAAAGCTTAAGAACCACGCAGTCTATTATTTTCTTAAAAATGGTTAAAAACTGTGAGACAGTTTATCTTGAAGGCCACAGGTATCACAGGAATGAGTACTATGTCATTTTACGACCCGCGTAGCTTGAACAGAGAAATCTTCATGTCCATCCCCTGCTCTTACACCTCGCCTCTATGACATCCTCCCTAGCGACGTATATAATACGCTGTTCCTAGTACACTGGACTGGCGAATGCGAACACTTTCCACCCATGTATACCACAAAGGGGACGTTCATTCCGTGTGAGCAAATCGTGAACAACAGTTAAGCGGATTAGGCTCCGCGGCGACGAGCCGGGCCAGCAACCCAACCTGGACCAAGCATGAACATGCCGAGAGGCAAAAGATAAGCGGCAGAATGGACTGTTACTCTGCTGAGCGACGCCGACGCCGACACCAAGTACTAGCGAGCCGAAGGGTGAGTCAGACGGCGAATGCTTGCAGGATATCAGAACGAAGTGTCACGCTTGGATACGTCCGGTGATAATCGCCCATAGGACGTCTCACTATGCGGTGTGCGAAACCATGGACACCGAACACTCGACTGGATATGACAAGAATGACGATGTGTGTATCGGATATCGAAGCTGACAATAAGATATCGTCTTGTTGCATTGCTGCATAAAGTTGCTGAGATGTGCTACACAGTTGCATTGAGCATGATGATAATAGTCGAAAACGATGATGATAAAGAGACACTGGAAACGTCAAATCGAGAACCGTCACTGCTGTATCAAGGAGTCACATTGGGTTCCTCGATAAACAAGTAACAAAGGCTGATCCCTAATAATGACTACTGAGCGCTCCGAAGATCTTATGGGACATAACGACATTGATATGTAAATGTTCTTTTTTTATCGGACTCAAGACTCATTTAGTTGCTTCTTTGATTATTCTAAGCTTTCTTCTAGCATGTGAAATCATCTTTCGTTCATATTTAGGTTTCTATTCTCGACAATGAGAGAAGCCACAGGCCGCCAGACGTGGTATATTTACGGGGGTTGATACGTACAAGCAAACAAATATATTTGGCAACAATCGATAATGCAACGAGATGCGGACCGCTGTGCCGTAGAGGAGTTCTGCGTCGGCAACGAAGAAGCCGATCTCTTCAGATATTTTGCAGGAATTGCGATATCCACCAAGTACCGGTATCTCTGATTAAGACTTCCAGTAGACAAGTGGCAGCTCGTAACAGATTATTGTAATGGGACACCTTTATATCAAAAGTAATATATAATATTAAATAACTTTGGGATAAATATGTCTATAATACCAAAGCCCTTAGCAATATTTTTAAGTACCCGTTGCCATCTCTGTGTCATTGTTTCCATCTCTTGACCAAGAACAGGAAATGTACTGTATATTACTTTAATTTTGTGCATGCACCAGGGCAATAATACTGACAACCGGATCTTCCACAGGCTCTTTCCAAGAAAATGGAATCTCCCTGGAAGGACTTCGATAATGATTTTAATTAGGTACTTAATTGTGTACATGAATGCTTCGCTTTTGGTAGATGCAAATATCATGCCAAGGCAAGCAGCGCACATAGATATAAACCCTGTGGCGATGATCTCTAGAATAAAAAAATAACCGTTTTTTGGACTTGCTATGAATGAGTTGGGTTAGCAACTGTAAGGTACATTAGCTCACTAGTTTTGCGTACCATTACGTCTCATTATTATTAAGTATGTCTTACTTATGAATTTCCTATCCTCGGAGTAAATGTAGGTGGCTAGCACAATTTGAGTAACTCTGGGCACCCGACTAAGCATATTGATTACTGATAGTGAAAAATGTCCTACATGAAAATACTAATCAACCAAAAAAATCTTCAGCCTTTTACTCGCATTTCAATCTATGTATTATTGATTGGCTAGATATTTAGTGGTTTGGATGATATATATACGCGTAACCAGGAAGAACACCGCGGCCTTCTCGTCGCTTGTGTCAATTCACTGAATCAGCAAATAAATGAGTATTTATACATAGTAATGTTCAAAAATATGCTTCATGGAAAATATACTCGAAACTAATTCCCCACAAGTGATTAGCTACGATCATTATGTACTCGTTGTGCTAGCTGAAATCAGTCTGTTCAAGGTACGAGCTGAACTGTTTTTACATACCAAAAGAATTAAGGGCGACGGAAATCGACAGGCGAAATAGTGTGTCGCAAGAGAACGATAAATGGAGGAAGACAAGGTAATTAGAAATCAATTAGCATATTTTGCGGTGGGGGTGAGTAAAACGGAAACCAGCGGCTAAAAACCAAGTTCCCTTGACTTCTTTTAAAGAGACTCCGAGCGCCGCGAATATGTGAACCTCTTAGAGGATACTGGCCAGCACCTCAGTGGAAATGTGCAGCTTTTCTTGACTATCACATTGATAGGTAGTGTGGCCCATACAACCGGACAGATGGCGTTATTTCATATATCAGTAGCTTGTGGTGAAAAATTCACAATTTAAAGGAATAAATTAACACACAGAGGTATAGCCTCGTATACCGTTGTGGTAAACATAGTAAAAATAGCCAGGTGTCCCTGGGTTGACGCGCAGCCAACATTGAGCATCATTGAGACCTGTTTTAGATTACTGGAAACGTTACTGAGAATCCCATAAGTACTACGAGATGCTAGCCACAGGTCTGAGACAACCTTTCGTGGATTTTCACGTTTGCTTGCAAAATTTACTTCGCTATTTATATAGGTATTCACAGCGAACATTGCAAGTAAGATGGTCTTATAAACCATCAAATGTTGGTTGACCTCCCATGGGGTTACATTATTCTACGAACATCCTGTTCGCAAGCGGAATTTATATATCTCAGTCAATCATCTCGTATATTAACCCTTAGTTTCCTTGTAAAAGCCGCATAACGTTAGTGGTTTCCTCGTAATGCGTATTCGGTCTATTGACATCATACTGAAGCGTCGATTACTACAGTTTGCGGGTTGTCATCTGACCAGTGTCTAGCTTACAGGTTTTTACAGAAACCTGGCGCTTGGTGCAAACTCATTGGCTCCGGTTAGCATAGTACCGCCTCCAATCTAATAAATTGATGCTCTCCGTCTACCGAAACAGACGAGTTTCCGGCGTTGTCATCAGACGAAGGTGTGTCACGAATAGAGGCCATAAGCAGAATTGCGTTTTTCTATTGAAGTGCGTTAACATACAAAAACATTCGATTTTATTGAACATGTTTAAGGTTAAAAAATAAGCATCATTTGTCCCTTTGTGTAAACGTCTTTAGTTGGTTTAAAAACTCTCAGCAATGTTGGTGTTTTGTGGACCGTGAAAGTATCGGCCGTGCGGACTCCCTATCACAACCCGCTGGTGCGTCAAGTTTCCATAGATATTAATAGATAACTCTCTACTTCATGGGATGTAGATAATCAGTTAATGATAATAAGTTTTTTCGCCTTCGAGTATCATCATATCCTCTAATATTCTTTATGATAATGTCGATCTTCTAATATTCTAATGTCTCCAGTTCTGTAAGTCTTCTAATTTTTCTAATATAATTGTAGAGAATTGCCCCGCTTGAATATTACTACGATTATATTACTACGCTTGTATATTACTACGATTATATCACTACGCTTGTATATTAATACGAGATATATAATAGCCATTGCCATGAAAGCAACAAATAACTACATAACGAATCCTATAACCTGTCAATACAACACAGTATTGAGGCCCAAGTGTTAAGTTCTTCTACGCTTGTCACTAACTGCCCCATTTTAATTTTTGAGCTCATCTCGATATCTTTTTATTTTGGGAGACAGCAAGGTTAACAATTGAAAGTTTAGCGATTCTTGTGATAAAACAAATGACGTAAAAAAATTGATTTTTTTTTGTACGCAACCGATAGGTTAAATTCGCACGTCTCTCTTAAACTTCTTTTGTGAATTGCCGTGTGAAAGTACGTTTCTATTAGGTTCAATTATTTAGGGAAACATTATTTTCGTTTTATCTTCAGGGCCCTTGATACAGTTTGTACGTATAAGGCGGCCGATTCTATCATTCGTACAATTCAATATCCTTTCCTGTGAGCATATTTTTCGTTTTAACACATCTACCCCGACATTTTCATCCGAGATGTACAGCTGGATAAGCATGCTTCTTTGTCTTCAACTCATGTTGCGCAAGTTGTGTGTCTGGACCCAGCCTATTCCAATAGCTCTCTGTGGGCTTGGAAGGCATTTTTATCTGTATAACGACTAGCGTCCACGTTGCTGCTGCGCTCACGGCCAATTCCAGTGGTCCACAGCGGTACCGACGTCAATGAGTAGACGATATGACTAGGACAACGCGAGATGGCAAGACAGCGCCTCGTCTGCTGTCAGGCCACTATTGTTTGGTAGTACTAGCGGTCGTGGAGAGGGGGGGTTCAAGCTGAGCAACGTCGACGCTTGTAGGAATGGTGGCTGTCGTAGTAACACAACGTACATGTCAAGTCTGGCCTTCCTCGCACGCAAATACTATACAGCGTTCAGCGAGCAGATCTACGCGGTCTCTCACTCAATCTTTCTTTCTATTTCTTAGGCGGATATGTACAGCGGGGAGGAACTGCGATCGATTGCCCAACATCGGGCACGAAGTAAGAGAGAGGGTCTCGATCAGACAGAACATCCGCTTATAACGGCGGCAAGCAACACCGGTTAGAGAGGAGAAACAACAGAGATCGAATAGAATAAGATCGGAGGCATGGTCGAGTCGTTGTTCCCTCCCGTATGGCTCCGTATCGTTGCGTTAAGAAGATATTTATGTACGTAGGAACGAATGCATATGATGTACTGTCGGAATAGTCTCCCCTGACCACTTCTCGGCGAATATACAACAGGATATGTACAACTTTTGGCTGTGTGCTCTTGTTTGGGCGCTTTTGCAGAACGACGTCAGCACAAACAGCAAGTGCGAGTTTGATTTGCGCTACATCAGCACCTATCGCTTAAGGTCAAATGTGATGTCGCGTAATCATCTCGTGTCGACAAAGTACAAGAAAGGAGGTCACTAGTAGCTTGTTATTACCACAAACGAACCACTTTGGTTTGATTTGACACGGTCTGGAATTGTTTTTTTTCATCCACATCTATCATAAGAAGCGGAATATCTGTTCATCAGATATTTTGCAGGAATTTTGACTTTGTGGAAAGGTTTTAGAACTATTAACTATGCACACACAGCGTTCTGACGACGTCGTACATTCAATTTATGTTTTGGGATTATTATAGACCAAGAAAGGTTCCGAGACTAGCGGGCTAAAATCACCCGTGATAACTTACACTGTCTTACCATGTCTCCGTTATGTCATAGCTCCACATATATGCAACGTAGCCCTGCATGTGATCCAAGATCCTGACCCGAGCGTAATGTAACAACAACGAGTATCATCACACTAAGACTTTCGAACAAATGCTGATCTCCTAGCTCTAAAACAATTGATTCATTATAGATATTAGATTGCCGACCATTTCTATAGCATGCAGATCCAATAAGTGGCATTACGTACAATAGATGCTGTGAAGCAAGCCTATTTTACGTAAAGACCATTGGCAAATGTAAGAACAACAGTGCACCCATCCACAAGCGACTGTATGGGCCAGAAGCACAAGTAATGATGGCAATGGTGGTCATAATCAGTAGCTCGGACGGGAAACTCCATACGAAGACCGCTGCTGCTGCTGCTCGCGGAAAATGGGGTTCACAGACTTCGAACCACAGCGGTGGCGGTGGCGGCAGCAGCCATGGAAGCAGCAAGAAGCATGAGCCACCTTGCTCAAGTTTCATGCAGTAGCGATTGCATGCATATATATTACTGTTTGGTTGCGGTGCAAGTGGCTGAACGCAAGTTAGTCTCGGGCCTGCTGACGTGGCGCATTTCTTGAGTGGTGCGGTAAGCCGGGCGGCGGCGCCGGCGGCATCCACGAGATGCGGTTGCTGCTTCTGTCGCTGGTGACTCCCAAAGCTATCGGATTCCCACCGTGCACCTGGATCAGCTCTGGTCGGTCACCCCCTCTTTGCAAGCCTTCCTCCCAATTTCAGCCTCGCACTTCCGAGCGATACGCCATTCGTTGGCGACGTCTTTTCGCGTGCCGCCGTCCGCCATCGTCGTCGCTACCACCGCGAGGCAGCTGTGAATAAATATCTAAATAAATAACTAAATAACAAAAAAAAATCATCCCCATGAGAAAAGAACGCTCCGCCGCGAAGCGAGGCGGGTACGATGAACGTCGAGGTGTGATGGGTGGCGGGTCTCCCTTTGATGTCCATAACGAGTCGATGCGAGAGACAGCATGCCCACTGCTTATATGCTGTTGCAGTTAGCCTCCACGTTCGCGCAGCAGCACCAGCTAGCAAAATCGCATTCATGATCGTGTACGCTGACGCCACCTAAATCATTCCTCAAGGGGGAATCGGTAAATAAAGTCGTCGGCGAATATTCATGGAGGGACCATAGGGATCCCGAACGTACCTTTAGGTCCATGTGCTGTGACGCTCGCAGAAGAAAGAAACGTTCTACGCCCCCTCTGTATCGAAAAGGGGCCGTAGGACCTTTTCAGGCTAATAGGGGATTACAATACAAACGCTTTTAAACGACCTTTAAGAGGACGCGATCGAAAAGCCTCAAATATACCAACTCTACATCTGTGTGCTCTAATCGAGCGAGAGCAGGTCCAGGCGTTCAGGTCGCCACAGAGATCCGTTGCTCCTCGGCCACGACGCGGAGGAGGCGTGTCTGCCACCTCAGAGCCTATCGTATCCCTGTCGCGACCTCCTGGTTCCCTTCCTAATTTTTCTGGGGTTCTAGCGCCATTGCGACTTTGAGCTCCACCGTGTCCCACATTAGGTCTCGTTCTGGATCCTGCTTCGACAATGCACCTTGACCCTCAGAGCCTTTATGTCCTCTGCAGACAGTACAAAGGACTGTTGTATTCCTGCGCAGTAGTGCATCCTGGGTGACGCACTAGTGTTAAGTAGACTGCTCCCAGCTGATCACTAAGCTCTCGAGTTGATTTCGCCGAATTTTCATTCAAGAGATCCAGCACTTTGTCGTCGTCAGTCTTTCTTCTTCCAGCCGTTCGGGATGTTCCTTGCACAGAAACCATTTTCAGGAGCCTACCTGATACTGCGGATTCCTCCTCTACTTTATATGCAATCCCGGCGATCTCAGGTGGATTTTTCCGGCACGAATTTAATGGCGAAGACAATGTCGGATACGCATTTTAGTCCCCCGGCTTCGAAAGCTGTGATATTCGCTTGGCGATGGGCAGCAAAGATGTAAACAAACCTACCCAAAGCCGGAGGCCGCAGGTTCCGCGTACCCCAGCGTGACACATAAGAAAACTTAAGCATTGCAAAACTAAAAAGGAAAAATAAAATCTGTATTTTTACTGACGCGCAATGGCTGAGAAAATGAGCCCTCCACGTTTCAAGCATATTCTATACTTCAAGAAAATATTGGAGAACTTGAAAGTTAATATACATAACTTATCTAGCATAACTTTTAACGATTTTTGTTCTCAAAACAAACACATACTTTGTCCAAAATTGATTTGCGTCTGCCACGTTTTGAGATAATATTCATGGGCTAAACTAGTGTTTTGTAAATGATTTGCCAATAAACGGAAAAAAAGGTGATAATCAGTTCGCGCAAGATCCGGTAAATACTGCGGCGTAAAGAACTTTCCAATCGAGGCTGTTTAGGGTTGGTTTCATAGATCTTGTGATGTGGGGCCTGTACAAATGTGCTGCTTTATCGTCTGGTTATTTTCCAGCATTGCCCATTAAATCATGCCTTCTCAGTCCCACCAGACACAAATCATCATGATCTCTTTTGGGTACAAATCTTGCTCAATGGGTGTTTTGGTGTCACTACTCGAGCCACCCATGCGGTCTGTGCTTCATATTGACGTAGAGGTATCACTTAAACACTGTCCTTCTCTAAGTTAGATTGTCGACCCGAGCGGGATGCATCCTCAACCTTCGGAGTGCCACTTTTGAACTTGGTCATCCAATACTGAGCGGCCCTTTCACTAACAACATCATCACCGTACACAGGACAGATCTTTCTAACTGATTCCGCTGTCTTTTGGCCTCGGGACAACGTATAGAAGAGAAAGTGCCGAACATGCACCTTTTTTTCATTTTGAATGTCCGCGTTTGGGAACTCCTGCGACGTGGGAGAGGGAAGTGATTAAAAAATGCTAGAACTTATGCACCCACCTGATATATAAATTGGGTTGATACATACGTCCCTAGCAGTGCGTTCTCAAATGCCTTTCCGCTTGCGCATGTGTTAAGTAGCTTACTAAAGGCTCGTATATCAAATGAAAGCTAACATTTACGCAAACATTTTAAGACGATACTGCAAGATCTGACGGGTATGAGCTTAAATTGTATTTTGTTTCCTTCGATGCATTTCGCTTTTTTATTTCCCAAAATGCAGAGACATGTCTCAAACGCACAAGAAATATGTGACTTTTACGGAGAGAATGCTCAAGGTCAATCAACTCAAGGTCTTAATCGGCTCCAACAGGCATTTGATGCCTAGAAAGGTAGGACACAAATTTAAATTAAAGCAAGAAATTGATCAGAAGTGTAGAGAAAAGGTGTTGTGTTCCATCAGAAAAGAGTTAGACCATCATTCAGCACGGACTTTGCACCTTCAGGGTATCACTTATTCTGGGCGCTACAGAACAATATAAATAATAATAATGCCTTCAATTCCCTGGACATACTTAAAAATACGATAATTATTTCGCCCATAGATTTCAGGACTTCTTTGAAAGAGGGATATCGAAGCTCATGGATAATTAGCAGGGGGTCATTGAACAAAATGGGACACTGTTAGTTAATTAAAATTGCACTTCTTTTAAATTTTTTGGCAATTTGGAATTTACCCCATTTTGCCACGGACTTGTGCATCAACCCAATGCGGCTTGTTTTTTTTTCGGTTGTTCTCTTTACCTGACCACCATTAAGGTAAAGGTAAAGGTTTATTGGTTTATTGAAGGAGCTGCAGTTTCTACAATGCTTAAGCTCTCTTTTATGTCACACGGCAGGGCTCGAACCTGCGGCCTCTGGCTTCCGATAGCCAGAGACTTAGCCGTCCAAGCCACTGCGCTGACGCATAAGCATTGCAGGTGCCCGTATTCAACGGATTAAGATCCTCACCAACTATCATTGTCGCTGCCATTGTTGATATCGGTACGATTTCCACCTCGTTAATTTATTTAAACATGCTTCTGCGACGTTTCTTCGAATTATTCGCTATTCAAACGGTTATGCTTCTATCAAGGCACGGCAAATGTGCGTCCATTTAACGACGCGGCATTGCCAGTAGAAGATTTCTTACCGCCGGATGGTCTAGTCTCACGCGAAAACTCAATCTTTTCCCTGTTCAAACTGTACAAGTTTTCGTTACAACCACGCTTTTCGCGTTGCTTCTCCCCGGTCCAAACATACTCTCTTGTTCTCTCTCTCTCTCTAATCTACTCCCAGGAAGTGGCACGAAAACAGAAATCTAGATGAAACGATTTCAATTTTACTACAGTGATTCCCCAACGGCAATACAACCATAATGAATGAACTCAATATGTCTAAAATTAGTCGAATCGAGAGTCGAACCGTGTACACGAAGCGTCGGCCTATGAATGGAAGCTCGTACGACAAATCTACTCGTCGACACCATGTTAGACGTGCACTTGTATGCAAATCTCTACATGAAGCTATTATGTGCGATACGTTCAGCGATTTTAATTGAGCGAAGCCATTTTTTGTCGATTTTTCGAAAAATCTTCTGGTGTTGTGGAAACTCAAGATAGTCTCCCAAATATCACATACGATATCTGCTCCTATGAATATATATTATAAATACAACGATGCTTGGTATAATCGATTTAGTGACCCTGGATCACAAGGTACAATATTTCACATCCCGGTTTACGGAAATAACATATCTAATAGAGACGAAACTAAAGTATGCTCAACTCGACCCATATATAATAGAAGATTAATCTCCGTTCTTTATTGTTGGTTGCAGACGACATTAACGGGCTTGCCGTAATGATAATTATGATCTTCCCCAGCGCCAGCTATACCGGGCGCCAGGGCGTGGAAATTATAAATTTTAACGCAGAATTATATATATTTATATATATATATATATTCCCTCCTAAATGTATCGTTGAGGACACCTGATAAATATAATGATCTTTAATCAGGCTGCTCATTTAAGTAACAATGGCTGACACTTGAATCTTGTGAACGTATATTCAAAGTACGTTTCCTTGCATGCGTCTCTGGAACGCTGGCAGAAGATCTCATACAGCACCCACACGCTCCTGCCTAACTCACAATAGATAATGAATATATACCCATCTGTAGTCCCATCTGTACGATAAACAATGATATATTTTCTCTGAGTCAGTGGATCCCATCGCATTTCTTCCATATGGGGTTTATTTATTATTGTTTATCTATTTATTTATCATTGTTACTGTTAAACTATTAGTTAATCCAGCTATGTGCACAGATCTATGATTCCACGCAGGTCTAAATCACGTGTTGTGGTCTTGTGGTCCCTCGCGATATAGGTTACCATCACATTCGTTAACATCAGGCTCTATTCGCCGGCTGTTCTCCACGGCGCCTCCAATCCGCCTAGATATGTATGTATGTATATATATATATATATATATTTATACACAGATACCCACACATACACACACATATACCCCCACACATATATATATATATATCTGTGTATGAATTGCATATTACACGCGGCGAGTATGAACGCCTGACGTGCGACCGCGTGATCTGATCGATAGATAATGATGTGGCGTGATGTGATCGCTGATCCAATACCACTAGTCGTGGCGGTTTAAATTGAGCGTCAACATATGCTTCGCGTTGTACCGACAACAGAACGCAATGAACTACCCTGCTCGACCTAAGCTTTCGATTCAATTCGGTCCCTCGCGCCATGGATATGCGAAGGTGGTCGTTAGGGGTGGTCTGCACAGGTGGAACTTTTTAGCAATAAAGCTGAATGCCACACGGCTTTGAGTGTGGCCTTATTGTGTGCCAAACATACACAGTCCACCCATTTGCAATTAAGAAGCTAACATATTTGGCCAAGAACTAAACAGCGTACATGAATAAAACGTAGAACCACGTAGTTGCTTAGGACGTGGTCACGTTTGAATACATGTACTTGTATACTTGAATACACGTCTCTTCGTAGGGCGTATATCTCACATCAAAGACACATGGAACGAAGCCTACTTTGAATATACGTTCGCAAGAGATTCAAGTGTCAGCCATTGTTACTTAAAGGTTAAAGGTTTTATTTGTTTATTAAAGGAGTTAAATTAAATAGCATTATATTTATTAAGTTCCTCCAATGATACATTTAGGAGGCGCGAAGGTGTAGATGACAATGGAGTGAGACCTCCCATCCAACAGCCCACGGCTCGTAGGGAATGATAACGTATTGTGCCTCCATTGGAGTTTGATTTAGTAAACGATGTTCAAGTTAAGTGAGCTACGAATCATTCGATAGCATTATAGACGTTCATTAAATAATCTTGTGGCCGTACAGCATAAAATGGGTTCTGCTGCCCCTTAGAGAGGAGTCTAGATACTATCCCTTCGATGAATGTCAAGATGAATGACAACCTGCTCCCCATCCAAGCGATACTGGATCGTTATATCATAAATTTGCATAGCAATCTCTTCCAGAGCGGTTGATCGGACTAGGGACGGCTAGGCCGGTTTTCGTCACCGCAATGTTACCGCCGGAGCCACTTTCGCGATGTGACGGGACCTCGTGATGTCACCTGTTTTTTTTGCATCTCAGCCCACCAGCGTCAAGGTCACTTCGCTTGCAATACACCTCAGCTATAAACGTTTAGATAATGAGATAAAAACTTCGCGGTTTCATGCCAACGGTTTAACAGGACCGCTGGGGTTACTCGCTTAAATATGAACTCTCCCCTCTGCCCCCCAAACGGATCGTACTTCAAAGACAAACTGAACAAGAATTTACATACCGTCCTGAATCAGCAACAGTGTTACCTCACAGATATGAAATGGATTCAAAGTATGAAATGTATTCCCATTCAAGTTGGTTAGTTTCCGAGTTCAACGCGACTCAATTAAGAGTTTGTAGTCACGTGGTACGATGCTTGGGTATTTTACGAAACACCTTGATTCCGATTTGCTGTATGTTAAAACGGTAAAAAACGTCAAAACCTGCAAAATCGCAATCCTATCCGCCACGTGTCTGTCCGAGAATGCACTATATTTTTTTGAACGAAGCAATAGTGTATTGGCACGGACTGTAATTGTTAGCAATCTACATACACATTCCAGAGGTGGCGAGCGATGAGAGCTCGCGCACTAGATAGAGCCGAGTAACGTGTTTCGGAACAGCGAGGGACTTGGATCACACCCTTTCCTTCATCGCCTAGATGAAGCAACCGATGTAGGCAAAGAGGACACGTGAGGCTTAGACACATAAGGCTGACAGCAGATACTTTGCCGCACTCTCTATCAAATATATATATATATATATATAGGTAGAAGTCTGGAGTAGTGTTGGCGTCCGCATGTGATGGTCCGGTAATGATTGATGAAGGTAAATATCTCCAGGGAATCATCTGGATAGTGGCAAGTTTCAAGCCAAGTGCGTCAGCCACCGTGCACCACCTACCATCCAGTACGGTGCTGTCGGCTCGAAACGGAACGCCACGGAGCGCCCAGAACAACGCGCGAGACCACCACCACCGACAAGCCACAAGTAGTTGTTCACTCGAGGACCATCGGGGAAATGGCCACATGAAACGGGCGCGAACTTGCCGTCAAATAGGGAACAGTTGTTCTGTGTGACTGAAGAAATGGAATGAACTCGGCAAAATGAAACAGAAATAAATGTTCGTAGTCACCATAGAAGAGCTGGGAACCACGTCCTACTATGGCATAAGCGAGTGAGTGGGATAGTGGTTAGGTCCTGGTTAGGTCGTGTAGGCTTAAAACATGCTGCGTTGTATGTACACGTATCTCGTGTTTTGGAATGCACCCTTGGAGATGTAGTTCGGAAATAGCGTAGAAAACTCGGGAAAGGAAAAGCTATGAAATGCAGTAAGTCAAACTGTGTCCACGTGATTAGGCTACTCGTCAACCACAATATAAAAATAGCTTTATAGATAAATAAAAAACTAACTTACTTCACGTTTGTTGTGCAGCTATGTCAATAAAGCTAAATTGTTGATTATTACCTCATTTTTCCTCAATGTGTTTTCCTGCTACGATATGACTCATTGCTAGGCTCGGGGTGGCAAACCACTTATTGCACACTCAAGAGTCACCCGAGGTCTCTTGTGCCAGTGGACTCCATCAGAGGAACTTCGTCCTAAGCTGCAGTTTCGTACACTTCATATGGCCAAGCGAGCCGCTTGCTTCGACCAAGACGCCATCTGCTGTGATCACCCTTCTAACACTGACTTATGATTGGCGAGCAGTCTTGATTACACTTCGCGCAGCGGTCTTCCCACCTCCATTATAGCCTCTTCCCCTGTGGTTTCGTGCCACTCTAAACAAACCATGCATGACGAATCAGAATTCGATTTCCCAAGATTTCCTCGAGAGAAATGCTTAATTCCTCATCTGAACGATATTTAAATCGGATTTCCAACATGACATCGATACAATAGCACTTTTCAAATTCGATACCAAAAAAAGAAGCCACCACTTCGGCTGATGAATAACGAGTGCAATGTGTCCCTTTAAGGTCTCATCCCTCATCTCATTGCACGCTTGTAGAAGTCGTGGGGCTACAATTGTGTTCAGCTTCTGCCGAATTTAGTAAGCTCAATAAACTATGCCCTAAGGTGAAAACTAAGTGGAACACAATGGAACACATTTCATAATATTACACCATGTACTCACGCCGTATCAACGAAATGATACTGACCTGATAAGCGCGGCTAACTTTGTTATCTAGCAGGCTCAGCGCGCGATCAATTAACAGCTTATCATAAAAAAGGATCGAATCCACGAGGTGAGAAATGGTTTTCGAGCAATACGAGCTACCTGTATGACAACACTCCCACCACTGCGGAGAGAGGACAAGCGCATTCTGAGACGAATTAAGCCTTTGGTGTTTATCATTTCCTTTGGCCATAGAAATCACTCTAATATCAGCCTACGAGATCGTTGATCAGTCCACGTAGTCTGCAAATGCATTTCATACTATATAAGACGCGGTAGTCACAATTTGTTCGACAAAGCTTTTTTGGAGCTCGTTGATACCACTACCTGCAGTACTGCGAATTTTGCTAAAACGTAAGAAAGGTTAACGCTAGACACACTCTCCTGCCTACACAGTCGAATTGCAGGAGATGGACCAACAACAGCCGAGCGTGATTGTCGTCCAGCAGCAGGCACCACCACCGCCGCCGCCTCCACAGCCGCAGGTCGTCGTTGTACAGACCCCACCGGAGCCGCCACCACCGCCACCTCAGCCACTGATCGTTCAAGTGGGCGGCCAAGCCCCTGGGGCCTCGTCGCCACAGCAACAGCAGCAGCAGAATCTTGGAATGATGGGTATGCCGAGGTAGACGTTGCAAGCAGTAGCAGTAGGATGGTGGATTAACATGTGGTGGATCGCGCTGGTGGTGCGTGTTTGCCCGTGGCGCCACGGGAGGTGTTAATAAACTCTTTACCGATCGAATTTGTTGCACTGTGTATAGCCAGACCACGGCTGAATTGCAGCACTGGACCCGATATATGTCTAAAGCTGCAGACCTTGAACAGCTTTTGTATGTATCGTAGTGCGACAGTAACGGCGGCTACTTGATCTCGTTCGCTCATACATGGGACAGTAGTTGCGCGTCTGTTTAATATACACCTCGGGATTTGCCGTTTCGTACATATTCAACGACGAGTTCACCTTATTATTACACTACATAATTGGTTTCGGCATCATCCTGCATCATCGGTCTCATCTCCCGTTTGGGACTCTCGTCCTTAGTCCCAAACGAGAGATGAGACCGGCGTGTACCCCGTGTTCGGAAGGGAACGTTGCCTGCCCAAGCAAACTAAAACGCCCCGTCGCGTTCGGGTGTAGCTGGAAATTACTACCTCAACGGCTGCGAACAGTGGAAAAAGCTTAGGTGCGAATCAATCAAGGAGTAGCTGCGGGAACCTCTACCGCCCTGCAACATTCTTCATCGAGCCGTGGCAAAGCAAAGCGAATTTATAACCGCTTTGCTACGTTCTTGGGGTCCCCGTGATTTCGCCTGCTTTAAGATTTTTTTTTAAACACTGCAGCTAATATACGCGCAGCTACCATACAACATAATGACTGTACATAACAATTCTTCTGTACATAATTAATTACGGGTAATTCTGTACATAACAATTATTGCATACATTTGTTTTAATACATTTTCAGGATTGACTCACAGCCAACATTTAACGTCCATGGCGTTGCTTTAGGCATTGTTTTATAAGACGGACCCCTCAAAGGGGATCGAGCCTGTGCATCTACGTGCCTCCTCCGATTGCAAGGCGCACACGAATGCACCATGCCATCGGATATACGACAGGCACGGAGTGTTACACACTGATGAACAGACAGCAATGAACCCAGAGACTTGATACGCTCAAAACTGTCTATGAAGGGACGTGATCTTACCGAGGGTGAATGGGTAATGCGGGACCAAGACGGCTGCAGGAAATAATTGGGTCCCCGAGAGCGGGCTTCCCGTTGGACCACATTAGACGGATACAGGTGATGCGTTGATTGAAAGACACCAGTTTTGAATATCGCAGGAAGTGTACTATTATTAACCCAAGCCAAATATGATGCAGCAAACGGTTGTTTTTATCGAACTCTCAGTTACACCGGAAAGAGCCGTTTCGCAAAAATCAGATAATGATGAAGCCATCTGATCTGTTAACCGCGAATTTTGGCTAGCCCTTCTATAGTTTCGTGGTATAGCTCAGTATTAAAGTGCGCCCAACCTACCTTAGGGAGCAATTCAGCTGGCAAATATACCTTCCAAGTTATACAGAACAAAAAACGCCTACCATCAACACAGCAAACGTCTCTAGATTCTGGCTGTTTAAAACTGCTCACCACACTGTATTGCAGGTACCAGAAGCACCTTGAACACTTAAAGTTCTGGCCGCGCGAGCTTCCCTTGCAAGCGTCGGTTGCAATACCCACGTCGCATCCGCCCACTCGTTCTTCACTCGCCCTAAATGTCGCTAAACTCCGATCGTACGTTTCGCCGTGAGCGGAAATGACATCTGCAGATGGCTCAGCCAACTGTTCCATACCGTCTGTATGGAAGGCCATATGACGCAACGATTGACGACCTTCCTATCTACTCTACTACTGCTGTTTACCACCCGTTCCGACTAACAGCTAATTAGTTTCCCGGGGCGACTACGCAGACACACGCAATGACACACTGACCGCCATTAATTATTATGCTGGTTACTAACGTAGAGCGCACAGGAGGGCGGGGGCCGAGGCAGAGATGGAAAACATGTCTGGTCATGTTGATGAAAGTAACGTACGGGGACGCACCGTGATTTTGCTCCCTACTCCACGACGGATCTGCTTATGGCTTGCTCCATGTGTAACGAAACGAAGTTTTGTCACAGCTGTTTTCTTAACTAACGATATGCTCTACTATGATTCCACCGTGAATTTGTTGGCTAGCTTGTGGCCTCAAGTTAACTGTGTTTCGCATAGATAGGCATTGAACAAGCCGTTTCTGCAGTTTGTCAGGGTTTGTGTCATCAAAAAACAATTTTCGGGTGGAGTTCTCGTAAGTCAATAGGCTGACGTTACATGCAAAAGAATATTGAGCCGGCCTTATGTTTTTGCTTGAATCTTGAACAGCTATATTGTGGGCGCGTATGACAACGTCAACGACGAACATCCTAAGTAATAATCACTTCGGGGAAGAGGCACAACGCCCAATGCTTTCCGCAGAGAGTGTCCATCTCTAGAAGCTGTGTGTGCAGTCTACATGAGTGATTTTCTCGATTCAGCCAGCTGTGTTAGTGCAGCCAGCGTCTGTAAATATAAAGACTAAATTGCTTGCACGAAATCAGCACAAATGTTAAGCATATGCAAAAGACTGTGAGGAGAAAAAGTCTGTTTCGCAATTAAGCAGCCACCACAGAAAATTCGTGATTACAAATTCAGAGCCTCGTTATGATCTAGTGTGCAGCACGATTTCGAAGCAAGAGCTGGTCATATTTCGGCGCGACTTCTCTCCCAGAGTGAGAGTATCAATCAAGGCATTGAAGTCCACAGATGGGTCGATAATTTATTTGCGCGGCTAATTATGAATTATAATATAAACCGTCATTAGATGATCTGTCTAGGAAGACCACATTACCCTCGTGTCGAGCAGGCCACCAAATTCGAATAGATAACCTAAGCCCGTTGTTTTTTTTAGCTGCTAATTAGTGATCTTCGCATGCTAATTCAACAACGGAATCCTGCGTAAAAAATAATCCTATTCGCAAATAATCTCGGTGTGGTGTACAGTCGAGTCGATATCACCTAAAACAGGCGATCGCTAGATTGAATTATTGCTTCACGGATCTAGCCCTGAAACAAAGTAAGACGAAGACAACAACCATGAAGTTCAGAGGAGGGGGACGGCTCACTATCAGAGACTCCTTTCATCTGGGTGGTACAAATCAGAAACTTGTTAAATCGTTTACTGACCTCAACAACAACAATAACAACAACAGGAAATCCGCTCGCATAGAAGAGCGGGGAGAAGTCTGTGTTAGGAATCCACAGAACGACACGGAACCTTCTCACGTGTCTATTTTTCAAACGTTTATGAAGAGGAAGGGCTTTGACCTCCTCGAAAACCGCAGCCTGAAGCGAGAGAAAATTAAGATAGCTGAAGTAGATTCCATATTCTGCTCCATCTCAATTACGACGAGCAACAAGTGGAAACTAACAAACCACACCGCCACAAAACTGTATGTTGTAAATTATACGCGAATAGGTGCAGCCATTATAGATCATCGAATCACATCGCAGTTTCGAATATCTACCCATAGGATATACATATATATATATATATATGTATATGCAGAGAGGCAATGCCATCGCCTTCCTCGGGACATTGTCGACCTCACCCCCCCCCCCCATAATCCCTAGAAATAATAATTGCTAACTGCTGTATGTTTGAATAAATAACAAGAATTATAGTTGTGTACATATACATATCTATATATGTCAACTGATGCGTGCGGCCACGCCCTATAATAGAGTGTTGTGGCTACATTTTTAGTAGACAACAAATCCTTATTAAAGATTCCAGGATACAAAATCTCAGGAGTGTATTGTACAAGGATGTTTACCCTGTATCGTCCAATGGCCACACCTAAGACAGTGATGCAACTTGGCCATTTACTACTATAATAACTATTGTAACCGTTTAAGTTCAAATCAGTCGTATTTATGCCAAGCCATAGTAGGCTAATTGTGAGGAAAGCGACAGTAGTAACTTGAATTTCATGGAAGGTTTCGAAAGCCGTTTTGGAGTCGTGTTGTTGTTGGTGCGGGTTACTCGTCTGAAAAATTGTGTGTGGGTGTAGGAATTTATGTGAATGCTTTTATCCTTATATTGTCTTTAACTTGCAGCACTTGAAATTGGCAGATGAAAACCTAATTGTTTTGTAGATTGTTTCATTGCTAAGAACTGGATGACGTGGAATATATGAAAAATATCTCGTTGATTTGCGACACTGATGTAAAAGTCTATATTGATATTCATTTTGTCGTGACCGTTCATTACTTGACCGTTTCAATCCCAAATACGAGTATTCAGACCGCAGAGCATACGCGCTACTCGCGATGAGGATTCTTTAAGGGAATTCGCGAGTATCCCATGTGGGCCTATCTTACAGACAAACACTAAATTAGATGTATGGGACACAGGTTACATGTCCTCGAGGTCTGCTAATGAACCGCATTTCCTAAAAAACCTACCCATTGAAGTTTTCAACCAGAGTGCCTCCCGATACACGACAACCCCGCCTGTATTCAAACGTTGAAAATCAGAACGTTGTCTCAACTATGACTATTTGATGGTTATGACTTGCTTGTTATAGCCAAACTTGACATATTAAAAGTCTTCAGCGTCTTAGAATCAGTCACCCAATAAGACAATTAGCTAGGTTAGGGCTCTTTGAGAGCTATGTTAGAGTTTGCGCTGAGAGGGAAATGCTGGTCAGACAGCCAGCCGTCACCAGATATATGTATCACTTTCTAAACAGCAAAAAGCACGAAGCTAAGAGAGTCCGACGTGCAAATCAGGCTTAGATACGTTGGCGCTACCGGCCAAAGAGTGGTGGTGCTACTGCTAGTGCTGTTGCTGCTGTCATCGGGCCAGTCCTGACGAGATATATGGATAAACGCTAGGTCAGCAGAAGTCGATTAGGGGATCAGAGCGGGATTATGAACGTATGCGTGAAGGGCAGCTCGAAGCTCTTGCATGCTCACTAATCTTGACAGCAATGACGTAAGAATGACAGAAGATTAAGATGTCCCGTATACCCCCAAACCCCCGCGCGTCCTGCCGGCCTTCAATTCCTTAGCCGTATCAAGATTCGATCTGCTGAGAGGGCTATAATTAACAGCAAAACTAGTGCTCCCTGGGTGGTTTCCCGTTTTCATGAAACTAGAATCACCCATCCAGAAGGACGTGCAGTCTTCCTGCACTTTACATCGAACTCAGCCGTCGACACTGACATCCAGCAAATAGCAGCATGTGCAATCTACGTCATGGACAGGCTAGACGAATTGAAGACTCGATTCAAACACGCGGTGCGTCTAAACAACGAACACCCTAGAGTAATATATACAAAGGGGCACATCTAACTCCTGTCCAGGTGGTCGGACGCATTTCACATTGCCAGCTAGTGTCTATTTTGCATACGGCTTACATTGAAGAGCAGAATGCGTTCGCTGGCTGAAGTTGTCGATGCGAGTTTTACTCAAATGAAAACGAGACAATTTCTTCGTTTCCGCCCTTTCGACCGCACGCCAGCAAGCATGAAAAGTGAGCCTTTCGGGATCATTTTGATCGGACGCGCAGGTGTGTCTCTGCACAAGCCTGGCTGTGCTCATGTAGGTCTGTCGACGTCTGGAACGTCTCGAATTCACTTCACGTTTCGAATTGCAAAATCGACCCAAATATCATTGGGCCGATTTGGTAAGCTGATTTCCAATATCCAACAAACTCGTGATTGCTTTCGAAGATGAGTAGGGGGGTTCCTCGGCCTGGACTCGGGTGGGAGGCGAAAGGGATGAGTTCTTGCACACCTGCCTCGTTCATTCCCCGTCTGCTTCCGTAGTCTCAATAGCCAACACAATTGAGTGACGATCTGTCAAAAGATGTTACCGAATTGACACCCGTGTGCACACTGGCGTCTACACGACTCCTGCGACGGTCTTATGTCCGCTTCCCTGTTCCTCGGCCAAAGAGACATCGGTATTCTCGAATACGCGCACGCACAAAACGCATGTGTCTGCGTTGATCACCCAGGCCAGGATGAAATTATATCGTATATCCAATAGAGGGGGGGGGGGATTCTTTCGAGTTAGCGGCTTGTACATCTCTGCATGTGTCTGCAACATCTACGCAAACATTGGTCTCGAGCGAGAACGAGACTATCAATCTGATTTTCGACTTGAAGCGCATAATAAAAGCGGCCAGGAGCGGGATGAAGAGACCGGCGGAACATCATCTCTCGGAAATGCTAATGTGAAATAAGTGAGAATTGGAGGAACTCGAACGAACGAGTAAATCTGGCGCGTGATTGTGAATCGTTCCTCGTTCGTTACGAAAGTGATTTGGCTACAATCGTCGTACACGAAGTACAGGACAAGCAGATATATAAAGAGGGACACATTTGGCGAGAGACTGCAAATCGGATACCCCCGGTGCCCGATATGTTCGGAAACAGGGCATAAGGCAGATAGCATGCAGTGCCATCGCTGCAGATAAGAGGTTAAAGGTAAGACCAGTCCAAAGAACCCGCAAGAAATAATCCAGCCGAACTCAAGCAATACCTTGAGGCACTCAAAAATGGAGGTGTGCGGGAGGCCCATTCGTCACCTCAGACTATAACAGCAGAAGGACACACAAAAAAGTGAGAGTTATCACGGCAGTTCCTAACGGGGCCTGGAGGACGGGCATTTGAAATTCGACGGAAGTAGACGGTAAGAACCAAAAATAGTCGTAAATATGTCCCTTAAATTTTATAAATTAATCTTAATAGAAGTAAACTGGCACATGATCTTCTAATCATGGAATGTAGGTATAAAGAAATAGATATTGCGTTCTCTCGGAAGCCAATAAAACTATTCTCGGACACTCCGAAGAGAACGAGGACATCAGCCGGTCCTATGATATGAACTGGGACACGGCTATCTGGAATGCTGTGCCAGCCTCGGGTCCCAGAGTAGAGGGGGTCGACAACCGGCTCGGCTTCTTCTGACTCAGACCGATGATGGTACGGCGTTCATTAGCTTAGTTACTTTTCTCCAAATAAAGGTTTGCAAGATCTCAAAGAATACTTGGATCTTTTAGGGGATTTTACTGATTTGCAAAAGGGAGCACCCACGGAAATAATGGGAGATTTTGACGCAGTTCATAGCGTCTGGGGTAGTAGAAAGTCGTCAGCGAGAGACAAAGCTCTGCAGGAATGACGAGACTTTTTAATATGAGAGTTATTAAGGATAGAACAGCACCTGCATTCTCCAGGAGGGGCCAGAGTGTATGGATAGACTTGACAATAACTAATCTCGTTTCGTTAAGTCGAATTACTAAGTGGAAGGTTCTAGGGTCGGAAACTGGAAGCGACCACAAGTACATCACCTTCAACTGGGACGGTGGCCCCACTCGTGGGATCACGTACCTGGAAGGGAAACCTAGGGGGAAACCAAGAAGAGAGACTGGATCGTCTTGGACGCTCAGATATCATCATTCCTTGTGTGACATATAAGAGAGCTTAAGCATTGTAAAATTGCAGCTCCTTTAATAAACCAATAAACATTTACCATTTTTCCTCGAGGGGGATTAACTAACCCCGGAGGAGTTGAACGAGATCATAAGGGGAGGGTGTTCACCTGCGTTCAGGCTTCCAACGAACTTCCCTCGCCGAGGCTGGAGGCAGGTACACTGGTAGTCAAACGAGATCCAAGAACTTCGCGCTGAGGCCAATATGATAAGAAGAAAACTCACGAGGCACAGGAAGGCCCTCATACGAAACGGGACAGAAGACTCCCTTTTGCAGAGAATTGAAGAACTACAAACTGCTCACAAGTATGCTCTAAAAAAACTACAGAGGTGTATAAGAGACAGCGAAACACAATAGCTGGAAGAAACTGGTTGAATCCGTAGACGAACATGTCTGGGGACTTCCTTACAAGATAGTAAGGAACAAGGTAGGGAATCGCCCCCCTCCCCTCCCGGCAGCTACCGTGCACCGGGCAGTTTGCAAGAGTTCCCCAGGCACCCAGCCTGGAATCCACTGCGGAATCAGTGAGCTCAACGAGGAAGAACATGAGGTAAGCAATGTTTCTGTTGTGGAGATTGAGTTTGCCAGGCAGAGACTCTCCACCGGTAAGACCCCAGGCCCGGACGGAATCCCACCGGAAGCTACCTGGAGAGTAGCCGAAAAGTTCCAATAAGTTATTTGACGTGCTTCTCAAGGAAGGCCATTTCCCAGGAATCTGGAAGGAGGTGGATCTGGTGCTCATCCCGAAGAGGGATCGCACCCTAATAAAGCATTTGGACAGGTCTGTCTTCCGAACACCTGTGGCAAGTTGTTCGAGCACGCGATATAGCGAAGGCTGGAGCGGGAGGTAGAGGAAGGAAGTTTCCTTTCCTACGCACAACACGGGTGTCGAAAGGGTAGGTCGACTTTAATTTCTATCCACACAGCATTGAAATTGGCAGGTCGGGAAAGTACGAAGTCGCATAAATCCAGAGAATTCCTCTTATCCTTCTGGACGTCAAAAACGCTCGTCGGGACGTAGTCACGGAGGCACTAGAAAGGAAAGGCATCTCAGTTAGTCTACGCCGGGTTATTGAAACATACCTGTCAGATAGGACACTAAGGCGGACGGCTCAAGATATGAGGTTTCGGCTTGTGTCCCACAGGAATCGATCCTTGGTCCTTCTCTCTAGAATTTAGCCTGTGGCGGGGTTCTGGAGATGACTGCCTAACGGTGTCTAGTGTCTGGCATATGCCGATGACTTGGCTCTGCTGGTGGTTGTTCCTAACGAGGTGATCCGACAGATGAAGGCCAACCAAACCTTGTCCAGAGTGGCGTAGCGGATGGACGAACGCCACCTGGAACTCGCGCCAGACAAGACGGAGGATCTCTATCTAACAGGTAGAAAGGAGAAAGATTCTGAACCTCCGGGGTCACCCGATTCGGATTACGAATGAGGCCAGGTACATGGGATTTCAGCTCGATACTGGTCTGACTGGCAATGCCCACCGAAAGACCGGCAGAATAACGAATGGACCCAGACCCAACCAGTCCATAAATTGAAGGGCGCCTGGACCAAACTCACGATCCCGGGTCTCCTAAGCTGGTCTGATTGCAAAGACGGAAAAGCAAGCTACTGGGTGGCGCAGGTGCTCACCGGCCACGGCCAGTTTCCAAAATAAGTGCATCGGATAGGGAAGGTACCATTCAACTCTCCGGCGCAGAATGGTCAGATTGCAGAGTCTGGAAGGGGGAAAAGTAGGGAGGTTGCGAGGGGGCTTAGGAGCGGTTCGGTTCTGCTGAATCTGACGCCCCCAGCCAGTGGCCAACAGTAGGACTGTATGATCCCCCTAAATGGAACTGTCGAAGTAATTCTGCAAGCTGTCCGAGCCATCTGGGGAGAGGGGGGGATATGCGGGTTTAGTGCGGTTTACCCATACTAGTGTAGGTATGGACCGTCCAACACGTATGTTCATCATGCATTCCCGTAACCCTCAAAAAAAAGAACATATATAAAGAAGGAAGGCGTGAGGGTATTTCAAGCGAGGTTTATTCATGGTGCTGCAATTGCACCCGCAAAATAGAAAGGACAAAAATGGTGTACTGCTTTAGGCTATCGCCACATGGTCCTCGTGATGTCCGAATGCAGTGACGTTGCACGGCTTAGCGACAGAGTTTGCGTAAATAGACCGGCAGGGAGAAAAACAGAGAAGAGGAGAAGAAGCCTACACGCAGCGGCGGCAGCTCGTTTAACAAGGTTATCATTTAATAATGCATGTGATAGGCTTGAGAAAAAATAAGCTCCGCACAACACAAAGTTTAGCCAGACGAATGCAAAACCACCAGCTAAGTTGGTAAAACTGATCGAGAACATCGAGTCCTTATTAGCAATTCAAATCTAGCCGGTACTAGATTCTTGCTACTAGATACAACAACACGTAGTGCGACATTTATTTGGAGTGTCATCAAAAACACCGGCCCGCCCCGAACCACTGCTGACGTTTGACCCGTCTGTGCTAGCCGCCTCTGTGTCGGACACATAGAGATTGGGGCCGGAAACTGTGCTTGTACAGAAGAAGCACGAGGTGATCGAAGAGCCGGCCGCATTGGCGTGAACGAGCGTCGATCGATACAGCCGGCGGAGGCATGGCAGGTTCAGTTATGGCGACAGTCGGTAATCGCCGAGTGAATGTGCTGCTGAGCGCAGGTACAGCTGGCGGTGGCTGTGTTGTTATTGTAGGTCGGAGCGATGGAGACCAGAGCGGTCGATGAACATTTGGAGAGGAAGCCCGCTATAGCGGACAGAATGAAGAACGATCGTTGGTTCAAAGTGTAAAAAAAAACAAAAAAAAAGGAAGCCCGAGTAAAGACAACCAACCAATATTCGAAGGACGATGACCAAGAAAAAGATCCGGTTCGGTTCGAACACGGAGGAGAGGGTAGGTAAGTAAAGTACCCGTAGAGGAGTTGGGGCAAGAGAGCAATACCAACAGAATGGGAAAATATCCAGAGGGCGGCGTACAAATTTAAAGGAGGCAACGAACGCGTGGGATGGGGAAATAGCCGGGTACGTTAACTCAGTCAAGAAAATAAGAAGGGCAGTATCTAGTATCGAGGCATTTGAATACGGCGGGCTACCGGGTGAGAGAGGGACCCATTAGTGACGAGCAGGTGACATAGTCTCGATAAAATGAAAGATCAATACAGCAGATGCTTTTTCAGTGTGAGCCTTCTTTAAGAGGTTAAGTGCAAATGCATTATGCAAAGCAGACTTTACTATAATACGGAGGTATTGGTCTGGTACTGTGAGACTCTCACCCACTAAAATCCTGGACCTCGAGACCTTGGCCCACGGTTTGGAACTACTTTCGTATTATTTCAAACGGTAAGTTGCAGAATCCGGCCCTACCGGATCAAATCTCAGATCGCAATCCATCCTCTTTGGCACCGTACGTTCTGTCTGGCTTCTTCTCGCTGGTTGCGCAGTCCTTCTAGCTCTATGTGATCTTGTTCCTTGTTTCCCCTCAGCCCTGTGGCGGATACGTTGGCAGTGCAGTAGCGAAATCAGTACAGCTTCGCGCTTCTCGAAAAAGAGAGAATAGTAATCACAATAGCGAATTGTTAACGAATGTCTTTGACGTATTCATACAACAGTGTGTAGACAACGTATCGTCGAATCAGTGGCAATTGCTATACTCTATAGTCGCCGCTAGCTTCTGTTAGTTCGAAGTAGCCATTAAATCATTTCCAAGCGCCGGTTGCACAGCCGCAGCGGCAAGACCATTTCCACTAGTAGCAAATCGTTTTGCCTTTACCCCTGCACCTTCAGAATATCTCGTGCCCCATCTGACGTCTCACCTAAACTACATAGCTCATGTTCCGGAAAGATGATTGTCGATATAGAGCAGAAAAGCGCGGCCCCGGCTCCGTCTCTCTGCATGACCCTGGCACCGACCTCGTTTCTGAGGCGAGAGGCTGCTGCAGGGCGCATCGGCGCCGGCAGAAGTCGCGGCGCAGACGGTCGAACGGAGAATCCGATGACGACATGATATGGCATAGCATAGGACCGAATGCCGGCTCCTCGTCACCCGACCAGCCCTGGCCTCGTGGCCAGTCAGCAGATTTGCGGGAAATTTGTTCTGCAGATCTTCGTTCCGCCAGCGGAGGTTTGAGAGAACAAATAGGCCGCTCTTTTCGGATCCGATCACGTCCACAAGTTGATGTGGGATTTTCTCCTGCCGCCGCCGCCGCCGACGACCTCGCGCGCTGATGTTGTTGTCGTCATCGTCGTCCTCGTTGTCCTGTTTGCCAAGCTGAGCCTTCGCCTCTGGTTCGTGTGGCGCTCCCACGTTTTCTGCTCAATGTTGTCGTGCTTGCGCTAAAACCCCACTCTATTCTAACCGCCTTTATAGCCTATGGCTATTTGAGCACAAAGGAGCGCCACGCTGTTGCTTCTGTTTCAGGATGGTTTTTAAGGATAGGCATCGTAACCTCTGCGCTCCATATATCCCCACAACCCATCGTGCTTCTTCTCCCCTGGACCCCAATTTCAAATGTCGCAAGACGTACTACGGGCTGTCTAGAGAAAGAAGGCGATACGGAGACAAGCGCGCGCAGCCAGAGACTACTACATTGTCTGGTGAATGACAAACCTGTTATGACTAAGCGCGGCCGCTTGCTTTTTAGACGGAAAAAAGCAACAAAATTCAACCTTCCTAATTACCTCAATTCTCATCCTCAACAAAATTCAATTTTCCTAATCAGCTGTGAGTTCACTTCCAGTCGGTTGTATAGAAACGACAGACCGACGTCCATCTATCCACGAACTGGTCTTGCTTCCCGCCCGTCAGCTCATCGGTGTGGCTGGTGTCTGCTCGCAGTTTGCACTTATTGGGCGGCCGTTCTAGTTAAGTGCAACGTGATCGACCAGCTGTTAGCTGATGGTCACCGGCGGGGTCGTTGTGCTGGTAATGTATAGAACGGCTTGAACGTACATATTTGCAAATGCTATAGGATAGAATTCGCCATTTCGTTGATTAGTCCGATCGGTTTGTCGTGTCCACACAATTATTGTGCGCTGCTAGTTGTGCGCTGATCGGTGCTGACGATAATTACAAACATATTGCTGTTATGCACCATACCTATAGCACATAGAGCGATGTGCGGGTATAGATAAAGGTAATGAAAAGTTATTATCGTAATCGATCTGCTAATGAGTCCAAAAGTTATTCTTGTTCTTCTTATTATTGTTATTATTATTATTATTATGCCATAATGATCAGACGCGTATAGGGTCATCAGGCAGCGCGTCCGCCACAAATGGCGTCTCGTATCTAGTTATAACTAGGCGACAAGCTGGTTGTCACCTGCTTGACTCCGGGAAAGAGACCCCATACTACTGACCTGAATTGTCTCGTGAATAAAACAAGTTTCCAGAACACGGCTTCTATGTTCCCTTCGGTGTCCTAGAGTGCATTTAACTTCAGGAGAGTCACACTCTACGATACGGCACATTGACGGCAACGATTAGAAACGATCACATTTACTGTAGTTGTGTGCCTGTCCTCGTGACAATTTTATCGGGCTTTGGAGTTTGAGGACATTATAAGTTTATGACTGTTTTTAATGGACGGACTTTCACACTAGTTATCTGTGGCTAGACAGATAAGGTTTACTTTTCCTAGCAGGGAACATTGTTAACGCTGCAACCCCTTGCTAGGTTCCATCATAATACGAAATATGAAAGGGCGCCTCATACACAGATTATTCAGCTGGAAACTTGAGAATTCTAGTTGATAAATTCAAGTCGACGAACTGATGTAGATTGTGCACACAATCAATTATTATAGTGTAGGCACATATGAGTTGAGGATATAGCGTCGAATAACGGCGGGTGCTATAGCAAGCGTACGTAAATTGTCCCATTCCATCTGTTCCTAGCTCGCAATCATAATTTTGATCTCCATTCCTCGTTGGCTTTTTGGTGTGTTATACCGGCTGGCCGTTCCCAATTTCGTTTTCTCCACTGACATTGCTTTTCTGAGCTAATTGCCTTTTTGCAAGCACATCAACGGTACAGCCGATGGTAATTGCGCTCACAGACGTCGTTCTTGTCGTTTTCTTTGATTACGACGTTTTGGTGGCTAGCGGCTGCTGAACACCTCTATATACGGCTCACTTGTTTAACTACTGACGAGAAGAGGGCGAAGACAAGTTTTCACCTTGAGCTACGTCTGTCTTCTAGTTGCTAACTGTAAAGATCTTCTTTTTAGGTGTCAATCTATGTTTGCCTCTTGCACTTGGTCGCTTGCATTCTGTAATGGAACGAGTATGAGTCTAAGTAAATTGTTAGTGTTATTGGTGGCGAAATAAGACATCACTATCATTGGGTAGAATCGAAGTTAGATAGTAGTTCCTCAACTTTTTAAACTTCGTTAGCAAACACGTTTTGGTTGCATGTGAATTTGGCGCTGTCCTCCTCTGAGCTGTGTTGAGTCTAGCTTTCTCTTCACATCTTGGCTGGATTCGACAGTGGCGATTTTCTGTGCGAGTAACCTGTTACGAAAAATAACTATAAATACATTTGTGGACCGCCTTCTTTACAACCTGTGCGTTGAGACCATGACGATCGTTCGTGAGATTGAAGGGAAATGCGCTTTATGTGATATAATTTGCCAAAAGTGGTGTAAGAAGATCTTACTCAATACAGTGTCGTTGTCGGCCCCACGTGGCTTAAGCGACCCGGGATACTCTGATTGGCATCGGGTAGAACATTCAGTTGTGCACGGCTTTATAGCCCAGACTTTGCTGTATCGGATTACCATCTGGTGAGATCTGAACGACACCGTCTGGAAGGCGGGCGATTCAAGACAGAGGTTGATATCTGAGAACGGGTCTATGAACGGATCACATTCATGGGCGCCTCTCTCTTTCGCCTAGAAATCCATTTGCTGTCCGAATGGACGAAGCCCATTGGGAGTCCAAGAAAATCGCTTTAGTTGGAGAGGTCGGTGTCTCGCCGGGAGATAAATTTATTTGATTCCCAAATTTTCACCGTTCAAAGAAACGGGGGTAGGGGCTCACCTCAAATGCTATATTTATATTGTATTTAACAAATTTGCAAGTTGCAGGCACATCCTTAAAGCTGTAACATTATCTCATATTATATAATTACATGATAGTGCTACTACATTAAACGTCGAATCATGGTGAGAGCTGTGATTAACTACACGAAAAAGCCGTTTTCTACGTGCACTCTATTAACTCATTGCCCCTAAGAGCAACAGTTGTTTTCTTCTAGATTATCGCTCGTGTCATGACCACGCGAGTTTCGTTTGCTGGGAACTGCTATAATTATCTTGTCGATTGATAATGAGGGTTGTTAGGTCGCTCGTTCCAAAGGCTCGTGCAAGTCAAGGGTGTCGCCCGTTGCAGGTTAATCGTGCCTGCCGAAAATAGACAGCCCTGTCGTGTACCAGCCCGCAAGGTCTGCTTTTGAACTTTCCAAGCTATTTATTCCTGCATCGCGTCAGTTACGAATCGAGGTAGAACCGAGCTGACGTCCTATTCGTTGCTGTTCGTCCTACAAGGTCACGCTGGCAAAAAAAACAATTGATATCGGAAACGAAGAATTAGTTGGTTGATAATTGCCATCAGTCACTAAATTAACTTTTTTCCATAGCGTTTTTCCGTGTCTCAAACTCTTCTTCCAACGCTTTGTCTAAGCAAAACTTCTCACTTCAAAACTCTAATGCAAAACTTGAAAACAATTTATTGCAGAAATTTTCAGTATGCCCATTAAATGCCAAGTAGGACAAACCATCAGTGCTGATGACGATTGAACCTGACAGCTGCAACTGCATAGGCTCGCAATTTGACGCATTAACCTTAAACTGAGTACCAGATCAAAGGAAGCATTGTTCCTACGAGCCAGCAAATGGCTGGCAGAATTTCCCAAAACGTTTGTGATACAATTAGTATGGCGACAATTAGATTGGGAGTCCATCTTAGAATCGCGGAGTCCATCTTAGAATCCAGCGACTTCCTATTTCTAGAGCTGTATCAGATATTTATAACGACTATTACAATATAAACGGCTGGGCACTTGAGATGGTTCAGAGACGCTGGGTACTTTGGGGGTCCTGTCCTAGGATGGCCTGTCTATCTTTGTTTATGGATTCTTGCCAAGTACCAGATGGCTGAAAAATAAAGCATTGGTCCCGACATGTCCTCGTAGTAATACCTAAAAGTTCAGATCCGAGACCTGTCACATAACAAACGGAACAGCTGAAAGTCAACTAGAAAAAAGCGTGTATGTGTGTTCTTACGACGGCCGAGCGTAATCCAGCGACAATGACGCATATTCCAATATTCCTAAAACTTCATTAGGTGTAACACAGGCATTTTCTATTTGTTATTTTTCCGAACAATTTCCATTGAGGACAAGGCCATAAACTTGAAAAGAAGAAAACATCAATAGTATTGGGCAGTCTCAAGCTGTTATAGAGAACTTCATATCGGTTCCTCTCTCGTAGAATACGCATTGTTGCCTGCTGATGCGCTTGGGTTTGACACACCGCTGTTATCATTCATTGTGTTGCTGTTATTATTCTATGTCGAACAGGCCATTGGCCACTGAACGAGCATACGACATACAAATTTACCCAATAATTGCATTAAATGTGCCACCTATTATCCTCAGCAGCATTTCCCCATCCACCCAACGCCCTTCAACTTCAAGGGATATATTTTCACGTCGTCGTCGTCGTCGTCATTTCGGGTCCGTCAAAATATTCATTATTGTTAGTGGATGAGCCCGCTGTACACCGCTAGCAGTTGGGTTAGCACTATATCCTGATGAGGAGGAGTGCACGGCAAAGTAAGCTAACGGAGGAACCGGAGGATGTCGGATGTAACTGGCGTCTGTCACTTCTCCACCGATGTCCTCTTCTGCTCATTTTTGCTGTTCCTATATGTCCTGATATACCTATAAAGTGAACACTGCTGTGCTGGGACGTATGCGTCAGGAGCGGAGCGACGACCATGGGATGAGATGGGGGAGGTCCAAAACACGC
The DNA here is from genome assembly GCA_019614645.1 of Stratiolaelaps scimitus. Lineage (NCBI taxonomy): Eukaryota > Metazoa > Arthropoda > Arachnida > Mesostigmata > Laelapidae > Stratiolaelaps > Stratiolaelaps scimitus. Next base: position 782,402 of record JABWDB010000077.1, read on the forward strand.
CAGCGTAACGAGTTGTCTGTCAGCGTGTGATGAGCTCACGGATGAGTCTGTCCTGCTGTCGTCTTCCGAGAAGGCGCCTTCAGGCTCAATGGGGGCATCAAAGCACCCGCCGGAAGTCATCACCATAGTGGTTCATCGGTGCGCAGACCCGTCCGGGCGACCAAGCGATCGGAGGAGCGCAACGTGAGACCCACGGGAGAATGAGGGGAAGAGGTAATATCAGGCCGCATTTTTCAACATTCACCAGTAAGGCTCTCCGCCAGTGGGTAGGCATGACATGAGAGAGAGAGAGAGATAGGTGAGCGTAGGTGGTCTAACACATATGGCACACTGAATATAAAGGGCACACATTGTAGACAGGTAGATAGGCTGGTACATAGGTACACGGTGGGAGTTATTTGTTCGATGGCTGTTGTCGAGGGCAGCTATTCTGTACATATGAGCTAACTCACAATGGCCGGATTGCGTTGATGGGCGCTGTATATATATATATATATATATACCTGAAAAGGCATGTAGAATCGGTCCAAGGAGTGCAAACTAGGTTTATACGGAGGGTTTGTAATCGGTTCAAACGGAAGTACTTGATCTTCCATCAACGAGTTGTTCGATGCTTCTGATACTTGATGTACAAACGACCACGAATAATACCGCAATTGATTTTTTCAACATTCGTATAAATAACCTTTCTGTAATAATTTATACGGTGGACAAACTACTGGTCCAATTGTAGTGCTCACATAGCTAGTGAGTAAATGAGCGAGCAATAAAAGGTGGTGGATCCCAAATTTGGTGAAAACTGTTTCTTCTTGATGGCGCTGTTTTGGTCGATTATGTGTCACAATATGTGCCCCTCGAAAAGGGATAATATTTGAAATGTAGACATGAAGAAGTTGAGACCGTCATTGAAGCTCAGGGTCTTGTCAAATCGATATTATTTTACATCGTGGCTAAGTTCCACTTGTCCCAACACCTTCATTATTAACTCGAAGCATAGCACCGCAACGACTAAGACTTATACGTTCTACAAAGAAGATGCTCTCAAACTAGGCTATGCATGGAACATAAGCACGCCTGAGGTAACATATGCTGAACTCCTCAATAGTAGTATAGTTTTCATGCTTTTGGCCATACCAGCTAAAAGTCACCGTGTCACGAACCAGTTCTAGCCTCGCGACCTGTCGCTTATTAGCGCGAATTTATGTTTATTCCCCCCAGTCAGCTTCGTAAAGTAATATGATATACACGCATCCGACATTTGTCCGCAGACTTACCTTACCAGATTACGAAACAAGCGTGAAGTGCGGATATTCTAAGTATGCCATTGTTATGCGTGGACAAGCTCGTACCTTTCGCAAATGATTGCTACGACCTTCATACTAATTCCAATGAAATATCTAACACTGTTGATCCGGTATGAGGTCATTCAGATTATTTACATTATTCATGGGTACGCACTCAATAATATTATATATATTATAGGATTCGTTCTTGTAGTACCGATTGAAATTACAATTTCTCAGTAAGTGAAAATATCCTATTAAATGAGCTATTATTATAAGCCAATTTTGTCTATTGTTAGCTATACCACATTAAGCTTCTATTATTAATTTTGTATACGTTATTAAGCCTCGTTTAATTGTGATAAGTACGCGTTTGTATTTTGATGTAATGTTATGATATAATGTTATAACATTTGACATGTCGTTGTGTAAGTACCCGGCAGGCAAGTACATCTTAAATTTATGACCATGCCATCCCCGGATAATAAGCGAACGATATGCCGAACGGTGGATTCCCTAAGTTTCTGGTTGTAAAAAGCCAGAGGCCGCTGGTTCGGACCCGCGACCTGGTGAGGAGATCCAAGAGAACTTCAGCACGGTAAAGATTCAGTTCTTTTAATAAGCCAATAAACCTTTACCTTTACCCAGTGAGAACAACAACATGGTGACGTGGAAATACAAAGCGTCAAACATGTACACATTATTATCAGTTTATGTATCAGTTTGAAACGTATGGTGAAATCATAACATTCACTTTAATACTATATAACCTATATACGTTTCGGAAGTAGATGTATGGATTATATTGCTAAAAAAATACACACAGGTGACTTTTGCTAGTCCAATGAATGGATAAACTCTGATGTCTCGTCTGACAAATTGATAGACAAGCACTTACTGTTCCAATATTTTACAGCGGCGTCCACTGATATTTAACCACAATCGTCTAGCTAGCCTGCATCTCTAACAGAGAAAAGTGTGAATAATATATAATCCATTAAAGATTCGGTCTTCCCCCCACTGGAATACTCCTTAAACATTTTGTATGATGGAAAGGACGGAGTCATTGCAAATCTATGCCGGCATCATTTCCTTCAACCCGACGACTTCGATACAACACGCAATTGTTCAATTTTAACCATCTTCTAGCCGCGAGCTCTTTGATCGTGGCGAGAAATGGGGACTGTTCAAGATCACAGATCCCTGAGCCGATGGAAATCGGAGGTGTGTGTGTGTCTGTATGATTGTCCGTCCTCTAGACAAGCGAACGAATTGAGCCAAAGCTTTTCGATAGAGAATGCCGGCCGTTATAGTCACGATAGGTCGCGTGCCAAGAGCACGATCGCCGATAGCAGATTTCACTGCAGGTATGATGATTCGAAATTGATAGAGTATGCAAACGCTGCTATCCTCCGACTACGGGCGCATAGCATACCGTCTTCTTGTCTTTGGCGCTTGCCAGAATTGCGCAAATTGTGGATTGACGTTGGGCATTCGGTACGCGTTACAGAAGCGTTTGCCCGGTTCTCTGTGTTTGAGTGCCCATGTGGAGTTTAGGTAAACACCATCCAGAGAGTTGCAGATACAATTTGATTGGATACAACCGGTTTGGTTTAAGATGAGCAGCTAGGTGCCGCTACACGGGGAAGGTGGCAGTAAACTCGTACCTCTTGCAATGTTGGTATAGAGTGAGACTGCATTTCTAATTATCTCTGCTGCTGCTGCTAAAAGGGAAGGATGGAATCGGATGCTACATTTTGCATATGGCGAAACGCCGGCGTTCGATTTAATTGGCTTTCTTAAATGAAGTGTTTCCTTATCGTCCGCGTAGTTTTTCACCCCTTGCCAAATGATTGTCTGTCTTATTACAGAGACGAGTGATTATTTAGTATTCAATTCATTTGTGATGTTACCCTCAAGGCAGTGACTTTTCGCCGCATTTTCGAACATGACGAATACGACCACACGAAGACAACGAATATCTAAGTTATTCAATTTTTTCGTCCATTTATTGTTTCTCGTGCGCATTTGCACCATCATCAGTTTTAATGTTGGTGCAAAGGTGCTTCTTTATTAAGATTATTTTTACGAGAACTTAATCGTTGTAAGAACTGCAGTTAATAAACCGAATTGTGTTGCATTGTATTGCAACACTGCAGCCCCTAGGTTATAGACCCATTGGAAGCCAGTTGACGACCATGACGCTTAGCTTGGTAACGAAGACGATAGTTGGTACTACTACAGCAGAGACCACCCACCGACCTCAACAGCTCAATACGATTATGCACGCTGGCGTTATTTCCCTAGCTATAGGTGATATTGCTCTCCGCGGATTTTTTCTTCAAGATTGAAAACTCAGCTTAACCCCAAACATGGGCTCTATAATAAACATGTTAACCGGAGATGTCACCGGAGATGTCAGATCATACGCGTGAACTAAGATAACGTGTTTTAAATCCAGGACTATATATGGATAAATATATAACTCGAGGATCATCGCCTCACCTATCCAATACTGCAAATTGAGATGAGTAAACGAGTACTGCCATGGCATTCGTTATTCCGCGTTAGCGTAGAACGAGGTTTATAGGAAAATTGAACGACGTTCCCAGTATATTCTAAATAAAGCTGGTAACTTCATTTGATGGCATTCGCGATGATAATGGATGCCTTTCTGGTGAATAATTCTGATCTTGTTGACAGCTTACGCAGCATCCGATACGGTTAAATAAAACAAAAAATTATTATATTGCCCTACAAACGATTGATTTACACAGCACTGATTTGAGCCATGGCGGAGATTGCAGGAGTGCTTAGAAGATACTCAAGCACAGGTAGCTTCTCCATTATGCGTCCCGTATGTAAATACGAAAGCCCTTTTGTAAAGGATAGATCCTGCTAAAAGCTCCCTGACTTACAAAGAGTAAAAGATGACAGATCTTGAAGAAATCCTATAAAATAGGGACACCTGATAAAGGAATTGAGCAATTTCTATTGCTGCGTACACTTGTGGCTCCAGTAGCGAGTGGAATTGAAAGGCTTGTGCGCCTTTTTGTAAGAGCAGCATTCTCGGATCAAAGAACGCACTCAAAAAAGACCGACAACATCAGGCCAGCTGCTTCTCAGTCAAGCTTCGCCTTGAGAGCTGATTTCCTATGCGCTACTGTGAGGTTTCTGTAGTAGCGTCAAGGCGGAACGGGGCTTCCGGTGGGCGCGCAGGACGACTGAAAGCCGATCGCTCAACCGAAAAAAAAAGATCCTCTAAAAAGGAGCTCCGAACAAAACAGATGACGAAGGAGGGTCTAAGGACAAGGATTCGGGTGGTTCTGGTTTCTGTTCGTCGAAATGAGCAATCGTTATCATTTGATTTTTCGAAATCGCTTTTATTAAAATCGGTGAGCAGCATTTATCCCTTTCTGTTGCGTCGCGTATTTTAGACATCACCATAAACCCGATTCAGGCTACGTGTTTGGGAATCCTCCTTGTCAGCAGTCCGTAGCTAATCAAATAAAACCGTAAAAGTCAATGCTTGTGCGCGAAAGTCCACATTGAATTATTGCGGAAGTTATTATTGCAGTCATTCAGTTAGCTGGAGCCTTATTAAATACCAGCTGCGTCGAAAAGCCGCCACCTTCCCCATATATTATACTGGATATTAGAAGTGTTCATATTGCGTTAGTGGCCATTTTTACGAGTCAATTTAGCTAGGGGCGTTGTATGATGATGATGAGCCCTTTTCGTGTCTTTTCATAAAACGCCTAAAATGGTTATGTCCGTGCTAAACTGGCTTGCGCTCGTTGACATGCCCGCTAACTACAGCTGTAGCGAGACTGGCGGCTTGGTGAAAATTAGCGAAGCGTTCACATATCGGGAATCAGTCGCCGACGTGAAGCCTTTGCTAAAATATTAAATTTCGTACAGGTTCACCGTGCGAGCTTCTAGCACGTAGCTCTTTAAAACCGAGCCAGTCACGTCAACTGAATAGCTGATAGCGATCTGGCCTGGTAAGAAATAGCCTAACTGAAAATAATGTACACTTCCTCGATTATCCCGTGTGGAATAGAATTAATAATCTCTAACAGGGCAATAATTAAGTTGATCTAATTTGAACGTGTTGCCCATTGCTCTTTGGGGACACGAGATCGGAATTTGATTTTAACCAGAAATTGATTCAAACTGTTTTATCCAAATATTCTAAAATTGTTACCGTGGATTAATTTGACTGCACTGATTTAAGCGTTCGATTTTTGCTACCACATTAGGCAGGCGTATGGCTTGCACTGATAGATGTTTTCGATATTTTTCAAATTACGTGCTATTGTTGTTGTTGTTCCATTTCGTGGCGTTCACTATCATATCTTATGAGAAACAGAATAGAAATCCAAATATCGATATACACACACTGATATCTCATATGGCTATTGTAATCTAGCTTAAATTTGAAAATATAATGTAAGAAAACATAAATGAGACAGTCAGATGCGGCATCTTCCACTCGCATGCAAAGTATACGATGCCCAAAGATACGAGCTAGCTCAAGCATCAGGCATCCGAATGTGGTATGGGCCTGAATGTGCTACGGCGCGACATACTTACATGAGCACATGAGATTGAGGAGCCAAATGAGAACTTGTTCTTTCCTGCCAAGTGGGTATGTATGATGACTACATGTCTGGGATACATGTGCCATCCCCGCGAGTGCAAACATAGAATGGGCGGGAAGCTCTTCAGGAAGAGAAGCCTAATATATATATATATACTATAGTGATGTGGCAGTCCTATTTCTGTTGGGCTGCCTTTCGCTACTCGTACGCGTCAGCTAGGAACCTCGGCCCAGCGCACGATGTGCTAGTCAGAAATACCCAGCAAGCAGCCCAGACGGAGTAGTCTGCCCGAATGCAACGGGTGGTGTTATGAACTCGTACACTTACGCCAGACGCAATATAGCACGCCCACCGCAGGCAGCGTTACATGAAAAAGTCGTGTAGTTGGCTCCCCCTGCAGCACATCGAGTTCTCCATTCAGGCTGTCACTTCCCATTGAGATTGAAAGAGCTTATATATAGGCTCATGATAGGATCTTCATAAAGGAAATGTCAGCTAGTTAGGGGCATATTTAGGCTAAATATATGATTAAAAAAGGTGATGGTTGCCAATTGCAGGATAGTCAGGATACAAGGGTAGCTTGTTTGTTTTGGCCAATTTAAGATAAAAATACAAGAAATAAACTACACGCTTGCTTTCAAATACGCTTATTCGAATGCTATATTTAGTTATATTTTTAATTTCGTTAAAGCTCGTGAAATTTTACGGGTATCTTGGATATACATATAAATAGATTTTCAGGCATGCATGCGGGCATCAAGCGGGTCCTGTACGAGACGGTAATAACTTAGCAGGCTACACTTTTACCGATATGAAGGTTGGCACCAATTAAGCACATTGACGTTTTGAGTGGCTAATACAAATCATTTTAGAAATGATTAGGAAGACTTCTTAGGAGTGGTTCTTCATGCGCCATTCCAGTGGATATAGTCCAAGTAATCATCCATTGAATTTCCTGGCTAGGAATTGACAAGGCATGTAGAAACTGTCGCTTCGACTGTAGCGGTGAGTGTCGATGTTCTTCTCTATGTCTGCTGGTGACTAGGAGACGACAGTTGGCCATTTGTCAAGTTTATAGATGTGCGATGGCTGTTAAATGATGAGTCTGTCCAAAGCCTCAGGCGAAGCGAAAACAGTCGACCCATCGATATGAGGTGGGAGGGACTCGTGGATTCAAGATTCAAGCTGTCGAAAATAGCGGCATTGAGATAGGTCCCATCAGCTTCTAAAGCTAGAGGTAGCCTATGGGTGGAATTCCTATGGTTTATTATTAATAGCGTGCCGCAACCGTATTTTTCATTTCAAGCAAACTAATCAAAGGCTCACATCATATCTTCGCCACCGTAAACGTAGCCTATAGCAATAGGATGATGGGCGAGTTGATTTTTTTCCATTCGACGCAACTGGGACGACTTGGAAATCTCTGTATAGCGTTCTTGTATGCCTTTCACCTAGGCTCAATAACACGAACGTGATGGTTAGAATATTTCGTCCTTTATATGTTTTCTTTATGCACATTACGTCTATTTAGATATTTCAATTTTTTCTCAAACGATACCTGTTATTCCTTCTCACTCGAAACGACACATATCCCGGCTTCTGACCGGGAACGGATCAAAAGTGGAAGATCCAACGTTTCAAATCAGTCTAACTGAGACGAAGGGCTTTTCGCTTGCTCCGCTTTTTCTGGAGTCGACCACAATATATAGTATAGTGGCCAGTTCCCAGGCCATCGGGTATGCTGCCCCCATACACGACGGGGGATTTGGTACAATACCTCGTTGTGGCCGCAACATGCATCGGGCACCCTCATGCAGAATCGTATAGCGGATATAGGGTTGATGCCGTATGGGTACACTCCCACGAAGCCATACAGACGTAAGCCTACGACGCCGACCTTCACGTCGCCGTCATCAGAATGTCATATCCGGTACGGGCGAGTACTAGCATCGCTTCCAACCTGGAGAGATATGGCCGGTCGTCTTGTTCGTGTGCTATCAAGATAAATGTGAACACTGCGGCGCCCAGCGTGGCTACTCCTATTGTCCGCATCGTGCCAGTTCGACAGCCAAAGACTACCTCTCTCTGTCTCTCTCCCTTACTCGTCCTTTATCGCCTACCGAACCAAACGAGATTAACCATTTTCTTTGTGCCTCACAGAATATCCCCATTGCTATCTGACTGTACTCTTTCTCTTCGTCTTCTCCTTATATATGTTGGGCGTGGAACGATGCTGGCCATGTATATAAATATATATCGACCCATGCATTAATCTTGTATCGAGCGGCTTCAGACTACCCTTTTGCTGCGTGAGAGGTGTCTCTAACGTTTGTGGGAAGGATGGTCGGATATCGCTGACGGTTCCTGTTAATTCACATGTTTAGTGCGAAATGTAGAACGTGTTGGGCAGACTGTCGTTGTATAATCTGTGCATTCTCCAAATCAAGCAAAGGTCAACAATGTTAGAACTAGGGGTGAATAAAAATCACCCTGTTTGGAAAATCACCCTTGTTACTCTGTCCCTGTCTGTGTGTGAAGGCGTGAGGCTCATATTGAATGCTGTCTCTTTCAGCAAATAAAACTGGAACACCCCCTATGTCACCACGGTTGAAGTGGTGGCATAGGGTAAAGGTAAAGGTTTATTGAAGGAGCCGCAATTTTTACAATGCTTAAGCTCTCTTATATGTCACACGGGGTGTTCCAGTTTGTTGTTTATAGTTGTTCGCCCACAGCTCAACCAACAACATTAACCGAAACAGAGGTTTCGACAACGCCGAGCACAACTGCGGTCAAATCATATACTCAGAACTAACTTATATACAATCATAGAGTATATAATCATATACTCTAACTTTATCCTCACTGAAAAGTAGATTCTAGGCATCCTGAACCGCACACAAAAACTTGTTCTCAGCTGCTTCCCTTCTCTCACACTCTCTCAAGACCAGACTTCCTGTCAAGACCTCTGTCCACTTCCCGGCTGTGAACAACTACTGTGGTCAATAGGGTGTCTGTAGAAAGGCCCCGTGTATATTGCAGTATGTATGACGCATATGGGGGGTGTACGGTGCCTCCTTTTCTGCACAGTGGTGCTGTGCCGCAGACCACATTAGTTGCCACTACTACTTAACAAATCTTATTACGGAGATACTGCCCATAAAAGTAAATATGGCCCCACTCAGATTTGAATTTCAGACTCCACAAAACTCCCTTTTTGGTACTGCCTACCTAACCCACAATGCCATGCCCGCAGGCTGTTCCCCGCATCTGCGGACGTATTCAGTAAAGTTGGATTCAGGCGCACAAGACTGTTTGGAGTTAAAAGGGGGCGAGAATCGTCCACAGACGATTCGTCGCTAGAAGTTCTCTCTCCAGAGGCGAAACCTCTATCGAGAAGGAGAATGATGAAGCAGACCAGGGTTGACCCAGAATTCAAATCAGGTGAGCCACCAGGCAAATCACAGTTCCAATCACAAGTGAGTGCAGCGCCGATTAATTCCGCGGAGTTACAGGATAAACAGTCCTACACTGCTGAGACAGCTGGCAATATGGGAGCAACCAAACCAGCTGACGCTGCCACCACAGGCAAGGGACGCTGTTCGGCAACCAGAGATGCAGTGCTGGACTGGGCGACTAATGTGCTTCAGTGCGATGTGCAAATGCAGGATGGTGATAATATGAATGATGGTATGACGCGAGTACCTACCAAAGAAGAGCAATTCGCGGCGAACGCACATAAGCAAGCAGTGAAGATAACTGGCAAAGCTAACAAGCGCTCTGGAATCGGGTGGCACCTGATTACTCAATATACGAGTGAAGAGGCAACTTGAGCGAACTGTAGACAATCTCATGTATCTGGAATACGAGCCTCTTCCATTTTCCAGACATGGTCCAACGCTCAACAACCGCCCACCTAGCTCTACCACATATGCGAGCGTGGTAAAACGACAACTTGTTAGAGTGCTTCCTGATGGACAGGAACAGGTAATTTGGCAGATACCACCGATTCCTACCTCCAGGCAGCAGATTCCCCAAAAAATGGTGCAGAAGAAGAAAGAAAAGACCAAACAAGGAGCACCAGTAAGCTGCATCGTAGCTGAAGCTACTCGTTGAGAATTGAGGGCACCCTTAAGACTCTGTGGGAAGGACTCAAATACTTCATAAGGCCCTGGCTTGTGGAGAATCCCGAGGTGGCGAGACTCATTGACCTGCTTAAGAATGCTGCGGTGCTGGGCAGCCTGAAGGAGTTTGTGTCTCAATCAGGTCCAAATGACTAACCAAATCATACACTGGAATTGTGCGTGGGGCTATAAGAAAGACCATAGATATCTATGAGCGCCTCAAGCCGATAACCTTCAGTTTTAATGAAGGTAACTTAATATTAACGGCTGGTTTCCACATCCCTGGATAAATTACTTATTTGAGCAGACATATAACGAAGTCCGAAACCTCATCGCTCGCCTCAATCCTTGTTAGAGCGGAGGTCCGACAATCTTCCATCACATTAGCAGCACTCAAAAATGCCTGTGCAACGGGAGTAACTATTCGAATTGGACAAGAACACCTCCACCTTGTATCGATATATATATATATATATATATATCGCCAAACAAAAATGTAGACTAATGAGTTAAAAGGCTATCAGAAGTACTGCGGCCTCTCAGTCCCCTGCATCTTGCTGGGGACATGAATGCCAAATATCCCGCATGGGGTGGTGATCGCTTTGACAAGAGAGGTGTAACGCTGATGAAAGAGATAGACAGACTTCAACTCACAATCATGAATGACAGGTCCCCCACGTTTATAAGGAGATGTGTCAGTGTTTTTGTAGAGTCACACTCGGATGCCGTTGCGGTGGGTGACGAAATTACGAGTAAATACCGGCTAGATATTGAAGATACAGTCACATTCGCCGACCATGCGATGTGCAAGCTTATCCAAAACTCGGACGACAGCTCAGGCCAGAAAACCAAATAAATTTTGTGAAAAATGAAAAGGAGGAACAGGTGAGGAGTCCACTTACCGTGAAGAGAGATGCAGAAGAAGTTCTTAATGACATCGTCGATGGCAGGTGCAGATCAAACTGAGCTGTGAACAAGCACGACATGGAGACATCAGTAGGAGGCTAAGGAGAACCGATGACTCTCGGTGCCTTCACCCAGCATCCGGATCTGATGGCATCTCGAATAAGCAACTAGTATCGCTATCAAGAGAGAGAGACGAGCAGCCTTGCTAAACAAGATGAATGACATTCTGGATGGTGTTGATTTTCTGGATAAGTGGAAGGTCGGAGAAGGAGTAGTGCTACTCAAGCTATGGCGCAACTGACTTGAGATCGGCTCATACCGCATTGTTGTCAAAAAAGTCTCACGTTGGAAAGGCACCCGAGCGAATGCTGCTTAGGCGTCATTTGAATTCATTAGAAGCCAAGCATATCCTGACAGATGATATGTTAGCCTACCGGCAACCCTCCGTCGGCACAGGACAACGTCCTGGATCTCACTACTGATGTCGAAGCAGCAAAAGCGAGAAAAAGGCATGTGCTTGCCGTGTACTTTAATATCGAAGGAGCGTAAAACTAACTGGGATATGCAGCTGCAAAAATGGCACTGAACGACTATGCGATTGCTGAGTGCGGAAAGTTTCGCAAGCTGGTGATGGCGGGTAACAGCAACTCAGTATTGCTGCTCAAGGTCTGGCAATACAGCAAATGAACAGCACGAAGTTCTTCGCTGTTCTGCTTCAAGATGACGGGAGATGGAATGGCGCCGCTCAACCGGTTGAGGCGCATGGGGCTAAGGGTGAATAAGCAACTGAGAACTACACTCGGGAATTTATGAGAAACTTGACAAGTACTGAGCTCAGGAGGTTAGACTTGTGTATGGTCCGATGTGGTTGCCATCGATGAAATCCAGTGAAATCTGCCAACCGATTGACAGGCCCGCCGTCATTTTGTGTGATTCACAAGCTGCTCTGAGCACAATTTAGTCAGTTAACCCCGCCAGTCCTAACTCACATATGACCCATGCAATTGTGTCATGTCTGGGGTCATCAAACGGTCTGTCTTCCTTCAGTGGATACCAGCCATGTGGGAGCTACAGGAAATGAACGTGCGGACATCCTGGCCCAAGAAGGGATGCGGGAAACCACACGCACCAAGACTGTGCCGAACACAGTCATCTTGGCCAAGAAATGGGTGAAGAACTGCTTTAATCATTTATGGGTGGCGAGACACAGGACAAAGTTGATGTAACCCAAACGTGCCCATATGGGAGTGGGAGTGTGCACAAACGGGCCGGTTTACGTCAGTGCCTCTCGAAGGACGCTGGTGACGGTTCACAGACTAAGACTGGTTTTCTCTGCATGTCTCGATGCGTCCCGATGTGCTGAACAACTTTGCAAATATTTTCTTCAGGCTAAAATCGCATTTTCGATGATTTTTTTTGTTTTTTTCGGAAATGATTTTAACATGGTGTTCTATGTAAGGGGTACTTTTCTGGTGCGTGTGTTTCCGTGTTTCCGATGCGTTTTGATGAGCTGAACAACTTTCCAATAGGTATACCTATACCTAAAGTTGATATTTTTTGAGGTCTTCCCAAAAAACCTTAACATGGTGTTCTATGTCACGGGTCGATTTCTTGCACTTAATCGACATGTTTCGACGAGCTGAACAACTTTGCAATAGGTGCTCCTATACCTAAACCTAACCGTTTTCGAGATCACGGTTTCGGGGACCAAAAAACCCGAGGGTTTCATTTTTTCACCACTTTTCATTTCATTTGAGTACTTTCCTTTGTTTTTGTTTGAGGTGAAAACTCATCGAGAGCGCTATATTTGTAATGGTTGAAATTATGTAAAACACTTGCTAATCTTTTTTAATTGCAGATAACAAACACCTACCACAAAACTTCACTGTTTTCGTCGTTTTCTCACATTTTCCTTTGACTTTCTTTTAATAATTTCAATTGGAGAGTTGTCACATTCAAGAGGCGGCATCTGTTGGTATTTTTTTATATCTTGATTTCGCCAAGGTTTTCCTTTAATTTGACAAACTCATTCAATGACAAAGTCATCAACTGCGGAAGAACGCGCCGAAGGCTACTGGGCGCCGCTCATACAACTGCGAAAGCCAGAAGAGAGTCACGGCGTCGGCAGGGAGACGAAGGCTCCCGTCGACGCTCATACAACTGCGGGGGACGTCGTCGGACAGGAGCCGAAGGCTCCTGGACGACGTCCATACAACTGCGGAAGAAAGCGCCGGCCAAGAGCCGAAGGCTCCTGGACGCCGCTCATACAACTGCGAAAGCCAGAAGTGAGTCACGGTGTCGGCCATGAGCCGCAGGCTCCTGCCGACACTAATACAACTGACGTTTCAGAAACTCCCGAATCTCAACTTTTGAATTTCTCCTACATGTATCAATTAATATGTCGCGAGCGGGACTAGAACTCTATTTAGTTTATTACGCAGTGCAACCTGGAGCTGTAACATGAGGACAAATTTCTGCAGGGCAGTGCATGTGTGTCGATGAATGCTTATTGATTGAGTTTGTTATTGTGAGCGAGTAGTCTCTGATTTGAGACCAATTATAGTTGCATGAAACTAGATAAAAAAAAAGGCTTCCGCTGATGGCCTTGACATACTTGACATAAATTCCGGTCCCGTAGAAGCCCGCACCTGCTAGTCATGAGCAGATTTAATATTATTAACTTGTGCAATTTTAGTAATGTCAAAGATTGTAGAATTGTATATAATGCTCCTCAAACACTTGGCAACGTCGCTATTATCGCTGATGCTGGGGCGAAATGCCTCAAAGAATCAGCTCACTTGGTGAACCTTCTTTAGGGTAAAGGGTCCAGCTTTGATATGATTTTTGCCAAGTGATTGATAAGGTTACATCTCCATATTCGAAGATCTGCATTGACCTTATCGCGCTGTCGAACTGTAATGGATTCTCCAGACGATCGTCGGCTATATGGCAAACGCCTCTCTTCTCAGATTACTATCCGACTCTCATCATGATGTGGGGCGAATCTGCAATCCTGCGAGGAGTTACTCCTGTTGTTCCAGTTCTAAAGAGACGACCCGATGAAGACAGCATCGATTTATTCGAAATTGAGTAGAAAATATCAACTGGCTGCGGGTTTATGATGCAACTAATGTTGACTTAGTGTTTGACGCTTTCAGTAGTTTACTTTTCTGCGAGAATGACTTTTTTTTGCCGGGATCATGGCGAGGATTCGTTCAGGAAAATTTGTTTTCCCGTCTGAACTCGGTTATCTTAGACACAAAATAAACAAGTTGTTGGCATTCGAGAAGTAGCGCGCAGGATTCGAGGATTGAGGACTATCGAATCGACAAAAACAACCAGGAGCTAGCCACAGACTAAGGTTCCCACGAAACTGTTGAAGGTGACATCCTCAACACGCGCCCGCCCACTTGCCAATATATTTAATCTGCCTATTGTAACTGCGACCTTTCCAAGTAAGCTGTATGATACGAAGGTTATTCCGTTATTGAAGGTAAAGGTAAAGGTTTAATGGTTTATTGAAGGAGCTGCAATTTTACAATGCTTAAGCTCTCTTTTATGTCACACGGCAGGGCTCGAACCTGCGGCCTCTGGCTTCCGATAGCCAGAACCTCAGCCGTCCAAGCCACTGCGCTGACGAGGATAAGGGGAATCCATATCGAGGGCTCATCCAACATACGATATCTCTTTTTTTTTAACTCGTGCCAGAAGTTTTCGATCCGACTATACTTGGACTATACCTGGCGTTACTTGGAAATACATTTTTTTTTCGGTTTGGTTACCAAACCAATTTGGTTTCTGGAGGGAACGATCAACAGAGCTTGCGCTTGCACATCTATGGTGGGAAGTTGTAGACTCGATCGAGGACAGGCAAGTCAGCCTCGGAGTACTAATTAACAAAACTGCTTACAGCATTCACTATTCCTACAAATGTTAGGGTGTGTTGTGTGTGCTCCGAGCATGATTTGATGGTTTGACACTTATTTCTCAGGAAGAAGACAGGTGGTTAAGGTGGAAAGTGTCTTCATGGGAAGAGGTTAGCATCGGAACCCTCAGGAATCAGTGCTTGAGCCTTACATGTTCATTATTTTTTTTAACTTCGTCTTGCGGATGATCTCTATGGAAGGTTTCTACAGGGTGATTGCATGTGCGGACGACACTTCCATGCTATTTCGTCTTCGGTCCAAGCTACCGGAGTTGCGCAGATGTCCAAGTATTTGGGCCAGCTAGTAATGCCATCAAGACAAATCACTATTCTTAATTCTGAGCACCACAGAGGTCCATCTTTGAACAGCTGTCTTCTTTCTGCGCGAGCTATCTTAAACGGCGAAGTGTCCTGGCCTTATCCACCAGCATACTGCAAACTGGCAGGCTCATCTGACAGCCCTATCGTCGAAATGCACCTCTATTACTACAGGGTTGATGCGGCTCGGGGTTGACCGTTTTGAGCTGCACAATTCTTATCAGGGGTGATGGTTACGATAACATTTCCCATATCATTGAACATAAATTCTGCACAATGATGCACTAAGAGCAACCTTCACCAGGCATCGCAAAGATCTGGCCAACGATATATATTTCTCGGATAACCTGCTGTTCGTCGACAAACTGTATAAAGTACTTGTTACTACGCTAGTGTATTATACGTCGAGAGAACTCGTCGCATGGGAGACTCTCTTCCCGCTAACCGCCGTAGGCATCCGATCGGCCCCAGATGGGTGCGTGACAACCCATGAAATACCATTTGTTCATAAATCAATCAGTAGACATCCCCTTTTTCTCGCTATCGCCTGCTGAGTCTTTATTTCTCGGGAAAGGTAAGCGCTTACCTCAGTGAAGATCTTTGTCTGTGAACTACTGAAAGTCAAACATTTGTGGTAATTACCAACAAATATATGGGTGCCATTCAGCACCTCGGAATGATTAATTATCAAGGCATGTATATAACTGGAACATAACCACTGTTGATTGCGTTGTAATATTAAGACTTGTTAATATATTACTTCTCTGCGAGTATGACTTGTTTTGTGCCGGGGTCATGGCGAGGATTCGTTTAGGAAAGTTTGTTTTCCCGTCTGAACTCGGTTATCTTAGACACAAAATAAACAAGTTGTTGGCATTCGAGAAGTAGCGCGAATGATTTGTATTATTTTTACGAGACTTAAGATCTAAAAAATTGCAGTTTTTTTAACAACGAACATTTCGAATTGAATTGAATCTCTATAGGCAGATTCTGCCCTCACATTGATTCAATTATCGGCTATCAACCTGCCACGACTATTAAACATAACAACCATAATAAGCCGTGTAACACAGTGAATCCTTTAGTATGGTTGGGTCAGAAGCTCGACATTTGACCGCCTGAGCTACCGCGACCACGTGTTAACCAGATAATGATCGATTATTATACAGTTTCACTGTACGATAGACACTGTGCACTGATTAATCATTCTTTCTTGAGCTTTGAGAGGGGATCCTGGGTTCAAGTCTCTAAAGAGTCCTTTCTTTGCCTCTTTTTTTTGGCCATCATTTTCGGTCAAGTTTTGCTCGCTCGACAGTTGGTTCGATAAACTGCTATTTCCTATGTCACATTGTTCCCATTCAACACAACTACGGGCTGACAGAAGAGAACCGATTAGAGATCACATATGTGAGTCTTCAAATTCTGTAAATTTTCGATCGCACTCGTTTTTCTTTAGCTGCTTGATTCAACTTAATGAACGATCCTAACGAAGTTTAGTCTATCATGAACGAATATAAGATAAAGGTGTAGTCATAATCCTATCCGGTGCTAATTTTAAGTCAAGAAATATTATTACTTCGTCGATCCTAACCGTTCATTACCACTTGTTCGACAAACTATATCGTCCCCTAAATAGTGCTTACTTTAAATATTAAGATGATAATTATTATTATTCTTTTTTATTAATATTACCAATATCCACAAGTAAACAAAATTAAGCAAGCTGTGATGTTACGATCATGACTGCTACAGGCGTAGCATGACTGGCACAAGCCCTTGCTGTTCCCGACCATAAGCAAAAGAGGTAATGCGAATAAAGGTTATTATCATCCGCTGCCACCCTCCACCAGCAGCAGCAGCAGGATCTCGCGGCAAACGCGGCAAGCCCCCGCGTTTTCCCAGACGCCGAAACGTGTGTCTCTCGAAGTCTGGCTGGCCCGCTGCCTGGCTGCTTGCTTATGCGTTTCTTGTCCGCTCTTTCGGCCGTCGTCGTTGTCGTTGTCGTCGACACTGGCTCCGGTTTTTTGCCTGTTGCCTGAGGCACATTAGTGCCAAGCGGGATCGGATGATAAACTCGGCCTGTTTCTCCCGGACCCCCGACCGGACCAAGTGTTGCAGTATTCACACGGCTCATCACAGCGCAGGCCGGCTCTCTATAGCGCAGACCCTCTAGCAGTGCGGAATATAGTGTGAACATGAAGAATATTTGCTAGTAACTACCCGCCCCGCAGTACACTGCACGGCATGCCATCCCATCCACGACGCTGCTGTCGCCGAATGCTCGTATGAGATCGTCAGAGATCGGGTAGCGACTGCTGCAGGAGAAAGAAGAAGTATAAGTAATAGCCACTATGCGCAGTAGTAATCATGTTGTTTGTGGATCACTTTTGCAGTGAGTTCGTACAGTGTATTGATCTACTATTCCGCTCTTTGTGGTACTGGACGAAGTCCACTGGCAAACTCGTCGGTGATAGGGACGAGACTGTCGGTGTGTTTGACTACTGGAGCGTAGAATCGTTCGGGGTTGTACCGCTATTTTGCGTTTGTCCAAAAAATTAGTCAGCTATGAGCAAATGACTTCATGTTAAGGTTTCGACAACCGTTAAGGTTCGAGCCCCGCTGTGTGACATATAAGAGAGCTTAAGCATTGAAAAATTGCAGCTCCTTAAATAAACCAATAAACATTTACCATTTACCATTTACCGGGGCCATTGTCTTTGGTAAATCTGAGCCTCATTTTCAAGAACGCTCACTTCGTGAACCCCAGATTAGTTTATTTTTTGTCCTTTTTTCGGCCTATCTGAGTACACCCATTGGTCATCAGTTAGCTGGATAATGTTCCCAATCAATCGTCATCAAAGGCCATTTAATTTATTATGTTTCTCGTCACAGGTGTCTATCGATTCCGCGTCATCGATGAAGATGTCGACGTTACTTGTGAGGTCAGATGTTTAGAAAAGGCGTCTCACCGCCAGAACCAGCCACCGCAGAGATGTGTTTAGCAATAGTCATTTGTGAGCACCAAATGTGTCTCTTGCAGTTGTCGCACGGTCCTTTGGCCTCCCCAACTTCAGTTGGTAAATCTGTATATTTTCGATACCCGTCCCGTAGCGGAAATCATGTCTCCTTGTCGCGGTGAGGGGCGGCTTCAATCCAGCCACAGATAGAGTTGAGTAAACTTCCTCTACCTGCGCGTTTTGTCGGACTTTGCGCACGGGATTATCATAAAAGAATACAAGGCCAATTCGAAGATCTTGGATGAAGGAATAAAATTCCTGGGACCAGCACCGGATATGGAAGCAATATATTCCGGATATCTCAGCAGCCTTTAAAAATGTTCGTTTTTTCCTCATAGGCCGTATGTCCCTTCATGGATCCACGTTTACGTTGCTCCGGCCTTAAGCGTGTTGTTGGTAACCGATCGTTGAGCACCTTCTGGTAAAGGTGAACTTCTCATTGACCCAGGTCATGCCACGGGTCGAAGCTAAAGCCAAACTCTACGTTCGCTGGGTTTCCATCCTAGACGAACGGAGGTCATAGTAGCCAGCGAGGGCTGCTCATTCTATTCGGTACTAATTGTGCACTATTTTCAGAACAAGCTGTTCGTACCCCGCCCCTGGATCGAATTCCAGAGTCAGAATTCCCTTCAAAATATAGCAGCCAATAAGTTCAAACTCCAGTCTGTATCTGAGAGTGATATCTCAATGAACGAAAGCTAAGCATTTCCCCACGATGCAACAACATACAAAATATTGAGTGATGACAATAACTTCGAAGGACATTCGACGAAATACAATACTAACGCACGCTCAATACGAGTGAGGTAAATGCGCACAGATGAAGAGGCTCGAAAAAATGTTGTGCGGAAACAATTGTGAAAATATGAGTGTCTAATAATCTCAGCAAATTTCACCATACATATGTTCGTATGTAAAGTGTGATCCCGCAGCATAATTGACTCTCGTATAAATTATTGTTGCGTCTCAATCTGTGAGGTATAGTGCGGAGACCGAGTGACTGTCGGTACCACCCGATTTACTGCAGTTAGTGTCATCGGCGAAGAATAGTTTTAATACATGTATTACAAATGTATACATTTATATGTATATATCTACACTCACTTTTGAATAGAAGATAGGATTATTACAGAGCTTGTTTTGAGATGTTGTCTAATAGTAAGGCCTTCGGATGGGTGCTATTTTACAGATACACTTTTCTGTATCCGATTTTTTGCGCTAGGACATTTCACTGCATTAGTAAAATTCTAACAATCCTCATCTAGGAAGCAAGAGGAAGTAAACTAAGCCACCACAGGTTCACACGTCCTGTAACGGCGCTTTCTATGGCTCCCGTGACAGCGACTCTGTGTGCGCACAACGGAGCTGTTTGATCACCCATTCACCGATTCTCGATAGCAGTAGTTAAATTATTAGCAACCAAAAAAAGGTGTCCCGGGCAGAACGAGTCATTTGAACTTAAATGCGTGCGAGCACCACTTGCCTTCTTTACAGAGACGGCTCACGTCATTAGATATATATATATATATATATATATATATATATATAGGGGCAACTTATTTCGGTTGAATTTATTGGGAAACAAATTACATTACAAACATATTACATCCCTTGACTCGCGATTTTTAGCGCTCGTTTTATTTTGTTCCAATTTCGTTGCTGTTGTCTCGACATCTAGGTTCAAAGCCAATACAAGAGAGAGAGAGAGAGAGGGAGGCGTTCTTGGTCGACAATTGAGCAATCCACCGGTTAGCCAGATCCTGCCGTTACTTGGTTCTTCTCCTGCGTGCGCGTCTAATCTGAGAGTGTTGACTATCGCATTAGTTGAAAGAGGATATCTTCCATGTGTTGAGAAGGATGCGGTTAGCTGCACCCCATCAATCCATCTTAACTGACAAAACCCGTCCAGCGGCAGAGCACTACCATCAAAGCGAACTGCGGCTTTTTCCCTCCGGGTCGGCCGACGAAGCGCCGGCTTCCTTTCTGCCCTTGAAAGCGGTCGATTATGTTGGCCGCAGTTTTCAACCAGGGTCTTCAGCTGATCTCCCCCCTGCGCTCCAACTACTTTCGGTCCCATTAGCGTCCCGACCTAACTTCTCTGACGTCCTTCCTTGTCATTGTTTCGACTGAACACTATCATAAGAAAAGAAGAGAAGAGAAAATGAACCACGTTCAGGGACATATTGTCGAGTTATAGGTGGCAAGCCCGTGTCCGAATTTATGAATACCGAGAATGAATGCTACTGTTAATGAATCCATTGAGCAATGTATGTTGACTACGCGTTTTGTACTTGTTTTTCGTATCAACTCTAAACCGATGCCCGCTATGGGGCAGCGTCCAGCAAATGATAAAACATCTATTATACAATATTTAGTGAGTGTCTACCGTTCCGTGAACTGTCGAATTCGGGAATGGTATGATATAATCAAATGATGCGCTTTCTTTCTTCAGCCATGGATCGGCGTCACAGGCATAGTACATATGTCCAGCTCTAAAGGGCTTTTCCATACTGAAGCGGCGTCTTCAGCCGAACTAAGCGATTTAACACACCACACAGTGAAGCAGAGTCAAGCAGCTTTATCTTGATCATGCTACTACATAGATTTCTACTAAAAAATATATAGAAGGTTATAAAAGAAATCATCGAAAATTGGTCTATTATAACGTTAAAGTGAAGGTCTATGACCCAGAGGAACGAACATTGCCCCGAGTCCACCAGAAGCAAGGACGCGTCGACTAGGTTTACATTGTGTTCCAACGACGCCATCAATTTCTCTTCCTATCATTTCTCGTTGTTCTTCTTGTTGAACATGCGTAGCTGAATGTCGCCACGGAACATGTCGCCCCAATTAATAACCACACAATGAGAGGAACGAAAATAAAGGGGGCGATAGCGCTTTCTCTCTCACTCCCTTGCCGTCGCGAGTTCCCGCGCCGTTAAAACAACTTTTGCTTATTTTGCTCGAGTTTTTGTAGTTCTTAAGTTTCCAAGGAGAAGAGCCTCCCTTCCCGCTGACACTGACGATTTTTACCCGCGATGTTAAAAGCAGCGGCGGATCCTTCATTCGCGAAGACGAGCGCAACCAGGCAGGCCGAACGGGAGGCGGTGGCGTGTAGGGAAAGAGAAAACAACGAACGAGAAATTATGAAAGTGATGCTCTCTCCGTTTGATGTTTTCGGGCGATCGGTGACGCCCTTGTAGTCGACGAAATGCTACTTGTAGTTTGTGTTGACATTGGCAAGGCTTTTGTTTTGGACGCAAAGTTTCTTCCTTGTTGTTGAGTGATGTGAGAGCTACCCATCGCCGTATAGCTTGGACACAGCATGCTGTTGTGCTAATGATGCGGGGTCGCCGGTGTGACGCAGCAGAGAACTGTTGTCAACAATAGCAGCCAGCGAGTCCGCCATGAAGTAGTTGCTCGATGACGCCACTTTGACATTGTTGAATTGTTTTACTCGCTCATATTAACCAATAATAATGGGATATTGTTGTGGTGACAACAGACTATTGTCGACCTGCAGCGTAGCCTTTATAGCGAATGTCGTGACCATTGATTGAAAAGACAGCATCTGCCATGAGACAAGTCTTTGTAGCAAAAAAAATCGTTCAATGTTTACGCCCGAATGCACCCGAGAGGTGTACAAGGAGACTTACAGTTGCGCAACATGTAGTAGGTAAGCACGGATAAGGCACGGGTAAAGCATATACTGTGTCAACTTGTCCCCAACCGGCAAGCTATTTAGTTTCCAACTGTAGATTTACGTCTCATGACTGGAGAAACTGTCGTGGTCAGTTAGATTTAGCGGAAAATAAAAAACGAAAAACCTGATGTGACCTGTGTGAATGATTCGTGATTTCATTACCACGATCTAAGAATAGCCTTCCTGCACACATCTGATGCTCATATCCACTGTTTGCCAAACATTTCACTCGGTTCTCTCTCAAAGTCTCAATCTGCATCCTCTGACCAGGCTTGCATAACTCCATCCTATATATTATATTTATATAGCTGTGAAAGTACTTGTGAAAGAAGCCAGATTTAGCTAGCTAAAAGAAATCTGAATGTTAACATATATAAAAAAGGCAATATGCGAATGGTGTAGTTGAGAAGGGGGAGGGGGGTACCTTAGACGGTAAATAAAAATGTGGTTGATTAAATAAATATTCATCGTTCTATAAAATTATTGCTAACGCCTTCTGAATAGCATAAATTGCAGAGGCAGTTCAGATCAGTAGGTGCTGACCTGTCAGGTAACTTGAGATCTCCGGTTCGGCTGGTACCTCATGGCACAAGGACACAATTTTGAAAAGTGCTCTTTTGCCAGTTGGAGTGCCGGTTGGAAATACAAGAAGAACGCTATTGCAAGAAAAACGTTAACAATATCTCTAAAGCTGATCTGCCATTAACCTACAATAATATATGATGGACGAAACCACTGATGGAACCAGACCTAAATGCGTAAGACATCTTCGTGTTTAGCAACATCTTTATAATGAGCGAAAATCTTCCGAAGATGGTTTTATGGTGCCCGTTCGGTTTGCGGGTTCGACACCGTAATGCGACCAGGGAACCAGAGTCATGGCACACGATATAACAGTATTCCAAGTGATCACTCTTCCCTTAGCATGGTTGGAGGAGCTAGCGGCAGCTGGGGTTGGCAATAGTGAAAAGTTGTTAGAGAGTATAGCTGTGTCTGTGTGCGTTGCCGTGAGTGCAGCCGTGTGCTTGTTGTTGTTGTTGATGCTGCTGCTGCTGCTGCTCACATTTACATAGTTGATGACGGGTCGCGTTAGCGTTGGCGAGGTCACCGAAGCAAAAAGACTAGATCCCCACTCATTGTAACAAGACCTTTGCTTCGGAAACGTCGCCCCCTCCGCCTCACTAACGCTATTTCTCTGCATGTGTATGTGTACAATGATGATGATGCTCCCATTTACTAGACAGGCCACCGAATACACGCCTGCTACTGTATATATATATATATATATATATATATATATATATATATATACTGGGCTTCACAGTCAAACGTTCAGTACTTCGAGTTCCGCAAGCTTGAATCGATTCCAGCATTGTGGATGCCGAGGTCGTAGGCCCAACACATTCAACACAAACATTGTATTTTATATTTTAGTTTCCTCATATGAAATTAACACTGGGAATGTGGGATGCTGTCAATGGTGCTACTGTTCTTCGCAATCGATTAGCAATTAGCAACCGATTAGACA
The DNA here is from genome assembly GCA_019614645.1 of Stratiolaelaps scimitus. Classification (NCBI taxonomy): domain Eukaryota; kingdom Metazoa; phylum Arthropoda; class Arachnida; order Mesostigmata; family Laelapidae; genus Stratiolaelaps; species Stratiolaelaps scimitus. The sequence continues at coordinate 805,807 of JABWDB010000077.1, forward strand.
AATACAAGGGTTAAGGTAAAATGGTACCTGTCTCTCTCTTCGTGGGGTGGAACAGTATACTCAGACCGTGTACTTTCAACCTAGTAGTCAGTGAGAACATGGTTCCTCTTGGGTATCCTGTATATCACTAAGATTCACCCGACTGCATTGCGAAGAAGCCACTTGGCCAACTTTTGAGGTCGAAGAGGAGATGGGACCTGAGCTCTTAACCCATTGATACTACTGTTCTTTTCGAGGCAAAGACGTTCAACAAGGCGGATGCTTATTGCAGTGAGGCGTGAATACCGAAGAGCCTTTGGATGCTGATGCTGATTATTATATTGGGTTCTTGTGAGTTGAAGTGCCGACAGACACAATGATAGGTGGACACAGACGAGACTGCGTTAGGTCTGCACAACAACTTTCTCGGTTCTGGTCTCCTTTGGGACGTATACACGAGAAGGAGATCTTGATTAAGGTAACGCTCTTACAGATGAGGTTCATAATTTCAAAGAATGTATTGCACCTGAGCGCAGTGTCCTTCGGTGAAAAATGATGAACCCTAAGTGGCCTGCAAGGTCTTAGATTCTGCCTGTTCATAGCGGCAGTTAAATACGATATCGCAACAGACGTCACAGGTTTTGAGGTTCGACCCGATATTCCTTGACATAATGGCTTTACAATTTAGTAGTCACCGGATAATATCAGAAAATATTTTATTGAAGTGCAATTTACTAAAAAGAAATGTATCCAATTTAAAAATGAAAATCGTACTAAAGGCTATTTTTATCAAGGCTATTTTGCGTTATGGAATGGAGTGGAAACTATTTCATTTTCATAAAAGGGGTCGGGGATTTGGTGAGTTGGCAGTTGACCAGATCACCGATCATCAAAAAACGTTAGCCTAGGTGCGTAGGGGATGCATCCTCGGTTCGGAACAGTTTGGACATACGTCAGGAGAGGCATACGCTATTGATGAGCTTAGTTCACGTTGAGAACTATAATGTGGCTGTTGAGCAAATTGTTTTGCATTATATCAAGGAAGTGATTAACCGTGTTTATGAGCAACCTGATTTCCTATCCAGTAGCAATATTCTGTCGACGGAAGATAATAGCTATCGGCTCTAGGTCTAAAGAATTCCTTTCAAGTGAACATCTTCAGCTCAGACGTCTTCAAAATTTGTTTTGAAAACCCTCAATCATTTTCAACCACTTGTTTTGATAGAACTATACAGGGGGATAGTACATTACTTTTGATAACAAAATCGCTTTTGTTATCAAAAGTAATGTATCACAGGTTTGTGATAATGTAATTCAGTTATTCAATAATCAATGTCAGTAATGATCTGGATTTTTATTTTGGAGCAAGATGCAACTTGGGCGCTTGCCTTCCTGTTACACTGCAGCGCAGATAAGATACAAATGGAAATGAGGTTGAACAACATCGTCGAACAACAGACCCTTGTCACTCTTAACACAGTTTTTTCCTCTCTACATCCCTCACGGTGCACCAACGAGAAAGTACTACAGCATCGATTGCTTGCCAACAGGACGTATGAAAATAGAGTCAGGCATTAATTTGCATTATACAGTTGTAGGGAATAGAAGCCATATAAATGGAATTTAGAGCACACCGTCAACAGGAAATCTGCCACCGGTTGCACGAATACTAACTGGCAATGTTCGATACGTCCTCTATATGCTGTGTACAAGCATGCGACGATTGGCATGCGCGAATTCCTGTGTGCGTTCATGTGGTCGATTAGGTACCCAACGCGAATCGTTTTGTGTCCTAACTGATGCTTTTGTGGATCGCTGGGTACAGAAAGCGTTGCGAAGGGGTCTCTCGTTCAAGTGTCAATCAGCAGGACAATCAGCGAGGGTTGTCCTGTACAGGGGACGAGACACCACTGACCGGTAGTGAACACGAACTCAATCAGGAATCCCTGGAATTCCTTTCCGCCATCAGGCCAAAGGACGCTGTGGCAACAATACGCCCACATTTAGCCTTTTTCGCCTACTCGATTCAGCTCACAGATCAACAAGCGCAAGCTAGGCGGTTGCGGTCCTAGTGCGAAAGGCCAATACCGTTTGGTATTTCAGGCTACGACCCATTGTATGCAGTCAAAATAGTCCTGGAGGAACTATCCTAAAGCTCAGTTGCTTTTTAGGGGGACCACTCGAACTTTGCGCCTGTTGGAGGAAAGAATTAGCTATCTAATTAATTTTATCCATTATTATTTTTAAAATAATAATAATAATAACAGTGATAAAGCATACATACATAGTTTATCTATCTGAAATATAATAAATTACCTTAATTATACTTTCTCATTTTATTCTCCCGTGATTCACGTTTCCCCGAAGGTAGCCGAACACCCATGATTCATATGTTGACATGTTCGTATACTTCATCAACATAACACAATTACATCTACGCGAGTAGGTCTTATTTTCATTTCATCCGAGCCGTTTGTGGTACAACATTTTTGCTATGGACTTCCTCAAACTGATTATCACTGTCGTGTCCTGCGAATCCTCTAATTCGTCCCTATAAATTATGCTAGTAGATTACGAATTTGGTTCAGTGAGAAAACAACAGTGATTACCGTTAACTGCAAGTTTAGATCCTTTGGTTTCACTTACATGTGCTGCAGGCATCAACAATCTTCGGGCAAGAAACACGCGCACAAAGAGCTTCCGATTTTTCGATTCCCCCCCCCCACTAGTAGTACACACTGCGAAAGCTCGTTCCCTTCTTCCATTTTGCAGATCAGTAAGCGAGCGGTTAGCCTGTCCCCAGGAGGCCGGCGGGGCTGGGGGCCGGGGGCGGACTAGCCGTTCTCAGTATTTGCCAATGTGTCTCTGTTCCTTTTCAAATTGCTGCTTAGTTCGAGGATGCTGCCAAGTAACTCGGACTGCTCGCTCCGTTCAGCTTCGGTCAGCTTTCTGCTGTTTTCTACCTGTTCAGAGCGGAGATCCTTTGTAACCCGGAGGGCGTCTAGACCTGTCCAAAGAACAAAAAGGCGACCGAGAGGCGGTGGATGCCATATCATAGTGCAAAAATGCTACCATAGAAGGAAAGGTGGCGTGCCTCGCCCGGGGGCTACGTTTTTGCAATTCCATTCTTTCTGACAGCTTTCGCTCGCTGTCGGCTGCCCTGGCTGGCGAAGGACTGATGGCTGCAGCTACGGCTGACTCTCGATAACGAAATGCGCGCGTTCGTACATTGGCTCCCACACAAATCGCATCCAGGTGCAGCATGCTATAAGCACACCAATAACAACAACAGCAGTAGCAGCATCGACAACAATAGCCGTATGAATAGGAGAAACACAACAACAAGAGATCTATCTTCAGAAGGGGGCTTTGGACTGAGATCATATCTATTGGAGATTCGAATTGTATTTCTGTAATATAGAATGTAATATAGAATACAGTGATAATATGTAATACGGAATGTAATTATATAATATAGAATGTATAGGATAACTGCTATAGGATAACAAGGGATGTATAGGATTGATCGAGCCGTACGCTGCTGATATATTCTTTTGGAATGAATGGCGTGTGTGTGTGTGTGTACAACTGTTCTAGAAAAAGGCTGCGCTTTTTGGTAAGTACAATACCAACGGAAGGAAATTAAATCGAGTATATGTGGTCGTAAATGGGTGGAGACGTTTGTAATTCGCGTGGGCAGAACCTCACAGTGGTCAGAGGTTACGGCCATAACCTCATCATAAGTGGACTCAGCAGAGTGCAAGGCTTAAGTCACGTATGAATAAATCGACCAATGATCTCCCTGTGATTCAAAGCGCGTTTAAGCGACAATTTGACAAATTCCTCTCAAAAAGCGGCAGCGATCGTGATTTTGAAGCTCCACACCAATGCCGCACTTTGCTCATATGAGTACCTCTTCGGAAGATGAATTCCCTAAGGTTTCACAATTTGTCAGCTCAGTGTCATCATCGTTCGGCATAGTTCGATTGTTCTCGTATAGCGGGCAGCCGGGAGGTTGGGAACACGAAGGTATCCCTGCTTCCATTGTTTTCCATTCCAAAGCATTGGAGGGTCGGCATCGCCAGCCACATAAACTAAACAGATTCCAAGAGCAGAGAGTTCGAAGATGTCGTCGGGTGCACTGAATTCACTCACCTTTTTTTTTGCTGGCAAGCCAGAGGTCCTCAGAAGTTTCGGAAATCACCTCAAAGATTCAGTCGATAATACAGTTTACCTCTACGTACCATACGGACAAACGTTGCCATGGGATATTATAAGTTTAACAAAATTAAGATATATTTCGAACGCTTCTTTGTAAGAGTAGTGAAGAAGATTCCGCCAAATCTATCCAAAGGTATTCCCCATGGAAATCATCATTTTTTAAACAGCCGCCCTCTCTACCGAGTCTTTTGCGTGGAACAGACTGAACGCACATACCCATAGGCACCGATGGGTATACATTCGTCCGTGATAGCACAGCCACTTCGCCGGAGTTGTTCAAGTGTTTTGCCAATAGCTTCAGTCGACGCGAACAGGAGCTCATTGCGAGTTCACTGTCACTTTGCTCAAACCCGACCGCCACGAGGAACGAGACGTTACCACAACAACAACAACAACATCCAGGACGTTACTACTGCAACACCTACTCCTACGGGGAGCAAGCTCTGCACTTTGGGACGATCGTGTACATTGTTGTGTGCATGTTTACTGATAATAAGTGGAATTGTTTTCTCGACAAAAATTACACGGGAGCGTGTAGTCCCGGTAGGGTGTTTTGGCGACTTGCGAAATCCGGCAGGGGCATATCAGAGGAGAAACTCTGTAGCAAGATTATTGAGCGTGTTATATCCAACGAATTTCAGAAGCACGTGTGAGTATTTAGCGTTGTGCACACGCATTGTGTGGAGATCATTTCCAATCATCTGCATGAGCCGGCCGGTTGACAAGTCAGCCTCAAGTCAAATCACTCGTTGAAGAAATTAGCCGCTAGTTATACGCGTTAGTTCAGAAGGTAGATCGCGGTGCGTTAGGCTGTGCTATCGTGAATATGAGTTCGCCATTATAATACCAGCACAACATTTAAAGCACTCTAGGTCCGCACTATTATGGAAGGTAAACAGTTATCAGTATGTAGTGTTTTAGTCCACTTTGAAAAAGACTTAATTTCATTTGTGTTCACACAGTTTGATAAAATTCGTTGAAACATTTGCATAAACTGTTGACATTACAACTTTCAACAAGGAACTCTATTCAATACAATATACGGTAATACAACGTTTGGTTTATTAATGAAACTTCAGTCCCTTTCAACGTCAAGGTTCTCGTAAATAGTAACAGTAATAAAGACATGTCGCAATGTACAAGACAGTTTGCGAATTGAGCAACACTATATAATTTACATTAAGAGATTCCAGTTGGTTTACCTACTGTATCTGAAATAGACTTACCATTGCATACATTATTGGCAGAAGTTCGACATGGCGCAGATTTATAATAGCGTCAACGAAGCAATATAAAATAGAAGTCAATTTATTAATGATTAATAATGATTTAGTGTTGTCAATACGCCATTGCACGCCCTGTGTTGTAGCTCTTGTTTTTCTTTTTCGAGTATAGTACATGTGTTCCAGCAGTCTCATTGCATTTCGACCTTGTATTTGTTGGCAAGTTGAAATAGTTGACTTTGACCAAAACACAGTAATAAATAAATTGTTATGGTCAGTTTTTATTTCCCCTTTACGAATAGAAGTCCCTTGTAAAGGTAAATGTTTATTAATTTATTAAAGTGACAACAGAACAGTCTTCCCTCTGCATCCAATACGTAAATAAACCTAAGCCATGTCAAACTTCTCCCAAACCGTTATGTAATGGCAGGTTCTGAAACAGTTGTGGTCTCCTGGTTAACTTGATACATGCGACGTGAAAAGAGAAGTCAAAAAGTAAGATATTGTTCATCTTAAACAAACAAAAAAAAAAGAGTCCAAGAAGCAATAAACATTCAATAGGGACGTCCCTGATGTTGTAGGAAATTAAAAGTCATTAGAAATGTGACAATGTAAATTTCGAAATAATGAAACTTACTCATTTGCCGTTCTCATTATCAGTTCCTGACATTCAAGGTGATGTGGTATCTACTGCGACCAAGTAGAGATGACGGAATACGACACCAAAACAAAACTTGTTGATTGCTGCGGTTAGCGCGCATCGATCAAGCCAGTCAGCAACAACTAGAACAATAGAGATCGCTGTAAATGTTACCAGGCCAAATTTGAAAGAGTCGCTTTCGTAGTCGCTTTTCTACTATTATAGTTGTCTGTTATCAGGTAAGGTTCTCCATTCATACTATATGTATAATCGATTCACGTTACAATATCGCCTGTACACGGTGTTCGTCGCCTGTTTGCCGGGTCGGACGATCACAAGGGATAATAGCCAAGCGTTCCATGCGCATATATAATTTATTGAGATTAATTTTGAAGGATAAATTTCTGAGCCCTCCTGTATATCAATCCGAGTGCCATAGCTTTGCGTGGCCATGCAGGTCTCCCTGTTTTGAAGAAGTGTAGAGAATTATTAGCTTGCATACTTTAGCTGCCTGTTCCGAGTAGCCAGATAAGCCTACCATACGTCAGAATAAATACTTATAATTGGCATATGTGCAGGAGACTTTTGAAATGATCAACATTACAGTGTATAGCAGACTATCGTTTGTAGCTAAACTAGGCGCTTTGTTAGGACGAGTTAATATTATGCGAACAGGTGGGCGTATGCTAGTCACGAAGCCCCGCTTCATTCAATGGCTATTCGGTTCAATGAGATATAGCTCCATAAATATCAAACGCAACGAAGGATTACTAGATGATTGAATATAACAGGAGCGATTGCACGAAGCATGACGGACACACACAGACCTGTTATAACTAACTATTTCCAATTGACGCCAATCACACGATGTTCAATCAAGAAGTCAATGGTATCACATGGAAACGACCTCGGAAAGCGACCGCCATCTTGATCAATGCGGCCCTCTCCACTGCAACGATTGAGGAGATAGTGACCACGGAATGTTGCAAGGTCGAAATGAGAGTTTCATTCATATATAGTAATTCTACACTAGATAATCCAAATACATTGCTATGAAAGCATTCAAAATATAATAGCTTACTATGCATATCGAATAGACTCTACATAGAAGGACACCCCTTAACGTCAACACGGTTTTTTTTTAAAGGGGGGTGTTGGCATGCTAATGCATGCCAACACCATGGCCGCCCCCCTTATGGAACTGTTGACGATGTTCAACAGCACCACCCTTCCCGGTATCGCTTAGCGCATTCCTTCAGTAAAGGGTGGTGAGATGTGTACAAGCCCAGCCACGAGCACCACACATCCTCCTCACCGTACGGGGACATGACGTGGTTAGCTGACTCTCAGCTGCTTCCCTTCTCTCTCTCACTCTCTCAAGACCAGACTTCCTCTCAATACCTCTGTCCACTTCCCGCCTGTAAACAACTACTGTGGTCAATAGGGTGAACGTCAACACGGTTTGCCGAAAACATTTCATCATGACCATTGCGCAGGGCTACCACGTTGTATTCGGACGGTTTAGGGACGGGCGCATAGTCGAGTGGCTGCGTGGTGCATTGGCCTGCGCCTTACAGTCGGAGGAGACGGACGTAGGTGCACGGGTTCGATCCTCACCGTTGTACATTTGCATTTAGGGGTCCGTCTTACGAAGCAATGCTAAAAAAGCAGTATCGTGGACGTTAAATGTTTAAGGCTGAGAGTCAGCCTGATAACATTTGGGGACAGGCGCATCATGTGGTATGTTGTGTCTTGGGGGGCATGAGTGTGCACCTATACAATACACTGGCGCAGGAGGTAAAGAAGCAGCTTATGCGATTTGCAAGACAACCTCAAATGTCTAAGCAAGATGAAATGCAAAAGCTATCAAAGATGTGATTGGTTGAGAAACAAGTGACAGATGTGATTCTAGGAAGAGTCCAACAATGTAGTGGCACACAAGCCACGAAATATTTAAATGCAAGAAACGTCATGGCCAATATAGGCGGCCAAGGACAAAAGGATAAATGTCTATTGTGGTTACTACAACTAAGGCGCGGCAGGGAACAAAAGACTTAGCGTTTTTTTATTGCTGCAATAACCGGACCAGTTCAAGCAGTCGTCACGGTGTTCTTCACACAGCGACCGATAGAGTTTGAGCTACACACGGCTAGTATTATGAGCGAGAAATTGCCCATGAGGTTTAAGATGGTAATGTGTAGGATTTATGTCTCCGAAGTCATCATCCACCCCAGTTATGAATTATCGCTCAAAAGGCTAAAAAATTTAAGAATTGCCTTAAACACAATAAACTAAGTTGAGCTTGAAACAATAGTCCGTGAGGATGTTTTACCCTGCCATCATGGTATACTCTCTCGAATTTCGATACTGACAGGGCATTTACTTGAACCGAGCAACCCTCTTTAGGCGTACCCCATTAGGCAGCTGTGGCCTGCTCATGATGAGGATTACGTAACTGTGTTTTTCCTCATAGTGGCATGCTTTATTCTATCGTGGGCCTTCGCTGGCAACTGTTGTTACAACGAGCCCGTAAGCAACGATATAATAGCATGCTCTTGGAGCAGTCCCTCACCTTTCAATGCTTCCTGGTACATAGAGGTCTGGTTTGTCGGTAAAAGTATACCTAACGTGTTTTCTTCATAGAGGAAAAATAGTATGTGGATTATATTTGTTTTATGTGATAACGATTTATTTTTTCGCCTATAAACCGACTAAGTTTAAACAAAGGTGATGACTTGAATCAAACAATTTGAATCACGATTATAAACTATTGGTTGCAGGTCCAATTCACAGGTGTCGATGGTAAACAAAGTCGGCCCTGAGAAAACACTGTTCTTATCCTAAAACCCTTGTATATTTTCCGAAAATTTATCGCTGTTACTAACTTACCGTCTCCGCAATGGAACCTGATACCGCTCAAATGGCCTTATCAAAAAGAAACTTCCGAAAAATACAAACCCAAAAGCTAATACTTAAGCTTCGTAGCTAAAAGTCTATCAGGCAGCACGGAATGCGTATGTTAATAGAACTCGGTGAACAAGAACACAACTAAATGTTCTTCGTCTCGTCAATACTCGTTCTTTCGTCTCACCGGATTGCGATGACCGATGGCGGAGTATTAACAAGAATCGGGTATCGTCCGGTCGATCTCTAAAAGCCGCACACAGAACTAGGTAATGACTGAGAATTCGATGAATGATCTCACCTAACAAATAGCGAGCTGTGTAATACTGAATTAAATTTGGCGGCATACGCTTTTTGAACAAAATATCCTAAATTGGTTTGACACATCAGCAAAGTCTTCGAGAACGTCTTCTTATATCTCTCTAAATCTTAGCGCTGCTCATTAAATTTTTCGATTATACGCAAATTACGCAATAGGTAAAATACTTAATAAGTGCGCCAATTTCCGATTAAGATTAAATTACCAAACAGCGGACAAAATGCTCGGAAAAGTCTCCACTTCTAATACATTCAAGGGCAAAGTCTCCCCTCTCCTCTCGCAAAGTTGGCTAAGAAAGAATTCTCTGTCACTGTGTATCTGTCAGTTGACACTGCGTCAACTAGGACTGCCAGCCCCAATAGCGGGGCACTGGTATTGGATTTATAGACGACATAGTCCGTTTTGCTTGATGTAAATATACACACACACACACACAGCCACCTAAGGCACAAATACGTCCCCTATATCGCGACGAGTCGACAATCCAAGGACAGCAACTAGGACATGACAGTCAGCAGAATGCCTGATGCTCTATGCTTTACTCACGGACAGAAATAGGGAAAGAGAAGCCTGTGTTGGTCTGGCGTGTTCGGTCCTGTTGGTCCCGGCTGTCCTGTCGCTAGGCCCTCCGGATCCGATCACGTCTGCGAGAGTTGATCTGGGTCGGACTATGTTGGCCGCTGATGTGGCGTTGTTTGCTGAGCTCGGCCTTCGAAGGTTCCTCCCCCAGCGGCCATGTTGTCTTCGACTAGGCTTGCTTGCCCGTCGCTCGACCCGGTTTTGCCGTTTTTATAGCCCATGGCGATACGCAGAAACACGACAACAGCGGGAAGCGTTGACTGGTATTTTTCTTTCTGTTTCAACGTTGCACAGCGTCATTTCGTCCGGTAGTTAGCGGTGCGATTGTTACTGCAAAATCTCTAATAGGGTCGAATTTGTCCGCTTATGTATCGGCAGCTACTGTGGCAACAATGTCCAGCCATCCCAATTCTTCATCTAGCTACATGCTTGACTCATGGCTGTTCCACGCCAAGCTGTGTAACCATTGTTTGCGATTGACTGAAAACCCATAACGCCAAAAAATGATTTGTCATAGTTGTCAATTTGTCAAAAATAAATTGTTTTACTTTGAATCCCACATGATACACAAATGATAATTAGTACGATGGTTTCTATTGGCACGAAATCTAACAAGATATTCTTGTAAAATATAGCACCAATGTAGAGCAGCTGCTATTGAGACACCTATATACATAAAACAGTGTTTGCCCGAGTAAGACTCCTCGATTGTGGTATTACTCGCTTAGGCCGCTGTAGCTTGCTAATTTGTAAACTCAGATGTTTTATCAGAATGCATTGAACATGCGCTTTGCGTGTTCGGCGAATCGAAAACTCTATATGCAGCTAACGGTAGGCGGCTGCTACAAACTGCACATATGAAATATAATGAATAGAACGTTGTCATTTGGACGTGGATTTTTTGGTAAATTTATGCTTGTTATTGCATCGCCCTATTCAATCTCATTGTTCGAGTAGTTGCAGCAACCCAGCTACTCTGATTAAATTAACCCTATATACCTATTTTACAAACTGTGTGGTAAGTTTATAAATATTGTTACAAAGTACTTTCGCCAGTCGCTGTGGCGAGAGTTCGGTCGTTGTTGTTGTTATTATCACACTCAATTTAAGCAAATGGTTCAGTGATCTTATTTGATTGCACTCGCCCGCATGATATTTACAACATTTAGATCCACAAAATTTACATTTACAACGATCATTTGCGTCATGGTATCCCTCGGATTGACATACAAGGTGGTGGAAGCCGTGTACGGCGAACCTAGTGATATGGTGCCTGTTTGCTCTGCTGCTAAGTTTCCAGGTGTCATCCGTCATAGCCGGCGTCATAAAAAATAAAGGGTCCACCTCACTCTTCTTCCCATTTTGGCAGTCAATGAACGTACGATAACTTTCTGTTTCTGGGAGATTGAACGTTTCGCGGACTTCTTCTACGAATGATGGTGTGCCGGTCAGCAGATAGACAATTCGATTTCGGGCCGTCGCGTGCAATCCAAGTACCGATTTCAGGAACGCCGGTTTAACTCTGTCTAAGGTGGCCAGATCCCGGCAAGTGAGTTTGTCCCACACAACCTGGATTCCATATGTAGCTATAGGCGAGATCTTCAGGTTAAATAATTTGAGGGCTGTATCCACCGATAACCGTTGTGGTCGCTCGATTGTGTGTATTGCGATCAACGCTTTCCTGGCTCGTTCTTCAACACGCGGAGCGAATGACTTGCCTGGTGTTGTTATAGTTAGTCCAAGGTATGAACGAATTAACGATTTGTAGTCGCTCTCTGTCTAATCGGAACGCGTCCGTCTCGCAAAGCCTTCCCCCTTTTCGAAACTTCATTGCCACAGTCTTAGCTTTCTGAAGCCCGATGTCGGTAACATAGTTATTTAGGGTTGTCAACGCTTGCTGGAGATGAAATCTACTCCTGCAGTACATCACGAGGTCGTCTGCGTATAAAATGATGCTCACTGATTAGAATATTACACAACTCGTGTGAATAAAAGAAAGATATATATATAATATATATTAACTCAATATCTAGTGCTACTCATCTCGTTGTAGCCGATTTCCCATTTCTCCTATGTTAAATGTCCCATCTCGGCATTGCAATTAATCCGTCACCTTGAAACCCTTAACCTGTTACCGTATTGAAGTTACCAGAATTAAAAACTTAATGAATTAATTAAAATAGTCGGAACAGACAACCGTTTCCTTCAAAAACAAAAAAACTCCACATTCGATCTTATTACCAAACAGGAAAAGGTCTTTTTTGTTCAAAAATCCATTGATATTTCTATTATCTAGGAGTCGAAAAATTGCCTACTTCGTTCTAATGTTTGCCGAAATATAATATTAACCCATTGTCGAAATAACGACCCAACTAGCTATCCTTTCTCAGCTCACAACATTCCGTGGGGAAGTTTTTCATTGTTTTATACATGAGTCTGGATTTTACCACAGGCTGTCCTCGTCAAATCGGGGTCACAGACATTTGCGAATAACAACAGTAGTGTAAAACCAGCATTGGCATTAGCATACTGAACGCACAACCAAAAGACGTCAACTGGTTGAACTTAAAGGATTTCTGGAGTCCTGTGTTTTAAATGGCCTACTCGTGACGGAAATGGCAAATGCTCTATGTGGTTCATGCGGCACAGACGATCTGCCTGGCCTATTTACGCTTTCCCGTTGTAATGCAATCTCTCCTTCAGGCACTTAGAAAGGAATCTCGGCCGTATTACGCTACCACCGCACTCGGGCTCCAGCTGGCGGAGGTGAAGCTCTAATCCGAGAGCCTTCACGAGTAAAGCATTTTCACTGCGGAAGCAATTTGTTCGCCGGGTTGAAGCTGGGGAATTTTTTTTGTTCCCGTAAGGAGAGAAATATTACTGACGAAGACACCGCATACTTGTAGATGAGGTCATCGCTAAGCTTCAACTGGAACAGTGTTCATAATAGCCTCTTTTGGCACAGCTAAATTCGTTAACTTGTAATGGTAGACGCAACAGTCTGTCTTCTTGAGGAAGATAACACATCAGTAGAGACGTCTGACGGGACTGTTCACAACAAAGAAATAGAATGGCATCCGCCCATTGCAACCATTGCGGTCCAGTCGAAGTATCTCAAATGACGAGCCAGTATGCCGGCTTTTAAAATCTGACCGATAATGGCCGAAATGTGTAATTAAAAACAGGTGATATTAAATAAATTGCGCCATACAAAATACGTCGTGACAGGAATACATTCAATTCAGCAGAACTATTTTCATAACTTCAGCGAATATTTTCTTTCCAAGGAGTCCGTTTCAAACAACAAATGTATCCCCATATCCAAATGAAATCAGGCTGCAGTCTTTACAATACATCAAGGTCTACCACTTTTATTGTCTAATAACAATAATACTGGAAACAAATTCGTAGTCAATTGATTTTGTCATGAGACCACAGCTCAGAAGTGGCTGAAAAGTGCAATTTGCCAGACCCGCCCGTCGTTTCCTATATCTTTCCTGTGATTGTGCAACAATACAACATCCCAGTGGGTTGCTACTGCTGCTAAATTTTCGAATCTAGCCACTCGTTGCCCACGCTCGATGTGAGCGAATGATGATAGGTCCAGTGGCTGACATAGTGTGTACCATTTTCGTTTCGGCCAGCGAAGGTGGACAGAACAAAAAGTTAGAAAATCAACGGTCAGCAGGATGGCGACAAGCAGTAACAGCGGCGACAACAACTGCCGGCAGTAACAGCAGAAATTGCGTCTGGCAGCAGCAGCAGCAACAGAAGCAGAACCTTGATGTCAACGAAACAATAGCATCAACGAACAGTTCGATAGCGCACTCCTCGTATTTTCTTGTTATGCCTTTCTATCTTTCTCTATCGCTGCCCGTTGGTTGTCGAAGAGGGATGCGAAGCGTTCAGCAGCTGCGTCGACTTGTCGTCCAGACATGCTGCTGCTGCTGCAGCAGCTGCAGGCGTTCGTTGCAATAGTACTGTCGGCGAGTGCCGCGAGAAAGCCGGAACAGATTGTCGAATATTGACGAAACTTTCTCCGTTGGGTTTTCGCGCATCACTATCGTTGGCGGTTGACGCCAACCCTCGCCGGGCCTAAAAAGGACGCGAATACGGTGACGTCGGTAGTCTTCGTATCGAGCCGTAGTGTAGTAACTACAGATTATAGTTTACACAATAGTTTTATATGGCCTCTAACGGGTTATTCTGTACTGAGAGATTTTAGCCCTTGCGGGAGAATATATAATGCATGTATATGTATAACATATGCCCATGTAGTATGAACTGTTTGGCAAATTGGTACTCAACAATATTTTTCAGCTGACTCCGACCTGTTTCCCATGCCAGGCAAATATCCTATTGTGGTTTCCCATCCGTTCGCTTTCTGGTTCTAGCTATTTACTCTTCGTTTTCGTTCGGTTTCACCCATCGTCCTTTATCCTCATCTACGTAACAACCCCATTGTTTTGTTCCACATCCACTCCTCTATCGTCCCCCGCGAACACCCCCCCCTGTTGCTACTATTACTACTACTGTTGCTGCTGCTGCCATCGACGGCTACCGCCAGCCGCACATCGCAAGAAAGACTCTATGAACGAACTAAACTCGTTCTCTCGTAAAATTGGCAAAGGCGATAGCAGCGATAGAGGGTAGGAGTTTCAGCCGACAGGAGAAGGTCTTAGATCTTGTCAACTTTATAATAGATGCTGATATTAGTTCCCGCTGGAGGGCGAAGATTTACACGCAGCAGCAGCAGCACCAGCGCAATATCAGCATTGGCGGCGCCGGCAGTGGCAGAGGCATTAAGGAGCTGCCGGCCGAGCGGCCAAAACCAGAAGTAGCGGCGGGAACAGCGCGCGCCGCAGTTGCAAAAGTCCCTACCGTAGCGTACTGTAGTAGAAACAGTCGAGGAAACTATGGCTGAGAGGTGAAGGTTCTATGTCGGAGCAGTTGGGGCTTCGTGGGGCCACTGGAGGGTTATGGGGCAAGACAAAAAGTCTGGGCCGCAGTACGTTATCCGTCTCGGCCTGCTCAACTGCTCGCTAGTCCATGAGGGTGAGAAAGGGCACTGGCGGTCTACAGTGCAGAGGGGGCCGAAGAGGTAGGCAAGCGGGAAAGTGAGCTATAGACAGAAAAAAAGAGACATCCACACCATAGCAGACGCACCTCTACGGAGCGGATGGAAAGGAACACCGGCTCCGTGCAAGCGACCGCATACAATAATTTGTCTCGTCCAACAGTTGAGAACGGAAGCTTTGTTGAATGAAGCGCGCTTTTTTTTTTCGAGCTCATCTACTTTGAATGAGATAGGCAACGTTTCGTCTCGATTGGGACGGAAAAAAGGAATTCGAAGACGAGAGTTGCCATTTCGTATTAATAATAGGGTGTTCCGTTCGAACTTTCCCGCCTTCCAAATGGCGCACAATCCGGACTGCGCGACACAATGCATTCTTGGAGTGGGCACGCGGCAGGAACGTGGCTTCGTTTCGAACACTGAGTGGTTTCGATACTATCAGAAAGATGGACACTGCAGCAAAAGGTGCAAATTCCCCCAAAAATCAACGGGAAAACATCAGGTTTTTATTTCTCCAAAGACACGCTCCAGCTGAAATCCATCGACAATTAGTGAACGCCTTATGCCTGCGAACGGTGCGAAATTGGTGCAAGCGATTTAACAGTGGCAATTTGGACACCGATGGATATCGAGAGAGCCAGAAATCAGGTGCGACAAGGGACGAACGGATTGACAGAATCAAGGCAGCTTTTGAAGAAGCTAGAGCTTGGTTCATGGGGTCTTTGTCGGCTAAAATTGGGATTCCTCAGGTGACGTGTCATAGAATTATCACCAATATACTAAAGAAGAAGAAAATCAATTCAAAATGGGTTCCCCATACACTGAGTGCTGAGCAGAGGAAAATGCGTGTGAAATGCTCAACAGCTAATTAGAAGACTTATACGCAACAAGTCAGTCGCTTAGAACACACGGTGTCGAATAGACGAGACATGGGTTAGCCTGCATAGACCTCCTGAAAAGGACCAAGCAAAACATTGGCTCCTACAAGGTGAAGCAGCAACGTCTGTGGTAGTGCCAGATAGATTCGAACGAAAGGTGTTATATCAAGGGTGGATACCAAGGGTGTTTGCTATTACGAAATATTAGCAGCAAAAGAAAAGCTCAATGCTCCCCGATATCTCGACTTCTTGAAGGGATTGATGAACAAATGGCGTGGGGATCGACAGCACCGAGTGTGGTTACTTGACGACAACGCAAGACCTCACCGCACTGCTGAAATTACAGTCTGGATGGAGGGGAACAATATTGAGCTATGGCTTCAACCCCCATATTCTCCTGATTTAATCCCATGTGATTATGGTTGTTTCCATGCACTAAAAAGGGCAATAGGTGGGGTTCCATATGCAACCGTCGGCTTACTCAAAGAGGCAATAGATAAGGAAATTATAAATGGAAATACAAATGGTAAATATTTGGCTATCTTAAAACTCCCAGAGCGCTGGTATCAGTGTAAATAAAGCTGGAGAGTACCTCTATCTCATACCAACAGATCTTTGTTCTAACTCATTTAGTTCAAAAGTTAAGAGCATTTAAGGAGCGGAGCGTTCGAACGGAACACCCTAATAACAATAATTGGAATTTAGCGGTAATGTTGCACTGAGATCATTGCTGTGACACTAAGTGATAGTCCGTGTATATTAAATGTGTGTTCGCCCACACCTCGTATATATATATATATATATAAGGTCGTGGATAATAATAAATGTCAAAATTGTATATAGCTATATATATCGGTTGATGCATATATTTCGGCAATTTTTGTATTCACAAGAAGGTCACACTTTCTTCTTACTTTTTACTATCTATTTATCTCTTATATATTCGCCATTATTGCCTACGACCTTTTAACCATGTCTGAACCAATTTATAGATGTTTTCTTTCTGGTGTCTCACAAGTGATTTGCCAGGAAACGGAAAAGGCGATAATCGATTGGCGAAACGTCCGATGAAAACGACGGGTCAGAAACAACTCTCCAGGCGAGGTTGTTTAGGATCGCCTTCACAGATGTGGGGCCTGGCGTAGTCTTCCACCTGGACCACCTGCTCGCGTTTATCGGGCCTCTTATTATTATTATTATATTTATTGTATGTCTCAACGATACATTTGGGAGGTGAGAAAGTGTAAATGACAATGGAGTGAGACCTCCCTTTTAAGAGCCCAGAGCTAGCGGGGGCGTTACGCTCTATTTATAACATAATTTATCGTTGTTTTATTGTTAAAAAGGCTGTTTCATGTCTCATCTTACGAGCTTGTAAGCCAAGCTTGGCTTCTATAATGTCGAGAAGTATAGCGTCCTTAGCTCAAAAAGTCACTTTGACATGGTGCAAATTAATTGCATATGCAGGACTCCACACGAATTATTATTATTACTAATATATTTATTAAGTGTCTCCAACGATACATTTGGGAGATGCGAACGTATAAATGACAGTGCAGTGAGGTTTCTTGTTGATGAGCCGAGAGCTCGCGGGGGATGATGAGTAATCACCTTGGTTTAGGTTTATGACAAGGATTCCGTGGGTACGTGTGGAACAAAAACCACACAACAAGGGGCCGGAAATAACTGTACAATTCAAGTACTCGTGAAATTCATTATTAGATAACAGACTACAAGGTTTTTATTTGCTATAACTCTAGGTGCTATATACAATATATACCCTTGCGTTTAAGTGTCAACACAACTGAAAAACAATAGTCTAAAAACAGTGCCAGACGTGTTACACAATGGAGATTAGTATTATTATAATTGCAATATTATTGATGCTCTAATTATTTTAGTATGAGAAAGAAGCCATGACAAGTGTGACATAAAAGAGCTTAAGCATTGTAAAATTGCAGCTCTTTCAATAAACCAATAAACCTTTACCTTTACAAGAGGACATTAAATAAATACAACATTGGCATACAGAAAATATATACTAATTACTACTAAATATTATATACTAAATATTACTCGTACTCACAATTTAGTTAGAACAAGTTCTTGAAGTACAGACTTAAAAACTCGTAACGAACACTGTAATCCGCGGCTTTCGCTTGGAAGGGTATTCCAGATAATAGATCCTTGAGAATGGAAGCATTGACAGCCGACATTATTAGAGTGTGAGGCAGGCAAAAGAAGGCTATTACGAGTATTATTTGTTGAAAATTTAAGATCACAAATATTGGGAAACAGGTCATGCAGAATTGTAAAAATGTGCAGGCCATACAGATATTCGAAATAGGAGGGGAACGGCAAACTGTTAAGAGCTTTAAACAAAGGACCACAAGGCCCGGACGGACGGAGGTGGAGCAAACATCGTAATGCTCTATTTTTTTGCAATTTAAGGATGAGTAGAACTATATTATCGTAATTAGGACTGAAGTATTTATCATAAGCCATACGTGAGCTGAAAACTCGTGATATAAAGGCAGGCATTCTTTTGAACCGAGGAGTTTCCGAATTCTTGAAATTCTACCCGCTATGGCCGCAGGTAACAAACTTAGGGCGGAGCTGTCGCAAGTACGCCTCATCTGACAAGCGTTCATCAAGATATACACCCAAGAACCGAGCCGAAGAGACTCTGGAGATGGGTACTCATGCGATATTCGAAAGGTCACCGTCCGCAGTCGGCTCGATGCTACGTGGGCGGAAGATAAATGCAGTTTTTGCACTTTGGTCGTGAGCCATCTTTCAGTCTCAACCGTCGTGATTGGCCCTGATGATTGGCCCTTCTGGCAGTTTCTGACCACTGATGAAGCAATGCGTCAGCAAAAGGATCACGTTAAGAGAACTAGAAACGTGGGGTTATCATTGAAAACAATGAGAAAAGCAGGGACCTTAGGAAACTTCCTTCTGGGACACAAAGTGCAAATTTTCACTACTGGAATGGTACATTCCCATAATAGCAGAATAGCTAGGGGTTGGTCTCCACGATCAATTGCTTGCTTAAGAGTTTCAGGGACTTCCGCAATCGGAAGCGACGTACTGCGTTTTTCCCGGAAGCTATATTGCTTGTGGACCAAAAATTCCGAACTAATGACAAAGACCTGAACTTGATCAAGAGTGACCTTCTTAAAGACTTAGCAGAGTCACATGGTTTACCCGAGTAGGATGTGTCCTCAACGTTCAGAATCCCACTTTTGAACTTGGTCATTCAATATTGAGCAGTCCTCTCACTGGTAACATTTGTCAAGTACACAGAACAGATCTTCCTAGCTGCTGCTGCCTTTTAGCCGCGGCAAAGCGCATAGAAGAGCAAGTGGTGAAAATGCACCTGTTTCCATCGGGAACGTCCATGTTTGGGGCCCTCGTGAAGAGAAAAATTCTGCATACACCAACAGTCGTTACGCTCCACAGTAGCCGCGAGGTGAGAGAGGGAAGCAATTAAAGAACCACCAAAACGGATGCACAAACTATATATATAATATATATATATATATATGGATTGCACTATTTATTTTGCACTGTCACCTGTTCAGGGGCAACGATGAACGATGTACAAAATGTTTCCTTCTTATCGTATTTAACTATTGTGACGCACAGTAAGTATAATTTTTAGTATTATATTTATTATTATTATTATTATATTACTCGTGCGTTTTAACAGTTTCTATATTGAGACGAATAATTAGTTCGAAATTCTCTTGAACGAAACAGTAGACAACGAGTCGACTCAGAGGCAGGCCAGATTATCCCTCTTGTTATTACAACCAAACTATAAAGGATAATTTTTCTAATGCGGGTAGCGCTCCTAGGTGGTGCGCGCTTAAATTGTTAACGGCGACTACTTGATAATTATTATTGCGTAGAAGCAGACGCCTTATAATATGGTACAATAATGATGCTAGTTTATAATAATCTAGATGAATTAGTTGTGATGTGGAAGCATATATGTGTCTCATAGTTTTGGGGAGTATTCAACAACGACCGATTGTTAAGAGGATACTACCTCGAATACAATGGACGTGCGCAGCCAGAAAATCGAACTCCGGATGGTTTCGTGTGATATGGTACCCTAATGATCTACAGCACTTCTCCAGCAACGGAGGCTCTGATGTTCGATTCTACGGCTGCACACTGATCCATCCCTTCGACTGCATATCTTCAAACTATGGTCAGCACTAATTTGAAATAATCCAACTAAGCGCAAAATGTCGGTTTATAGTTTCTATTAATTTGTACTGTGAAAGAGCTCTATTCACGTATGTCCATGATGGCCCCGATTACTCCAGTAACGTAAACAATTTCTGTCGACCCCTTTTTGTCTCCATTTCACACCGCTCGGACCTAGCTCCGGATATATATAACCAATTGTGTCTTCTTCATTTGCATACCATGTCACGTTCTCATTAATCTTACGTCTTAATGCTGATTTACCCATTTACTGGTGCTAGAATATTTCGCCTACTGATGCTATTTCTCATTATGTGTATGCCTCCAAAATAGGACTTGTCCAAGTTCTAGGTTAATTCGGTTGCTATTCACGTGGCGACCTTATCATGGTGCGCTTATTTTTTTCTTTGTTCAAATTTCTCTGCCGGAACTATGGACTAAGGTGCTTCTGAAAATCTTAGTAAATGCATCTGAAAGCTACAGGTATACCTTCACTTCATCCGCTACTCGCCGTCGAGATCAAACGAAATGTTATCCTGAGAAAATTTCGGCGTTAGAGGTTGTTGTCGTTCGCTTTTTCCTAAAAACCTTCGGGAAGAGTTGAGCAATAATATTATAGGTTCAGTCGTGCAATTTCACAAGAAGAGGCATAGATTCTAACAGTCTAGTCGGCGGATGCAAGCCCGAACAAAGAAATACTGTAGAAGGATTTTAAACCTTATTTTTAAGTAGAGGGAGTATAGAAATTTTAGTTTTAATTCTTGTGCCTTAACATTTTCGGAAAGGAACGATTAAGATTAAGAGGAACGATTAAGGAACGATTAATTTCCGATTCTTAACTGTGCAACAGATCAAGGTACGTCGCGTTAATTAGGACGAAATTAAAAAAAATAATTTAACCATTAAGATCAGCCAATATCGGCCTGTGCCTTTAGGCTTTAATGCAACTGCCTTGATTTCACACATGTAGTGGCAGATATCACATTAGCTTTCATAAAGGCACATGAATCCTTCCTATTTTTCCGGTGTCGAAGAGGTGGTATGATTGCAGGTGTAATTAGATTGCCCCAGAGAGAGAGTATGACAGAGAATTACATAATATTATTTTCTCTATCATCATTTAATTACATACGAGGATTCAAAAACGCTAGTAACGAACGACGTGACTCACTGGAAAATCACGGAAAGCCGCACGGCGGAAGGTGTTTCAACCAATTTACCGATAACTTAATGCCGATACACTCGTATTTTTAACGTATCCAGTCAAGTAAACGTGCATCGAAACGTGCATCGTCTAAGATAGCAGTACTGCCTAATGAGAAATATCTAAAGGCGTACGACACGAGGATCCATAGTCTCGGCGGTACGTTGGCGACATCTGTGGAAATTCCCGACAACATCCCCGGACCATTCACACCTATTCAGATTCAGTGCACTCGAGACTACTTTTAATCATAATCGTCAGTTTTCGTTTTCTGCTTTTCAAAACTACAAAAACGGGGGTGCTCATTTCAATGTGTGTTCGTTTTGCAGCGACCCACAGAAAGTTCCTGCCTCGACAAAGAGAAATAATCATTACAAAGAAGTATGGAACACAAACGCCGGGTTGATAGTACAGGAGAGCCCC
The DNA here is from genome assembly GCA_019614645.1 of Stratiolaelaps scimitus. Classification (NCBI taxonomy): domain Eukaryota; kingdom Metazoa; phylum Arthropoda; class Arachnida; order Mesostigmata; family Laelapidae; genus Stratiolaelaps; species Stratiolaelaps scimitus. The sequence continues at coordinate 827,469 of JABWDB010000077.1, forward strand.
AAAACGTTCCTTATGAAACATAACTGTTTGAAAGTGTTTGTAAGTGACAGACGACTTAAAAAATATTCATTCCTGGCCGAACTCATCTAGGCTAATTCGCTATGTTGTGCGCCTTTCTTAGAGCATCAACCAATGCCCAGCTCAATTGCAAGGATTAATCGTTTTTGAGTTGTGATTTTCGGTACAGAGGACAACCTGTTGCCGTTTGTAGAACCACGCTCACAGCATCTTAGCTGTAGTAATACCTAAAAGGTTAAGAGCTGAGGCCTGTCAGATAGGGGAACAGCTGAGGGTCAGCTCGAAAAACAGTTTAGGTCATCTTAGCTTATATTCTATTAAAAGTGTAGTAAGACGAGGAGTCGTATAAGACCGACCGGGTGCTAGAGTCCCAGCGCCCCATTCTAATCCTAGATCAAATATCATCAATTGATACTACTCTGACATGGTGGATAATTAAATCGAATGGATAGGTAAAACAGGCTTGTCGTGTTGCTTTTGGCTGATACCGAATACGCATAGTACACCCAAATCATGACTAGGTTTCTTTCTCTCTCAACATATCATATCTCCCCAAGTACTAGCAAATTATTTTAAAGTAGAAACTTTACCTCGCCTCCATATATATATATATATATATATATATATATATATATGTGTTATACATAATAGTTAAACACACACTGCCTATGGTACTACGCCATTCTTTCAGTTACCAGTGCAACCCCGTTCGTCCGGAACCACCTATTGCCTCCCATACCTAAGTTGTTCATACAAGCGTGAGAGCCTACGTCGGTAATATATGATGATATCCAAGTCGCCGTGTGCTATTAACCGAAAAATTGGGGTGTACTGCGTTAAGCAAGGACGACTACACGTATATAAGCATACATATGGTATCTATCCACAGTTGTGGTACGAATATTCGGCGCGAAAATCATGTCCGACTCGGTTGAGTATAAATGCCGAACTCGACGCTAGCTGTCGACCCGTCCAGTGGGCCAGTAAGCAAACGAGAACAAGGCACTAATAATAGCAAGCTAGACTACAACAACAACGTCTAAGGGTGAACGGTGCTCGGTACGAGAATGACTGAACCCAAACGGCATGCTAATGTGAGGCCGCTAGCAACATCATACTGTCCTGCCCCAATCCTACGGTCATGAATCGATGCTTCCCAACAGCAGCAGTAGCACCAGCACTAGATGGCGCTTGTAGACGACTGCGGCCGTCGGGCTCGTACACCACCGATGGATGAGAGTGGATGCTCACTTGGTCGGCTCGCACGGAGGGAGGGCCGTGATCCCGGGTAAAGGAGAGACACTCGGAATTATTGTTGCTTTCGTAAGCATCAGGCAGAGTCGTGCAACCAGACAGGAGTATTGGGGAAGTGCATCTCTGCCGTCGGTGTTATTGTCACAGAAACGACATATAGTAGAATAATCGCGGTAGTGCTTGGAAATAACCGCATGCATGCACACGAAGGCATGAACATACACACACTCACAAACGACTCTGGCCTCGCGTCTGCCGACGGTCAAATCTATCAGGGGCCAGGCGTCTCAGTCTGAATGATCACTAAAATCGCTAGGCAATTACATTGTATGAACTTAAAGGCTCTCTGTTTCCCACTCTGTGGCCACATGTATCGTATATGACCTAACAAACGTATGCTAAAAAGCAAATGGCCGGCTGTGACAATCAATGGTGGGAGAGCTCGATTGTCCGTCGTACTAAGCAGGGTAAAATATACGATACATTCTGGAAAATAATTTACAGGGTTTAATCGTAGGATGTTAACATTATACAAAAAGAAATAGATATACATTAGATTTTGATACGGGCTCATTATGAAATGTAATGTATCTCTGTCGTTGCCTCCCACCCACTATCTAGAGCAGTAACTATTACTAATAGTGATTAATATAATCAGCGGCGTTAATGGTTCGGTTCGTTGAAACTCGTACTGTTCAGCTCGACTATGCGCGAATCATATAATGATTTATAAAACGAAAATGACAATTTCTAACGAATGCAAATGCAACTCACACCGAAAAAAATATCACCGTCCTGCCCTGTCACAACGAGATCGTGAGGGCTGAATTTCACGAAGTTTCTGTCAGATCTTCTTATACATATAGGGTATAGAGGATTCTCCATATCACTTATAAACATGTATAATGCCTTTTTCGTCGATGTTGATCGTAAATTCTCCCTTTTATTGTGAGAAATGCTCGTCGCCCTGTCGCCCAAGGGTATATTGGTTTTATTGAAGGGTCATGCGTGTATCAAGGGAACACAACTTGGTATTGATTTGCCTTTCTTTATGATGAATCCCCTGTGAAGGCGTTGGCTGAATTTTTGATTTCTGCGATTCCTGTTGTCCTCTGCATCTTTCGTTCCAGCATACAGGGTGGGTAGAAATATCTATAGTATCATACGCCCATGTGCTCTGCAAGGTTCAATCAGCATTACTAAGTTACGCTTCGATAGAAATATATACTCGATGACTAGATAAATAACTGTGAACTCATAGCTAACGAATTCGTACGAATTGCGCTTTGCCATACTTGCGTACTTCCCCGAAGGCTGAATTATAATATATGAACCAATCGAAACGATTCCAGTATATTTTACTAATATCTTAGTAATGGATAGTTGAGAAACTCTTGGGTGGGTATTCTGCAATTATAGCCGTAAAGCAAAAGGATTTCTGTGTGCACTATTTAAGACGGCTTTTACCTAGGTTGAGTTTGTTCCATTGAACAAGAAGACTTGACCACGGACCACTGCACGCGGCTTATTATTCTGGGTCTCGCTGAAGGCATTACTCAAGCACCGTCTCGTCATATTCGAAGACCAGCCACGATGCGCGCAGCCTATTTCTTTTATTTCAATAGTATTCAAGGGATGTCGCTATCCTATGATGAATCTCTATTCAGAAGATGGTATCTGTTAAGTCACTTGGCGGAAGCTCTGATTCGATTTGTGTATTACTCTTAAGCAAAGTCGATGTAGGGCGTTATTCTAGCATAAACGCCTGCCTATATATAGTGTAGTAGGATTCGTCACTACTGTTGTTATACTTATCCAATAAAAATTTCTTTTCAGTTTAGTAACTGCTTTACAAAGTATATTTACAGATCAATGAACACTAAACAATAAATCCGAACTATAACTAAATATATAAATACAGAAATATACTATACTACTGTCGGTAGTAGTATAGTATATTTCTGTATTTATATATAATATTTACAATAGTTATTGTTCGAATTTATATATATATATATATATACTTACAGATCAGATAATATTATAAGTCAGTGGGATAACAGTGTATCTAAAAATCACGTGTGCTCTCATGATAACAGAATATTGTACTAATCCATCGTAGTAATAATTATTATATTATCTATTTACTGTCATATAAACGAGAAAATTTGAGAGCTTGAACTCTTGAAGATCATTGGGTCACCAAAGCTATGAACGTAGTGATGTGTCATAAGCAATGATACACTGTATTATTTATTGATATATCTAGTAGTCTCTCGTAGCTAGGTGCACCTTTTGCTAGCTTGCGTCGTCGAAGCCCGTGTATGATGACTTGGTTTTCATAATGTTAATATGCGATATTCTCTTATAAAGCGGTGTGTGCTGCATTTTACTATTATAACGATGTTCTATTTTTCCAAAGTTGAATAAACTACTGTGTTACGTGATAATGTTCTAAACTTATTCTAAAATACTTTATCGATGTAATGAATTAGACTCACCATACAACCCCACGACGTCACACTAAAGATACTTTTTTCGGCGAGCAAATTTTCTGTCTAATTGTATTGCACGACATTGAAACTAGAGCATTTAGGTACATATGTAGCCAATAAAGCAGTAATCAACTTGTGGATGATATAATAATAAAATCACTTATCGTTCTGAAGCTTTAGCCAGCACCGGTGAGAAACTAAGCTGTTAAACTATATTGATACAGTAGTAGCAAGCAATCTAGCCATCAGCGCGGTCGCTCGAATGGCTAAATCTCTGGCCGTAAAAAGCCAGAGACCGCAGGTTCGAATCCCACTGCGTGATGACATATAGGAAAACTTAAGCATTGGACAAATTGCAGTTTCTTTAACTGCAGTTTCCTTAATAAATTCATGCCAATGTCCATTGTATCGTAAAGGTAAAGCTCTACCTTTACGATACAATGGTCATATAACCGCAAAAAGAAGAACTCATCTTCAAACCTAAAGCCTTAATTTCAAAGGCAGCGGTTAGCGGGTACAGCCGCCTCTACACGCATCTACTCCTACCCTTTGGAAGGGTGCGATAGTCGCGAAGGATTTTCATTCGTGTTAGTGCCTAAGTAAGAGCGTTATACAGGCTCGTTGAATCAACTGTGTATGATGTGCCCTTATTATTTGCACTAGAAATTACTGAAGGTACTGGCGGGACTCATCGTAGACATTATAGTTGAGCGTGGGATGGCGGCTGTCACTTACACATGCTTAGTACGATGTATAGGGAAGCGATGGCGCCAACGAGTGACTACATGCGACGCAGGGATGCCTCCAGATAGGACACGGCCTGTACAAGCCGCAGCGAGTTGTCGAGGCTGATGGGAGACCCAGTAGCAAGCCTTGTGGGCTGGCCCTGCAGCGGCACTGTTGTGAACCGGGCCTTCGGGGATGAAAGCGCATCAAAGGCCCGGAAGTCATCACATCATAGTGGCCCTGTGTCCGGTCTATACACCGACATGACGCGAAACATCGTTAAGCGGATCGGCCAGATCATGGGGCGCATTAGGTCGCATTTTTCAACTTTCGACACCATGGACCCATGTGGGACGCCTCCCGTGGACACTCTGACTAGGTAGCGTTCGCTTGCGTTGTTCTGAAGTGCGGTCGAAGCTACAAAGCGCAGAAGTATTCATCAAGGTATGCAGGCATTCAACACATATGTTGACGTGGAGAACCGGTATTTTGCTGGTGATCGTAGGTCACTTCCATTCATTCTCAGCAGGAATCATCCAAAATAAGAGGTAATGTTTCATGACGAACCATTACCTCTTATCTTGGACGATGGTTGGCTTATGCCTGAATCCAGTCTACTCTCGACTATAAACACGTAAAACGCGCACAGAAGGAAATTTGTACAAGCTTCTAATTCATCCTCGAGGGAGGTGTGGATTTACTTCCCAAAATTTCTTGTTGTAACGCCGTAGTACGAATAAGTACGAAGACATGCTTTCTGGGGGATGAGCTAGAAGTCGGTCGCAAACTAAAGTCAGTTGCGTTGGTTTCGTTATCTCACTAATCAAACGGTATCTTTCTCTAACGCATATACATTAAAGCTGTCTTTCGAGCCGACCTTCAGCTGTTCCCCTATCTGACAGGCCTCAGCTTTTAACCTTATAGGTATAACTATGAAGACCTGTCAGAGTCACCTTAGCTTATTCTTAAATATGATATTATGTATGATGTCACCTAAGCTTCTTGAAGGCAGACGACAAATGTTATCTTTGGCCAAAATTCTCAGCGATATCTAACATAAGGAATTATCATACCGCTGATCCTATTTGTCTATATACATATTTTATCTACATACGTCTGTTCCATGCAAGCCATAAACGTAGCTAGGGCAGACTTACAGTACTGGGATTTCAATACATGCAAGAAATGTATCTGAAAACGCTATCCCTACTCAAATATGCTGCGTTTAGTTTGAAAAATTGCTTGTTCCCCTCAGCCTACCGGTGAAGTAGGCTGCACCAAAAGACAGAAACAGATGGCGGTGGAATATATCAACCCGCGAAACGGCGCAACTTGGCAGAGCATCTCCCCTGGGCTTCCTGTGTGGGCTCCCCAGTCAACTGAACAACCTCAACGGCATGTCTCGTTCAGGGCACAGTACATGACAATTACTTCACTTTCGGCAAAGCATGTATTATATATTATATATATATATATATATATATTATATCCTGCGGCAGAAAGCAGGAACAAATACTCTCCGAAGAGCTCGCCCGATCGTGGCGACACACCACGAGTTAGGCATAGTTAAAAGTAGTCTGTCACAATTCTTGATCATGACCTTTCCACCCGGAATTTTGTACACTTAATTAGGCACCCAGCTTGTATTTCTCTATTCGCTCCTCACTTCTGCCGCCGCCTGTGCGGAGAAGCGTCGATTGTCGATGCGGCGCGCGTAAACGGCTGATCAATACGTTGGTTCCATTGGCTCTTGCAGTCCCTGTCCATTGGTTCAACGGTGCCCACTCACAACGTCAACACAACCGAATGGACGTCTTGCGTCAGCTCTAATCGTCCCTTCATGTGCAGCAGCCATACCAGGCGTCCACCTCGTTTGCTCTCCGGGAGGATAGGGCAGCAGGGTCACAGTTGTTTTTATTGGCCAGAGGTCAGACGAAGCAGGGTCCTCTGTTTCACTCATATGTTACCGATCCGACGAGCACTCTCCCGCTGTTTTTCGTCCTCGCTGGCTGTCTCTTTCGCCTCCGTCGAACTCTTCGAACGTCGAGTGCTCCCAGACACCGACCGAGCAATTGCTTGCCTGATCTCTGCTCTGCTTGGCATCGGCTTACACCTTCGGCCAACGCCGGTGAGCCGTCAGAAGGTGGAACGGATGGCAAAGGAGCAGTCCTGGCCGTGGCTCTCCCATCCTGTCCGAGCGGTATCCGGATGGAGCACAACTGATCGCAAGCTTCCATCGTACTGGAACGACGTGGCCAACGATTGTCTTGGGGCGGGCGTGGCTTTGCGTTGGCCACTCACAGAATAGGAAGAGGTCACTTGTATAAAATGACTTGTTCCATTAGAACGATTTAGTTGCCTACTATTTTGAAGGACAACGAGGGCTTCAAACGCAACACGAATGATTTGATACACGAAGCAGATGGAGCTCAAGCCATAGTTTTTTCCTTTAACCCGCACCAGTAGACGTAGCTAATTTCATCCATTGTTTATTGTGGCAGATAAAGTGTATTGTATCATATTAGAGTTGTATTACAATATTTACGTATACGTTTGTTTTTTTTTGCACTTGAGCAGGTCGGTGACATTCTATTCAAAGGATATCTTTCAGCAGAGCAACCCCTAGCAATTCACTAGTGTATTGCATTACATTTTAAACATCTATGTAGAATTCCATCCAGTAGATAGATTTATTCAAACATACAGTAGTTAGGAATTATTTCCATCCAGTAGATAATCTCACAGTGCATAGGGTTGTGAACAATATACCTGTAGTGCCGGTCGGCTCGATCGCCAGTTACGTCCGATGCTCAGATCAGTTCGAGGTATAACCGGTACCTAAATCTACAGTGGCTAGCGCGTTTTTGTTGGAGGGAGCCAGAACGATCCCACCTGAAGTCCTGAAAGACTGCAAACTAAGCTAAGGTAAGGATCTGGAAACAGAAAGTTGTATCTTCAGGTTTTTATTGCAAGGCTAATGTTTTGGCTGTTGCATTGGCATGTCATTTCGCCACTAGGTACCCTTTGAAGTCTAATACTTACCTACTACAGCAATGCTTCTTCGCAACTAAGCCGACTAATATTATGGAGATGACAAAACTCTTGATCCCTTTGCATTTATGTATTTGATAGCATAAGGGTAGTGTTGTTAGGATGGCTCTATACTTGGAAAGATCACATTGTGCACAAATGCAAAGTCATATCAAATTGTTGTTGTATTTCATATTCCGTTGAAATAGAAAGGCCCATAATGGATGATACTACATGATATATATATATATCATTTTGATATGGTGAAAGGTCCAATTATCTAATGGAGAATAATTAATTATTTTATGGCATTCCTAAATAAATTAGCTAGAGAATTTTCGTTTTTTGAAATGCCAGACGTGTAGTGATTGGGTTATATATTATCATTTAAAGCATATAGAGCTACTTTGACCTCGCTGTTAGGTCATCACTATCCGTACTGTATATTAGTCTAATCGATTTAAATTGTCACCCAGACAGAGAAGGAGATTTTCATTGGAAGTGTGATGCGGAGCACAAAAATACTCACACGAAGCAGGAAGTTATTTTTTAGTATGGTGATTTTGGGTATATTAATCATATAATATATATCAAAATCGTATAAAAATAAATAAACTTCACCAGCATCTCAAACCCAAATATCTCTCCCGCTTAAATTGACGACTAAATTTATAGAACAAATACTATTCTATTAGATTTGAAATCAAAATTCTACAGATGCCGCTCTGGGTGAGAACTACCTCATATGTACGTGAAGTTTACATTTAAGCTACATTAATTACAACTTTCATAACGATATATATGCAATCTGATTTTTTTTTTATATTACAAACATAGATTTATAATATCGAAGATGACATTGATTACCTATGTAGGACTTCACACCCAACTGAAAAGATATTACAGATTGTTACTGGGCCTATTTATTGTTCTATTGGGGTCACCTTGATCGTATGCTAAAACTGCCATACATAGACCTGTATGACGAGCATCTGCCCGAAATAGTTTGCTGTGGTGATTCATACAGACCCAGAATAGCTAACTATTCTATTTCCACCTAAACTCGATCTAAATTGATCACTTACTCGAATGCATGAATGAGAACTTACTCGATTCCCTCCATAAAAACAGTTGTGTCAGCAATCAATTGAATTCAAAATCATTTCTCTTGATTACGTGGTTTCATTTAATTTTTCATTTCTCCTTATTATGTAGCTTTTTGTCGTCAATCATCAAACTTGTTTGAGCTAGTTCGAACGTAGTCAGGAATACGGGACATTTTAGTGAAGTGTCTAATTGTGCATATCAAGAGACGAGACATGTCACAAAGATCACATTGTGCACAAATGCAAAGTCATATCGAATTGTTGTATCTTATATTCCGTTGAAATAGAAAGGCCCATAATGGATGATACTATATTATATATATATATATATATATATCATTTTGATATGGTGAAAGGTCCAATTAGCTAATGGAGAATAATTAATTATTTTATGGCCTTCCTAAATAAATTGGCTAGAGAACTTTCGTTTTTTTAAAATGCCAGACGTGTAGTGATTATCATATCACTAACTACTGTATGTTTGAATATATTTTCTTATTCTGCTATATCATATCACTTATAGCATATAGAGTTATTTTGAGCTCGTTGTTAGGTCATCACTATCCATTGGGCACATACAAATCAAAATGATGTCTGACATCTGGAAAACTACAATGCGAGACATATTCAAAGTTTGGCACGTTTACACGATCCCGGATAAATTTCGCTTTCGTATCCTCTCGTGTATTTGTTTTTAGTGTTTCACTATGTTAGTTGATTATCCGTCATCATTTTGTTTATTACAACAACGGATGGTATGAATTATGAGTTGTAAGTTGATTACTTATATATTGATTATTTTTACCGCTACTGCGTGAGTCGCTAATGCATCACATCAGCGCTGTTTGTTTTTCTACTTCGGATAGATACGGTAGTTTCGTCCACTTGTTGTATAAATGTAAACTAAAGGGGCTTTTTATTTAGTTAACTAAAATATATTCATGTGTAAATATATTGCTGTGACCAGGCAGAGCAGGAGTGATAAACACACGTGCACTGTATATATATATATATAGTACACGTGTGTTTATATAGGCAGAATTATCACTCCTGCTCTCACTGGTCATAGTCGTTGTTAAATAAGCCGAAAATGTACCGTTCATTCTCGATCCCCTTGACTACCAGAGAGTGGCTCGAAGGTGGCGGGAGGTACTTGGAACTGTAGGTTATTCTGGTTCAAAGTTCGCAGGGATATAGCAATCGATGCGGTCGTTGTGTGATACTTGAGGGTTTATTAATAAAGTTACTTAGTTTCGATTTCCTTATTATATAATACTAAACACCAGACAGCTGGCATAAATGGCGCAAAAAAAGCAACAGAGGAAGTGCTCAATTAGAATAGGGAGACTATGAACGAATGCGTAAATGCGACAGATCGTAAGTACTTAAAGAGTTCTCGCGTTCACGCAGGTCCAATCAGCTCATCGGCCACGGTCTTGTTCACCCACCTGTCTCTTGATCAGCACTGCCTGCAGGTCGTTCCGCAAGTCGTGTTGTGCATTAATAACACGGAAACCGAACACGTCACGAAACGGCCTATCTACTTAGCGCATTCACAGCACCTTAGTTCTAGACGTCTTCTTCCGTCACAGCACGAGCGTGCGGATTCGTTTGTATTGAAGTTACGTTAGCTATCGCCAACAGGTGTTTGACCTTCAGCTAAAAGAGGCTGTTAGTGTGGCCGGCCGGCACATCTCGAGTTTTGTCACTCACGTATTGATTACAGTTAAACAGAACAAAGCTGACATTGAACGCTAGTGATCTCGTGTAAATTTGGAAATATATTCATTAGGTAAAACCTCAAACGATGACACACGACCGAGGTTTTCAATGAGAGTGCACTCCACGGCGCGTCTATATGCTTATCATTTCGACCTTCAGCCAAAAAATGCGCGACGAAGTTTAGTTGCCTCAGACGCGTTGCCGTATGTCAAGACGACCGCGATCGACGTTCCCGGAAGTAGCGAGAACGTCGCCACCGTCTTTAGGGCGTTCTCGTCTTCGCAATCCGCATGAAAGGCCAACTCGACTTGCAGCTCCATCACTCCTCGCCGAAGGATCCTGCTTACGGATTCTGTTCAGTCGTCCGACCAGTCTCAGGGGTGCCGTTTGTCTTCGAGCCCCACCGAACAACCACCTGCGCAACCAAAGAATCGACGAATATCGCTGATTGACAGAAAGGTCGTATTAAGTGAATCGCTTGAGACCGAGCAGGACCTGGCGTATAATGATTCGTATGAGTGTAATACCAATTAAAGACATGAGGAATCGCTCGTGAAAGCCAGTCCTCTATTGGAGATTGTTTATAGAAAAAAAATCACTCGCCTCAGGACGGATTAAGCGCACAGCAGCAATAGACGAACGCAAGACATATGAAGTCCTTTGTCCTTTTGAAGTTCTTTTTATCTTATTCTTTAATACGAGAACTTAAGCGTTGTAATATTTCGCAGTTCCGTCAGTAAAGAAATAATTGAATTGAATTGAATTTGTTCTTAGTTGGACTTTTACCGCCCTAGACTTTAATTTTAGTAAAAAAAACTATATATCTATATGTCACGACTTTTGAAAGTAATCCGTTAAGATAGATGCGAGTATGTAGACATTGGATAATACTAGACAATATGACACGATAACTTCACTTCACCCTTCAGGTCACAATCATATAAGATAAATAATATAACTCATTCCATATCTAAAACATAATACATCTAATCATCGAAAGTTGTTCAGTCTATGCAGACGTTGTATCGCGTATAGCCAGGAAATAAGATTCGATCGTGTGCAACTCTGTATCTCTATAGTTGCTTCCTATATAGTTGTAAGTTATATAGCTACTTCCTAGAGAGACTTCTTCTGGACGAAGTGAGCGGGCCTAACAGGCTTCACTTTCGGCCTGCACCTCTTGGCCTGTTCCATCCCCTTGGGCTCCTCGTCCTGAACGAGATAGTCGACTATGATGGATTTCGTCTACAGGTGGCTCCACTCTCACGGACTACAAGCAACATGCTAAAACCTCCATTTCCCACTGGCCCCTTCTCAATTCTGAGTGTGTCAGGCGTATATGCGCGTGAACCCATAAAGCCTTTCAACATTGAGTACCGCAGCAAAAAGTTGCCATATCACACTCGCGCACGCATATATATATATATATATATATATGTGTGTGTGTATATGGTATACAACTACTGTCAGTGCGGGTGCACAGTGGCCGAATCAAGACAGGGCGAGATAAAGAGAGAGAGAGAGAGATCGACTGAGTTCGCGTCACGTCCGAAGGCCTCGCTCACTGGCGCAGCCGTCGACGAGTTGGCAAGCCACTATACCCCTCCCAGCCCCACCCGCACCTCAACGTCAATATTCAATCTCCTGCAGTAGCAACCTCCGCCGTAGCAAACCACCCGATATCAACTTCATTATAGACAACACTGGGCGTCTGTGTGCGTGTGACTGACTTCGGCCCTGCTGCTCAAAGAGTGCACCAACAACGACAGCAGGTCTGCATCAGAAGCACGCATGGTGGAGGTTGATTTTTTTGCTCTGCCAGTAAAGGGGAGTTCCATTGAAGATGTAACAGTAGGTATGGGGCAAATAAGCTCCCAACCGAGTGTTTTTTATAGGGATATGGAAAGACGACTTTTGTGCCCAGACACGTTTCGATTATTTCTTATTTATTGGATAATCTAATCGTGATTAGCGACGGCATACCGAAAGCTTTATGAGTTGAGTGATGCTGAGGTTAGTAGCTCTTTGTGTACAGATTGGTTACTGGAAGGAATAACGCCGTTCGAAAGAATTCGACTATTAGGAAAAGTTTATTGCTGTATCCGCTGTCCCGCAAACTCCAAACTGCAACACCTTTTTTGTACACGCAGATATACGAAGACATACTTAACAAGTGTACTCCGAGTGGTGAAACAGACAATTCATCACCCGTTCAAAGAGAGGTCCCAGGTTAACCTATTCGTTGTTTCCTTTATAAGCGGGCTTGAAAAAAAGAATATATATATACTTTGATCACTTCGAGCTCATTAATGGTGCATAAACACCAGTTTGTGCGTCTTGCTCTATGTGCGTATCCGACACTGCAATTATTACAGCGCTGCGTACCGAACCACGGTGTAGATGCTGAATGACTTCGGATCATCACTGAGATCGAAGGGAAGTCTTTAGGAGGCGAATATCAACCTCGTAAACTCGTGGTCCGAATTTCTTTCCATCTCATCGCAGCAGCGGAGTAGCCTCGACGCGCGATGGAACGAGTTGGGCCGTAGATCCTACTGTTGTTCCCTTGGGGGGCAGCGACGTCCAACTTTCCTCTGACGACCTTCTTCATGGTCTTGATGGGGTTGGACCTGTGAACATTGAGATTGTAAGGATTTCCACTCTGCAAGGACGAGGACCAAATTCGAGCTAATTTCTGTTCGTGTGTCGACATATGATAGCCAACACACACATTTTGCAAAGCTAGCCTGATAGCTTTCCTAGGACTGGAAGCTAAATATTATGGTGGTTCTATTTCGACACTGGGCATCGGCCATTTTACGAACGGTCCTAGCCGGGCCTGACCCAGCCGCCGGCTCGCTGACTTTTTCTACGGCGCGAAGCCAGAGGAAAGGAAGGAACGAACCAGCTTAGAACAGGGAGTCAATTCTCCCCGTTCGCTCTGGAGTTCTCGCGTTTCTCATCCGCCAACAGCGGCGACTTGATGGCATCGAGTTCCCAAAAGACCTCGAAACGAGTAGCCGACAGGCCTTTAGCTGAAGTCTGCCGGATGGTTGCGTCTCGGATAAAGTCGTTTTCGGCCAAACAGGCAAACCTGTCTATCGTCAACTTGGCTGAGCCATTGGTCACATAGTACGGAGTTATGGGTCTTCCCGTCGCCTTCAAGCAATGCTCCAAGTAAAATAGAGTTTAGAGCAGCTGTCTGGAAGACAAATAAAATAATAGCTCTGGTGACCAATCGATTCTAAAGGGCACTCCGATGAGCTCTGTCTAGAAAATGATTATGGTGGATATGACGATGAGCTCTCGATGCGAGCGACATTGTTGATAATTTCATCATCCTAGTCCGAATAACCTCGACTTCCTATCACTGGAATACCCTCGCCAATTTATACTTGCATTTCCACCAAAAGGGGAGAAACCGAAGGTTTCAGTGGCTTCAGTGGCTAACTTTTCGCAGAAGTTCCATTGCGCTAGCAGATGAACTCGTAACCAAATCGCCTTATTACAGCATCAATATGCCGCCACCAATAAATGCAATACCTATGTACATATGCAGGGCACTGCACGACTGGGCGATCGCTGGTAACGGTGAATGGGATTGTTGCAACTCGTCAGGTATTCAAACTATACATGTATAATATTAGCCATTACCATTTTATATTAAGGCATATAACGTATCCGCCTCCTTGGCAAATTCCTCCGATCAATGAACGCCACTTAAGGGTTTATCGTTCTCAACTTCCCATTTTCTTCGGGAGCCTCCAGTGCAATGACCGGTGGTGGTTTGGCTCGGCAAGTGACCCTGGCAACTTTCCTTGTAGCGAACGATATAAGCAAACTAAATAATTCATTAGACTAGCTAGCACGTAGCCGGTGAAACTTCAGTATTTCATGATCTCAATATTCTCATATCTCTGATGCCTGTCCTCGAGGGAACGTCAGGCGCCAGTGAGCTGGTCCGCGCATCCGCACCCGAGACTACCGGACTGAGCGGTCGGCAGAATATCTGCCATGTGCATATCGTGGATGCAGCGCTGTATCCTAAGCAATGGTGGGTGCTGCCTATTCAAGTGTGTCACCATACAGTACGGCATTGGCTGTGTCATGAGACGTGCGTGCATACCCAACCAGCTCAGAGCATTTATGTCTTTTTTTAACCATACCGTAAAACTTCAGCTGTAAGACCCCAGCTTGTGCAGACATTATATCAAATTATCGTTTCCACCAAATCATTACGTCAGTCTGTTGTCAACGAGATGCAAAAAAATAGAGGAAAATCTCATGTTCACTGCTATTCTGCGCTAGATTGCTAGCTTTGCCAGTATCAATTACAAAACATGGAAATAGTACTGTTCGATAGTACAGCCTTGTGTCAAAACAACTGAAATCGACGTGCGTGGAAGACTCTTCGAGACTGCAGAAATAATTAAGTGTATTAGAAAAAATCAAACATCAAATTAGCTGATTTTACTGCAAGAAAAATTGCCGGACCACCCACGTGCACCACAACAGTCATTATATACTTTCTTATTTTTTGGTCGCGTACTCTGATGCCCTTTGATTTTGTGCTTCTTACTGTGAGTTTACTATTTATTACACTGCTTTCTCTTCAACATGGAGTCGCTCTTATGTGTATCTGCCTGCCTGCGCCTTCGGACGCGCAGTCCACCATTTTTTTCATAACTTACCGTTGTCTGATCGTTCCTTCTATGGCAGACCTCAATAATAACCTGTAGTATTGGTTTAAGGACCTATCAGGAGAGCAAACACAAGAAATTGTAGTGTTGGCCAGGAATAAGGACCATTCATCGCATTTTTCCTATTTTTAACCCTATTCAGGAACTCGGTCGCGCTGCACTAATCTGGCCTTTCTACAAGAGACCTGCGCGCGCTTCACAATAGCGATTAAGACTTTCTCTTTGACAAGGACTTCTTTCGAAAACTATCAGTCTCGAAAGGAGATCGCCGTGATTAAACTCTGTGGTTTTCATATATTGAGTTTCAAAATCGTGATTGGCAAACGTGGCTTGTGATCTGTGACAAGTGTGAATCTTGTCCGAATACGAAAGCCAATGCTTCTTTCTCTATTTGAGAATATTTTTGCTCGCCGAGGACAGGGATCTGGGTGTGTGGCACTCAGCCTTCTCAGACCTGTCTTCGATTCTTCTGGATAGTTCTATGAAATAACTGCAACTAAACCGTATTTGACGACATAAGCGAACACCGTATTTGCTGGCATCTGCGGCTAATATTTTATGAAGTTTGGGGGTCACAACGATCCCGTGATATGTCAAAAACCTGCACACGGTGTACATCTCTTGGATCGTTAGATGGTTCTCGTGTCAATTGAGTCCACGATTTATTAATTATTTTCATCCAAGAGCTTCCTACAAGGTCGATGTGACGGTGTCCCACGTTGCGTGGTAATACCCATATACATTCTCCACAAAGAAGAAATATCACGATGCAGCCAGCCCACACATCGATGATCATTTTTGTTAACTGCCTTGAATTCCATTTGAATCTTTTCGAATTTCAGTTTACCTAATCTCTACCATGTTTCAAAGCTGATATTACTTTACATCATCACGTGTGTGCTGTCTCATTTCAATGTTCTGTGAGTTACTCCTGACATTACTATTTTGAATAATGTAACTGTACATTTTTAATAACTCTCGATCGAATTTATAATAGTCTAAACTGTAATCGGTCGTATATTATGAGTATCTTTAATTCGGGCATATAATGTTGTGTGGGGTTGTCACCTAAATCCTCGATGCAAGTGTTGTTTCGATTTTCAAAATCCTTTCTCATTAGTTTGCGTTGCTTGCAACAATAAGTAAACAAATTACGCGCAATATCCCAATGATGTCAACCACAAGATGTACATAGTTAAGGTGTTAATGATGATATCTTCTTTAGGTACACTTTATATGTCTATTTAATTTTCTGCTTAGGATTGTCTGTGATGTGTTCTGTCTAGATATAAATCGGTATATATATATATATATATATATATATCGCGGGTTTTTAAAGGACTAATAGTTTACCAATGTCTGTTTGATCGAATATCGCGTATCACGTGGCTTGTACCAAATGTCAAGTAGTTTATCTAGCAGCTTATAACGCGTACCTGCGTTTATATTTATGTATTCGCATAGCCCTCTCTTGACAGCTGATTGTTAAAGAAGACCGCGCAATGCAGTCTGATTTGAATATGGACCTTCGTTTGCGGCGGACCCCGGTCGTTTCTCGCATAAATAATTTCTCGGTACCTATTCGCATGGCGTTATTACGGGAAAGTTCGAGAGGAACATCCGCACCACCTTGAGTACACGACACGTTTTATGTTTTGTAGCAGTGAACATTCGCATTATCCCGGAAGGAATAAAATTAGATATTAATCTTAAGTCTTAATCGCACTGCAAAGTAGGCTGACTTATAATAAACCGGCTGTCCGGACCACCAAGCCTGTCAAAAAGGTTAATAGAGTTCTTGACTCCCTGTGTCGCCTCAGATCTAATGAGTCACTACAGCCGGCGTCTACAGCGAATGACCATGTAAATAATGACATTCTAAGCGCACCGTGCTTAGCAAATTAATTCAACGTCTCTCTACAGTTGAGTTACATTTCGCGCTAACTGGAAAGCGCTTGATGTAATAGCTAAACATTCCTCTTCTCGGGCCTCCAACTATGTAGTTTCGGGATTTGCTGAGGAAAATCTAAGCAGAATTAGGACCAACCTTTCGAATAAGGCCAATTCCTGTAAAACAGGTGATGAACGATCCTTGGCCTAACGCTCCGATTTTCTTTTATAACGGAGAATGCTCATGCAGACAAGGCCTCAAGGTATTTTGCCATGGTACTGTGGTGGAGGTACTTAAGGTATTTTGCCTGGTGATGTGGCAATACCAATCCACGGGTTCTTCACCTGGCCAGACGCGGTATGTTTCGCACCAGGAGAGCTCTTCCGTGCATTTACCCGTGAACCCGAATCAATGTTTTGCGTCGTTTGTTTACGACTGACTTCTTATCCTTCTGAATTGGCCTAAGCGCCCCTTCTCTATTAAAAAAGGCAGTCGCCGTCATCGCTCTCAGATCCCAGTTACCCGTCGTGATACTGATGAACTCAAGGATAAGTCAAACCCGTCTTTTCGAAGACTGGGTGAATTTCCCGTACGAGAGTCTCCCTCTCGTCCCCATCGGTAAACTAACCGTGCCCTTGTTATTCCTAGCTTCTTCTAGGCCAACGCATGCTAGAGGGGTGTGAGCTGCGTCATCCTCCATCCTTTGCTCACAGTGAATGGAGATATCCGATGGAGCATTATTTCCTATTCCGTAGAGATAGTCCTAAAAGTATCCGTGTACGGTAATAACTTGTGTCAGGAAGTAGTCGACTACTCCCCTGGACGGTGCAACCATTGCGTGATGTCTGGAATGAGATCTTGAACCCGAGCAACCGGTTGCCCACACTGAATAGGAGCCCATTCCGCCTGCAATGCTACTGTTGTTTTCTTTCTGTCTCTCTTGACCTCTCTCTCAAGGTCTTCATTTCTCTTGAATATTCGTGTCCCACGGTGAAGTTCCTGCCAGGACCAGAGCCGCTGACGTGCTAACTGTTTTGTAAGCTTGAGAAATTCATAGCGCCGGGATTCTTTGGGTTTTTCAGACAGACCCCCAAGTATTTTTTTGCGGTCAGGCTCGTTTTTATCTCATTGCCCGGTAGGACGAGTTTGATGTCTTCCTTTTTCCAGCAAGGAGGATGGTATCGCTTTTTTCAGATGCAAGCTCGAGCTCGGCTTCCACCACCCTATCTGAAATGGCTTGCCAGGTTTTGTTGGCGTAAAGCCCAGCTTTTGTATCTGTCTTTGCCTGAATGGAATCTAAGAAGCAAACCCCTCCCTGCCTTGTTCGAATAGTCAGAGACTACTGATGGACAGTTTGGCCGATGAATTAATGTACCCCCATTACCTTTCGGTATTGAGACTACTTCCGCTGTCTTTCAGCCCGCTGGTATCCGTCCCTTTCTTAGGGTCATAATAGCTACAGACGCAACAAATTCTGGGAACTTCTTGAAGAGGATTTTAACAGCTTCCCGTGTCAGATCCGTGATGTGGGTTGGTGTTGCATGGCGAAGCTTGAACCAATGACTACTTGCCTTTCCAATTAGAGAGTTATCGGTCAAGCAATCACGCTGCCTAGTAATATATAATAACACATATATATAAAATAAATATTTTTTCAGGGCTGACTCACAGCCAACATTTAACATCCACGGTACTGCTTTCGGCATTGCTTCATAAGACGGTGGAGATCGAACCCGTGCACCTACGTGTCTTGTCCGATTGCAAGGCGCACACGCATGCACCACGTCACCAAGCTCGATATATATATATATATATATATATATAACCTGCAGATAATATTCTGCGCTCGCACAGTGTACATCTGCAGAATTCTCATGGTGGTTCGTGGCAACCCGTTATCTAACCGATAGTCAGCCATAGATCGGACGACGCGGCAACTACAACTACCGCAACTACCATATGTCCGGTAACTAGCGGCAACTACCATATGTCCGTTTGTTGTTCTATTCAGTCCGTTTCTCATCAGATTATCCGTCATCGCAGCACAAATGACGAAGGCCAAATCGATCCCAGTGTGCCATTCTAATAACTGGGGTTCCCTGCAAACCACAGACCCGAACGTCTCTTCTAGTTCTTCAATCAAGATGCTCTTTTAAATATGCATTTTAAAATATCATGTAATAACTATTTTTGATCGCGTACCACATAGTGTAGGTATACTAGGATTATTATATATTTCGAAGTAGGCTTTTCCAGCGAGAAATATAATCTGAACGTGATTATAATTATAACATTTATTCAAACATACAATAATTAGGAATTATTTCTAGGGATTATTGGGGGGGGGGGATTAGCTGGGACCGGAGCTGAGGCCGACATTGTTTGGAGGAAGGCGATGGCATTGCCTCTCTGCACAGCGAGGGACAGGCGTTGCAGAAGGAAATATCCTGCGCGCTGAACGTTGTTTGCTAGACAACTCCTTTAACTCATCTAGGACGAATAATTACCTTAAAATTCGGCCTTGCAAGCCACTCACGAAGGAATGTATCCACGTACGATGTGATGAACGAGTTTCCCTTTTGTCTAGTACATCTCAAAGCACTTCAGTTAACGTGTGAGCTTTTCCCGTGATGACACAGTGGTAAGATAGCCGGATACCATTCTGGCAAGGTGAGTTGAAATCATATGTTACTAAATAAATAAAAGCCCTTTAGGGTGGTTGGCTGATAGCCACGCTAGTAATATTAACGGCTATGCTATTATTAATAATACAGAGTAGCTCAAAAACTTGTGTTACAATTGTAGCAGCATCTGCTTTAATTGGATACCTACTTTTCGCTGACCGATGGCCTCGTTCTCTCTAGTTGTAGAATTACATATTTCGTAGTCCCAAGCTGGGCAATTACTTCTGCATCACCCGTATACGAGGGTCGAGTCGTTAATTAGTCGCAAACCATTAATTGCGCGGTGTCAATCTTTAGATGGTAGCAATTGTTGCTGCTCTCCAATGTAGACTATCAGGCAGTCTCAGCACATCTAAACCAATGGGTTACTGAGTTGTTAGTATACTGAGTGGTGAGACAGCTCAATAGTGGACCTCATCGTGTGGGGTGATGTATGACTGGACCATCATTAATCAACGATCCGTATCTGCTTCTTGGTTTTTTCTCTTTGCATCTATTAGAATCTATTGGTCAGTCGTCGCCTGAGGTTCTCGATTGCGTATTACGAGTAGGCGCCCAATGTGCACCACGGAAGAAGCGGATAAATGAACCAGCTAATTTTATAAGTATTTTAATATAGTATTATCCATTTCTTGACATTTATAAAGCTTAACTATCCATTAATTTTTTTGAGAACATTATTTTTGTGTTTCAATTAGTAAATAACGGAATAAGAAAAAGAGCGGAAACTCCCCCAGAAAATGGACAGTTTTAAGATGCCATTGATTGTAAACAAAACAAAATCTAAGTTCTATCACAAGTACAATAACATAAATGACATAGGACACACCCGCATTTTATATTATGAGCAAGCCAATAATAGTACCCGGCGTCTGTCGATAACTACGAAACGGAATACTGTCGGCTTCGTGGGCCTGAATCTAAAGCATATGACTATAATGTTGTCAGAGTACAATACTGAGTCTGTTATAACAAGATAAGCAAGGTCAATATACGTCCATAATTCTAATAAAGCCAAGATGAAGCACACCTATTATTATTTTACTCATTTTCTGTCGACGGAGATTATAGACTGCTTGTTTCGTAGATCCCCGCTGTTGGACGAATTGAAGGCTGTCCGCGAGCCTACGAGGTGGGCAGCGCCCAGTATTTCAATCATAAACACATTGTTTTGATTGTTAGGACGGACAATCACATATGCAGGTTAGCTAGGCAGACACAGTCCGTAGTCCCTAGCTTGCTTGTGAGCTTGCACCTCCACTTAATATTCACCGGCAGCCGCAAATGGCAAAACGAAAATCGTCCTCCTCTCCCCGCGACGTCCCGCGACGTCCCTGCATTTGTCACAGAATACGAGTTAGTTTTTAGACCTCGAGCGTATGATGGACGCACCGCGCAATATTTATCAGTGGATAGATGTCTGCATTTTTGAAAGCTAACCTCTCTCTCTCTTTTTCGTGACAGCTCACCTTCTAAATATTCTGAATGAAACATGCACGTGATTGTTGCAAGCTAAGCTACTCTAGTCAGAAAACATCGGTAAAGCATCACTTATCGATATCACCAGTGAATATCTGCGACCATTTTCAGAAATGAAAACATGACTATGGCAGCATCAACTGTAGTCATACATTTAGTTTCACAGGCCATCATGTGTTGTTATTACCCATCGTACAGTGCTGCAAAAATGTACTTCGGGTGCATAAGAGAAACAAAGATCGGTTACGTATTTACACTAGGCAAACTTCTATTCATGAATAATTTATCCAACGTATCTATGCATGTTTGTATCTGTTTTACTTATGGACAAATCAACGCACGATAGCAACAATGAACTGTTAAACCCGTGGCGCTGTGTTGCTCATATGATCAACATAACCGCCGCGCAGGTGAATAGTGAAAGAATGTATCAAAGAGACAAACGCTTGCCTCTTAGCTTGCTGGGTGACTGCTGATCTGCTATGCAGAATGACAAATCCGATGTCCTGCGTGCTTGTGATCGACTTCGTCGCCGACCGTTCGTCCGGTTGATTATACGTATATTTGGGTTGCTCTATACGGACATATGTGTAGGAACGTGCGGTTTCATAACCCACTCTCAGCAAAACTGATCCGCCTGCTTCTGCCAGGATTCGAATGTTAAACCCTTCAGACTCGGCGAGTCCATGCGACTCGGTGGATAGCGCAGTGATGAGAGGTACAGGGGGAAGCGGACGAATCGTGGATACAACGGGGTCCAGCTCTCCCCGTGCATATACGTATGCTATAGTATGCACATGACATCGCCGCCCGACTAGGGACACCCATGCACACACTGACGCGGACAGGCAGTCAAAGTTGGAAAAAAAGAGTGTCCTGATCCAACTATTCTCCGTCGACGTAAAAACCGTAAGCACCCCACCTCCCCCCCGCCCCCGCCCACCCCAACGACCCCTTGCACTTTGTGACATTTTTGCATGCCACTCGCCTGGTGTCTGTCGTCTCCGCGGGGCCGCTCTACTTTCCCGATGAGACAGGACGGTTCCTGTCCGCATCGTCCGCCACCCGACCCTGGTGGTGGTGGTCGGCAAGGTTCCAGCAGCTAGCGGCCTCGACGACTCGTTCGCTGACTGCCTTTGAGCAGGCAGCCCCGTTGCAACAACGGCAATCGAAGGACGCGAGCGTGGGAAGGTGAGTACGGTGGCGACTCTGCGACTGCGAGCTTGCTTAGCCCCCCCCCCCCCCTGCAACGGAGGGAGGGCGGGGCCTCAGGGACAGGGTAAACCATACACAGTTGTTGGATTGCGAAGAAGCGGACGCGGGCGAACGCCGGCCCGCCTTACCGATAGCATTCGCTGCGTGGCCGCTGTTTGCGATGACTATAAATACGCGGCAAAGCATCAGCATCCTAGTTTGTTGTGAATGTATATTTTTGTACGGCCCAGCGGATACCGCCGCACGACGTACGTGCTCCTGGGCATTCTGCCGGCGTGGGATTAGAATCTAGCGGCACTTATTGCTAGCGACTTCCTGACAGACTCCGTAACCCAACGACCTTTAAGCCTCACCGGGGTTGTCCTCATTTGTCACATTCTCCGCGCTTCAATTATTTTCAAGTAGACGAAAATGCAGGAAGAACATCTCAAGGAGGACTAGTCTTGTTGAATTTGTAAGGAGACTCGGAAATACAGTGTGTCTACGATGGTGCCCAAGTAATATCCGGTTCGTGTGCGGGTGCTTGAAACTGACCAAGATACACGCAAACTTTTACTTACCTTAGTATCCTCGTTTTGCACGCGAGATGATTAGACATGTAGACTTTCAGTTCTATCAAGGAAGATGTACCCTAAAACAGTGTGTCCGCTTATCGAATCATCAAATAGAACAGCTGTATGACATTAAGTTTTTAATTATCATCGCGCTCAAATCCGAATAGCCTAATCCTCATGCGTTTCTCCGAACACTCACCTTATTGGTGCTCTGTGCCGTACGGATGGACTCTCAGCTGTTTATACGTATTGCGCACGAGATTTGAGATCTACGGTGACACCCATCCAAGCGCCAATCGCTTGGCAAACGGTACGAGGATGTTTGATTGCTAAACGAGAAATAGGCCGATATTGCACGCGTCATTTTTGTCGAGTGGCTGCTTTTTTCTTCAGAGACGATGACATCATCGATAAATATAGATCGCGATCACATCTACGAGACGGGCCCGCGCCGCGCCATGTCCATAATGTTAGGCTTTCGCCGCTCGCTAATTTAGCGGCAAAAAACGTTTGCCGTGTGACAGAATGATCGATTATGATGGTCGCTACAGCCAACCATCCGCGATATTGGCACAGCATTGTGCAACTCGGACGCTAAAAATGGTCACAGGAGTCGAACAGGAGGCATATTGTTGGCAAGGTAAGCTGGACAGAGATACACATTTGAGACACGTTTGTATTTCAATGTGAAAATAAATGACACTAACGTTGAGACGCAATTTCACATCTATCAATCGATATATGCATACACATACATATTTCGCTACAATTTGAATGGTGCCGCCACGGCAACCTGCTGGTTAGAGAATGCCACGATCCCCGCGCCTGGGACATTTACTGCTGGCAGCTCGTAATTTGGTCAAATGATTCGAGTTGTTCGTATAGTAGCTCACGTTTGACCAGCTTGAATATCATTACGCACTCTCTACCCGAAAAATATAATGTACTCAAAAATCTCTCCTTACCGCGCCATAGAGAACCTAGATCGGACTGAGCAACACAGGTCCTGAATAGAGGTCATCAGATGATTCATGAATCTACAGGTTCATCGCGCCAGACATCGCCTGAACGTTGATCGTCACAATACGGAGACTGATTGAACAGGCAGAAATATACGAACATACAAGCGCAGTACATGCGCATGTTACAAATATACACGAGAGTGAATACGCCCTTATGATAATAATAATAATAATAATAATAATAATAATAATGATAATCAGTAATAATATATCACACTGACTGGGGATTTGTACCACACCGTCATGTGCACATACTTGGAATACAGGTGTTACGGCGGCATTGGAAGCTGTTTCCCGGATGTTTGAAGTGTAAACTTTCCCATACATATATATATATATATATATATAGAATAGTAGTAGTATTCGTCACAACATCTTGCCGCATCTTCAAGCAATATTGAAATGTCAAAAAAGTGTAAATAGACCCACCACTTCAGGATACTGTGAGTAACACGGCCTTCATAGAACGAAGCTGCTATGGGAAACGGCTGCTTGACAGCCATCTACTCATTGTTGACAATGCTTTCTGTATTGTGTTCTCAAAAATCGGGCATTATTTCTAGGGATAAGGATCAAATATTTGATTTTCAAATCCACCGAGTCTCTTCATATATGTATATAATAGTATACAATGACAACTCTGTGTTTGATATTGTCTGATACCTCAAGAAGAAGTCCGACATCTCAATGGCGGCTGACTACGTATGGCACAACGTCTCTGATAAGGCTCAATGGTTTCTCTGATGGACCGAATCTCAATGACAATAGCGGCGCTGGGTCAAGCAGCGATGTTAACCTTAACTGCAAACGGCCATTCGATTAAGGCCGCTAAGATATACATATATATATATATATATATATATATATACACGTACGTAGTTATAACCCAAAAGAAACAAGTCAACGCTTCAGCTTGGCTGACGTGATAATAATAATCATAATATCGTTTCGTTGTCGTGGCTGTGGCCGTCTTCGAGATTCAATATAGATGTAGATGACTGTAGATTTCTGCACCTCAACATTGAGGCATATCCCGCTGCTAACCGAACGCCAACCTCTCTGCCCTGAAGATGCAATATCAGGAGGATTACGCTGGTGGCTACAGTCGGGCCTTCACTCGTCTGCACATCTGTCCATTTATGGCGCAACTGCGAACCTCTCGTACCACTTCATCCTTGTTCCTCAATCTTTCGTGACCACAGTTCGCTAGGTCAATCGATGAACCGGTGAATATCCCCAACTACATCCAAATAGGCGTAGCCCTTAGGCTTCTCAGCACCCGCAACCGCTTGCCACAATACTTTGTTTTGCTCTTGGCACATTGTTCATGAAAGCGAGTAAACATCATACATGGATGGCTACACTGTTCATTTATCTCTATAGTATACGTCTAATGAATGGATAACTACTAGATATGCCTTATTAAAATACTTCTAAAGAGGTTATCACATCGCAATTGTATGTTTTACACTCAGTCAAATGGATTTGACTACTTCGTTTTTAATAACAATAATATTCGTGTTTTGTAGATAACTACTATATATGTTTGGTAGTTGTGTCAGGAGGCGGAGCTTGTTTTTGTCGCGTTGACTTTCACCATCTGACTTGAACGCAACCCACAACATTACCGCGCCTTGAACCGAGTGTGGCCAACCGCCGCCTCCCTGATGCCAGCCCAATCAAAACTTCCGAGGCGGACCGAACTTTGACCACAGAGTGCATTTGTTTCCCGGCGACTTCTGTTCCGCCGTTGCTTGCGGCTTTCGTGAACTCCCTCACACCGAGACGTGCTTCGCAGCGACAAAGCGGCAGCTGAGGAGAAAACAACGCGCCAAATGTGACGGATTGCCCTGGTGAATTCGGGGCATGTCTCTCTGTGGCTGTTTCAAATTGTAAATAAGGAACAGAACTCTTCCAATGTGAAGATTACCTAGACTGCCGAAGTCGTTATAGATTTGTACCACAAAAAAGTTTGCTCGGTACCAGTCGAGTTAGTTGTGAGCAAGGTGGAATAGGAATGTCCCCTTGAGTGATTGTTACCATAGCGTCTGTAACCGTAGGGAAAAGCCTACTCAAACTTCAACAGAGAACGCCGAAACTAACAAATAGTGTTGAGGATCCCTTTATATTATTAAATTGAAATTTATTTCTCTAACATAATGAGTTTTTGCTTTTTGAACAAGATACATTTGAAATATACACTTGGAGCTTTTATAAAAAAAAACGCACCTAAGACGAATTCTTACCCATGGACATACTGCTCATTTCAGCCGCATCCGTCAGCTCCGAAAGCTCTATCTCGGTGACGTCAACATTTGTATTATAAATATTCTAATTATAATTCTTATTAATATGCTTGTCCTTATAATGGGGCATACCCGTTTGCCGTACAATTCCTTGACCCTGCTCCCGTGAGTGAGACAAACCAGCTTATCTCCCACGAAGCATGTGGAGGGCATGGCAGAACATAGCAGCGAGAGGGTAGTCGTCTGTCTAGTTTCGTATCATCTTCCAACCCCTGTTGCAACCCTGCCAGTGAAATGGTCTCCGTGGCAGGCTATTCCTATCGCGACTTGCCTTGCATGTGACACGCAGTCATTCACAGAGCAGCAGAGGATAACACGCCGGAAGGCGGAAAGTTAGGCAGAGTGAGATCGTTGTCAGATGGTTAAACTCAGCTGTTCAGCTACCGTAGTCAACGGAGAACGACACGGTCAGAGGGGTATAGGGATTGTCTGGGAATACTGAACAGGCCGAGACGACCAAGACAATGCGTAGAGTGCCATTCTGCTGTCTTAGATGTGATGGAAGGAGGAGTCAGTTAGTTATTATAGTCAACTTGCTTCAGTGGTAATTCTATGAACGAGTGCACGCTGCAGTCAGTAACATACACACACACATCCACCGCGTCTCATTGTTACTGTGGTAGGAATTACTAACGGTTGGGGTGACCTGAATTGAGTTGAGTTAGAAATAAAGCCACCTTATATATATATATATATATATATATATATATATATATATATATATATATATATATATATATATATATATATATATATATATATATATAGATGATGAAGAACATTAGCCTTTTTAATAAAATACTTGCCTATTATTGTAACGAACAAGTGGTCATTAATGCGAGAAATTATAACTAATTTAACACAGGGAAAATCACAGACATGGGAATCCCCAAATCCTGAAAACATAATCTTGCTCATGGTTTACAGTGAGACAAGCTACGTATGGATAATTCACTTCTTACGGGAACCTTTAAAAAAGCCGGGTCTGTAAATAACGTCCCGTCATACCGAGACGATACGACACTTCACTCGTTCGATTCCCACCGTTGCACATTTGCATTTAGGGATCCCCTTTACGAAGCAATGTAAATAACGAAATTCTATGGACGTTAAATGTTGGCTGAAGCTCAACCCGACGACGGCTGATACCGGCGATTGGAAATGTTCTAGTTGGCGTTCATCTGTGCGCGTTGCGCATTATTCGAATTCGTGTAAAGATCTAGAGACGAATTTCTTCTACGCTGGTTCCGAACTCCCGGTTGGTGTCCCTGTTTATTTCTAGCCGTTCGTCCTTCCTAAGGCGGAGGGGATATTCTGTCAACTGCGCATCACTTTATTGCCTGTCATGGAAATACCCAGGGGTATCAAGGTGGTGTGATTAAAACGAAGTCAACTTTTATATTGTATAAAATAGGGCACTGTTTGTGGGTTCACTGCCATTCAGGAGGAGGTACTGCAAAAAGGTGAAACAACCATTGCGAAAGATTATAGTTACACGGCCTTTACGAGATACGACGCTCCATATAACCCTCTAGGAGGTATGGACAGATAGCTCGATCCAGAATACCCCCGATACCCCCATATGTCTATCGGGGGTATTCTTACTGTTTTTTCGAGCTGACCCTCAGCTGTTCCCCTATCTGAGGCCTGTCAGATAGGGGAACAGCTGAGGGTCAGCTCGAAAAAACAGTAAGAATACCCCCGATAGACATATGAAGACATTAAACATATATAGTGGCCAGCCCAATGGCCCTTGATAACAATGTGGTTTACAATGAAGCTTTCCTCCACGTACAGTACGGTAAGAGTATGAACAAGATAGCAATGACGGAATATTTTTCATTTGATGAGCGGGAAGCCAGACAGCTGTGATTGCGTCGAGATATTAGAAAGGCATTTGTGAAGATGCTTTCCACGCGTGGGGTTACAGACCTTTTGCATATACGAATTTTTCATGTGTAAATAGCATAATGCTATTTCATCCCGTTACACATCTACAGAAATCTTTCCATAAAGTGAGAGAAGAAATCTTTTTTTTTCGGAGGAGGGCATAATAAAGTTGATGCGGCGGGGCACTGTGATCATGCGTTATTGTCCACACAGCCATGATGTGGCCTATCAATCGCAAAGGGCAAATCCAATATATGAATATATATTTTATGATTACAGTCCGAGTTATGGCTTACCACCATCTTACGTTCTTATCGTACACCCTGCTTACTTATCTTTTGAAAAATTGTTATTATTATATTTACTCCGGCCAGCATTCAATTATTTACTCGGCAAATTTTACACATTTTTTTGTTGTCGCTGTTTAATTATTTTATACATTCTTCCCAATGTGTACTATGTTATAGTATCGATGTTTTCATTCTTCGAATTCGATTTGGCTTAATTTACGCGAGCTCTATTGTTTCTGATGGATTGGTTCCCTTGCCACTATGGAGCCGCCTTCTGTCTGCAGAGTCTTCTACGTGGCCAACTGCCAAAATATTCTGCCGAGCGAACGGGTTGTCTCCTTTTGTTGCGATGTATGATTGAAATGACCAAGATATGAGATAACAGATAGATGAGCGTTATTCAGATTGATGTGTGATGTGAATGGTAAAGATGACGATAAGACAATTTAAAGCGCATGATTGATATCGCCAAATCCAAATGTAAAGGAGGGTGGCAGAAGAAGAGCGGGACACACAGAGAGTTATGCTATCCCCAATCTGTGATGATACATTGCAGCGATTGTAGTCACAAGTGACGAACGTGAAATCCCTATATTAAATAATAGCAACTAGTTGTCCGGTCATATTTTAGATGTGTTTTTCTTCTTAGTGATTAATTAATAGTATATTAGCTCAGGCTACTTTAGTTTTATTCCTTGCCAGATTTATATTAATTTCAAGACCCGGCTTTCCTTAGACCGCTGACGCCTGCACAGTTTGCCTCAGACAGTCTAACATCCCCCATTGGAGTAGTTCTCCATTCATATTATTATTTAATCATTTATTTTAACCTCACCCTCTCACCGGCCGCACCATTGCATATATCTACACACCGCGTCAAAATGATAGCCCACCCCCATGTTTCTGATTTTTTTTTCTCAACCGTAAGTAACACTGCAGTTTCGGTTTCAGTCATTCAAATATATCACATTTCAAAAACATCCCACGAATATTTGGCTATCTAGCTCACATGTAGACATTTGATATCGGAAATTGCCGTTTTAAGCGTCAAAATGATAGCCCACTTAGTATTTGTCGAACACAACTGAGTTCAAACCTCGTTCTCTTACGAGTTTTTTTACAAGTATAGTATTTTGTAGGGACGCCGCCGCTCCCCAGAACAGCAATTAATCGACTGGGCATAGATTCATAAAATTTACGCACCTCGTTGTAGCCAATGAGGTTTTGATCAATAACCTGCCATTCGTCTACCAAAGCTTTTTTTTTAGCTCATGTAGGGTTTGACACTGCTTGCCACCTGTAAAAACAGCTCTAGATAAGACGCTCCACAGGTTTTCTATAATATTCAAGTCTGGAGAGCGTGCGGGCCAGCTCAGTAACTGTATGTCTTGAGTTTCGAAGAACTCCTTGGCGATCTTCGCGGTATGAACTGCGACGTTATCCTGCTAGGAGAGGAATCCTTCAGCACAGATCTTCTCGGCGTAATTCCTGAGTTGATCCTCCATAGAATCGTAGGAACGCCTATTCATTCGCCCGTCTACGACGACCAAACCTCTCTTCCCGTTGTAGCCAATGCCGGGCCAAATCATCACACCACGACCTCCCGCCTGTCGTCGACTTAGGAGTTTCTCTTCTTTCCTAATGTTATGGAAGTAATAAGAATGTCCATCAGGATCGATCGTCGAGATCGGATATCTTTTCATCAGAAAGGAGCACACGTTGCCACTCCTCTGTAAACGAAATTTGCTCACGAGCGAAGCTCAATTTTGGATCTGTGTTTCAATATTAAAGAATGTTTTCGTTTGAGTTTTCTATGAACAAGATGTTCTGATGCCTGAAGACCGCTTTGCACGTTTCGGACGTTCGTTTCGACTTCAGCCTCGGATGCAATTTCGAGACAAAAATAAAAAATTTCTTCGAGGCTCTTCCGAAGAGGAAGCGTTCTTCTCGCACTCTTACTGCCTCGGGTCGTCGTGATGCATTCTTGGTCCCGTACTGTTCAGGATCTTTTAGAACATTTAAAATCACCTCCCAGCTTGCTTGTAAAATTCGCGCACTTTCCGATTTTGACTTGTTGTCGTTCATTGAGATTGAAAGTAAGTTTTTTCTCATCTTCACTAAGTTGGCGGCCTCGGCCCAACCTCGTGCTTATCGCTGACAATGGGTCCAGAAAATTTGTCTGAGAACGATTTTACAACTCAGTTGAGTGTCAAGTGTCGTCCCACTGGACAAACTTAAGTGGCCTATCATTTTTCACGCACCCTTAAAACGACAATTTCCGATATCAGATGTCTACATGTGAGCTAGATAGCCAAATATTCGTGAAATGTTCTTGAAATGTGATATATTTGAATGGCTGAAAGCGAAACCGCAGTGCCACTTACGGTTGAGAAAAAAAAATCTGAAACATGGGGGTGGACTATCATTTTGACGTGGTGTATATATATATATATATATACTATCACTTTGACGTGGTGTATATATATATATATATATATATATATATATATATATACACGTATTGACGATATACTGGGAAGTACCGTGCTCAGCTACAGGTCGCGTCGTGGACGCCTCGTCCACGAAGACAACAAAAATTAGCTAAGCCTGGCCATCTCATTGCCATCACTACATTTATTCAAGATTCAAATAAACGGCTGTGATCATCTACGCCAGAAAAGCTACGAGAATCGCCTTGAAAACACGCGTCGACACCGCCCCCCCCCGCCCCGTCAGAGCCATACTGCGGGTCTATTCTGCCTATTCTGTATTCCGTTTTGGTCCATGCCAAATGTTGGGGGGCTGACCAGTTCTCTGTATCCCCTGGAGACTCGTCTATCACTGTCTAGAGAAACACTACACATTCACAGATATTAGGAGACGGACATCCCTGGGGGCGTGCGACAATTCGAACAATCTCATACTGAGTACGGGTGACCGGTGGAGGATTGGACAGTTACATGCAGGCTGATTCTCGGCAACAGATCTCGAGGGGTTGCCCTGGAGCCCCCCCCACCCGCTGATGTTACTCTCGCAAGAGAGTGTCACTTTACTGTGCGCGGACCTCTAGACCAATGATATCCAATAACGTATGAGCCTGTTGGGGTTTCATCTGTGTACGAGCTGGGGTCCGGCAAAGGAAGGGCGCTTCGCACAAACTAGAAATGTCCATCTACACATGCTCGGCAAATTAATTGGCGCTAACTGTATCTTTCTAATTAGGCAATGTTAGGTGATGATATAAATACCTTTGGTCTACTGTCTAGATATAATGAGTATTAGGATGGGAAATTACTTTTGACTTAAATCACGTCTGCGTGAATTGAATTTTAAATGGTTTAACAGGACATTGTCAATATGTAAGGGTTCAGAGCTTCGTGGTGATTCGTTGCGTATTACTGTTCGCCTGAGGGATTTCTCATGTAGCACATATCAACACAGCAACACCTAATATTCGACTTTCTAGAAACAGTTAATCAACAGGAGTTCTCTTTGTGATTGCTCACGAAGTGTATGTCCACATGTAAATAACCCGAACGCGGTGCACAAAAACTCTAGTTATTGTAGATTCCAACTTACCAACTATCTTAGACACAGTTTTACATTTTCCTATATTAGTTGGCCTTTGAAAAATTGAAAGCACTGTCCACGCCATAGTTCTGACCGTTCCGAATATTTTTTGTTTTTTCCAGCTGACCCTCAGCTGTTCCCCTATGCGACAGGCCTCAGCTCTTAACCTTTTAGGTATTACTATGAGCCTGTCGGGGCCACCTTTGCTTATTCTCCGTTCCGAATATTAGAGGGTTATATTTATACAGATATAGTAGTGTAATAGAAATATCAGTACCCACGACGTTGGATGTTGGCTGTGGGTCAGCCCGAAAAATGTATTTATTAGATATATTTGTATATATACCTGTTCAGAATTTCTAAATATATATATATATATATGTACTTCCTGAGTTTTCTACAGTTACTCTCTAGATGTTGACAGAAAAAACCGCTGCAAAACATTCAACATAGCCAGACGCATACTTATGAATTTAGCACGCGTAGCGTACGAAGAGGCAAAGAATTGCAAGATTCTGAACTGTGATAGTATGATTTCCACCGAGCCGCAAGTAACGTGCGGATACATTCAACATGGATCTCACGTTCAGCGCGCTTTCGCCATTAGATAGTGCCTGTGATGACGCCTTATCAGCTGTACATACATACGTTTGTGTCGCGCGCTCTTTCGCCCTGAATCCTGAATGTCTGAATTTCCCCCTTGTATTTGCCCGACTCTGGTTCCACTGGGATATTCTCCCCTCTCCAAGAGGAAATCGACACGGAACCACCGAACTGAGAGGCATTTCTTTCTAAGGAAAACAAGTATAACTCCCATTCGCCGACCATCAAGACCACTATGTGCATTATGCATACGAGTCAACAGTGTTCGAAGTGAGCATGGACGAACAGCTTTGTGTTTGTACATAATTATAACTTTATGGTATAATAGAAGGAAGATATTGTACACCTACGAATCATTTCTGTTAGGGCACCTGAGAATTGTTCTGATCTCGACACCAGAAGACGATACTGTCTTGTGATAATTAATAGTGATTAATAATCATAACCAAAGATTATTCTGCTTTCAATCTAACCAATTGCGTTTGCTCCGCCCGAGGGCCCAACAATCGCCAGTTGCACTGACCGATCGGGCCCTGCTTACCGAGCAAACTTGCGACAAGTATATAGAATCCAAGTATATAGAACAGCAGCAACTACGGGCTGGGCTCTATAAAAATTTATTGACTGAAACCCTTTATTACCCATGTGTGCATACCAATTTCGCGAATTAAACAATATTATGTACAGAAGCCGATTCCCCATAATGACAGAGTTGTCATGGTATCAAGAAGTGGAGCGCAGTTCAAAATGCTCCAGTTTAACCTTTGAAAGTAATGACAAGTAATAGAGTGAGCTCGGATGTTGTTGCCTCTAAAAAAGGTAAGTTATAGGTCTACAACAGGTACAACTGCTTTCAGCATTGGTTCATAAAACGGACAACCCCTTAAAAAGCAAACGGGCAACGTTGGGGATGTTTTTACTTCTAAATTCATAATTTAACAATACTAAATCCATGAACTGTGCAATTTCATTATTAGCATTACAAGCGGAGCGCTCGTTGAAACTACAACGATTTTATTTACCTTATTCTGCATTTACAATACAAATTGACGAAACGGTAAAATCGTTAACACACAAAATACACAGTCGACCAATCCTTGTTCTATATATATATATATATATTCGCGATCATTTCATGACAATTACATTATTAGTATCTAGCAAGCATTCCCTATCGCATAATTCCGCTGAAGTTCCTTTCAAGTTGCAGTAGCATTAGAATTAGAAAAGTCTGTTCGGGGTCCAGCAGTTGCGCTATTTACACTTTGTCGGATTTTCAATGAATGCGCCAAACTCGCGCCTCGTTTTTCCCTCTGGAATGCGAAAGTCATACCATGCAGCAGCCATTACTATGAATGACGGCATACCAACGGACGAACATCAGAGAGCACCGCTCGACGAAGAAACGAGACATCAGAGACGGGGGTCGAAGGGGATTCGAGGGAACACGAGGGTTTGAAACAGAGAAATAGAGAGTGAGGTTGGAGTGGAGACAGCAACATCCGAAGAAACAGCTGTCTGCTGCTGCTGTTGTTGTAGTGCGATGGGGAACGTAACGGAATATGTCATATCTCGGCCCCGACTTCGTCCTATGGCAAAGGCCGCCGCAGATCGGGTGGTAGCCTCTGCAGCAGGGAGTCTTCATCGGTGGCTTAATCATATATCTGTCGAATCTGTCTTGCAACATTTGGTATGACTGTGTATGTCGTAATTTGTAGGTGATTTGGGAACGCAGCTTGATTCCGCCCTTGCAGCTAAGGTTGTCAATGTTACCAATACGGAGATCGCAGTACACCTTTATAACACGTCCGTCCATTTTTTTGATCTGTGATTGTAATTATTAATTTCCAAACGAAAAATTCTGTGAGGGCGCATTGCTTATATCCAACAAAACAATTTTCTTCAAATAAACTGTTTGCAAATTCCATATTACGATGCGGTGCAAGTATAGTAGAACCCCGTTCGAAAAATTACCAAAACTTTTTAAAGTCCAGTTAGATATTTGAACTTGATTATGTTGCTGGAAGCTTATTGTGTTGTATTGCAAAATAGTTGTTTACTGATTCCGGCACCAGTACAGAGTTTGCTATAGTTCTGATTACGGCCCCCAATGTCTCGTGTTTTCACACAGGAAAAACACTCGAGATTTAAATATGGGCCCAGAGCGCATCTGTGGTGCACCGGTGTGAACCTCATTACACTTTCCACCCGCATCTCTAAAACTATATCTCCATTGTGACACAGACAATACCGCTGACCTGCAGGGTATTGGCCACGACCGATTTCAAATAAACAAAAATATTATCATCTATTGGTACAAGTACAGTAGAATTTCCAAGGACTACTCGGCCGTAAAATCGTTTACCATCCATTGCGAAATGCCGAGCAGCTTTCGACAGAACAGCTTCGATGAACATTGCTGAGATTGTCGTGAATGCGTCACGAAATTCCTCTATAAGTGAATAATACTACAAGATGCAAAATATTGTAAGCAGTCAATGAGTTGAATGTTTGAGCGGCGTGTTTGAACGCTGATTGTAAAATCTTCCCTCGTCAAGTGCTATCTAGCGAGTCGGCGAGTGGAAAATTGATAGTTCTGAATCAGGTTTGGGATTCGTTGTCAAGTGAGATATGTCCGACATATATTTTATCGATGTGAACGCACTATACATAAATGTTATACCAGTGATATAGACTCATGTGATAACGCGCGCCTATTGAGGCTAATTGCTGGATTGCTGGAGATTGGTGAAAAAGACGAGATATATATAAACAACACTGACGCAGAATACATACTCAAATATTATACTTGATTAACGTCATGCTAGCTTTTCCCTAATCATATCGCTGTGGTTCAATCGTAACATAATTTAAACATATGATTACGAAACGTGTCTCGATACCACCGTCGACGAGCTCAACCGTTTGAGTTATCAGTAGACAGCTCACCAAGTGAGGTTATGATTTACCAGTACGAATATTACTGGAATATCGCTCAGCAGGCACATCGCCTGAACACCCTTTTCCCGTAATATTATATATTTGAAATGAACATTACTGCGCCACGGACTGCAAGAGATTGCTGACGAAGTGTGCTGCTGCGGGTTTCACTCGGTGTAAAACAACAAAATAAAACATAACGTTATGTAATAGGCACATTAAATGGCGACAATCGTCCAATGAAATAATGGCAATTTCATACATCGAATCTCCTCGCCGTGGAGCCTCAATAATCCTGGCTACCTAATCGCCATTTTGTATGGAGTACACACAAAATGATATCCGTAACAAAGGCAATGATAGTGGCTATAAGGTCGTAGTTAAATACCCTAGATCACACAGCGTTTGTTTTATACTCTACGCTCCTTAATGCGATAATAACTGCTGTTGGCATTCGCCAATTGTCTGATTGTCCGACAACGGTCAAAGACAAATGGAGAAGAAAAAAAACAGAACAAGAAACGCCAAAAATTAGCTCATGTGAGCCACATACCATCAGACGGTAACGTCCCGTCCTCTTGCAAATGCTTCATTATGCACGCTAATTGAAAAGCTATCGCCTGACGTGCCCCCTCGGAC
Source organism: Stratiolaelaps scimitus (assembly GCA_019614645.1). Lineage (NCBI taxonomy): Eukaryota > Metazoa > Arthropoda > Arachnida > Mesostigmata > Laelapidae > Stratiolaelaps > Stratiolaelaps scimitus. The sequence continues at coordinate 863,603 of JABWDB010000077.1, forward strand.
GGCTGGTTAAACTGCAGTCGTATTGCGGACGTCCTCGAACGTGACTCGAGCAGCGCTAATCATATTTAAAAACTTGCTTTTTTTGACAACCTCCTTCCTATTTCACGATAAGCAACGCCGTGGCACAGCGGCGAATCGCTTTGCCTGCATTTCATCGTTGTCCTTGTTCGTGTATGACTATGTAACATCCACGATGTTGCAACTTGTTGTTGCATGCGTCATGTGCAGTATACATTATGCTAGCCATGCATAATAATGCAATTATGAAACAATAACATTAATAATTTATGTGGACCATCTCTACAGACTGTTCCATGATGTTGTAGAACGAATGGGCGGCAGGTACAAGGAGAAAGCGAAAAAAAAAAAGCGAACGACCACTGCGGGGAATCAACGCATACTTAATGGGATAAAGCTAAAACGGATTGTGGAGCAGGAAACGAGTTATCGCTACGATGAGAGCGAACCTCATTCGTTCTCGAGTTCTACGCCTCACCGTCCTCTATGAGGTAATAATCTGGCTGCGAGATTGGCGAACCGCTGGCAATGAGCCTCGTCGTCAGCGTGCGATGATTTGAATTGCCAGTTCCCATACTCGGTGGAGGGGGCGGCAGTGATGGCTCGAAACACTTTGAACAATAAAGGTAAATGAGAAACATATATATTAGCCTATAGCAAATTGTGAGACCTATTGTTAGAGAAGGTGGCTCCGATGTAAGCTTGTCGAATAAATCCGTCAGCCAGCTCATATTCGACAAGCCATATGCTAAGAGAACGGCCTGTCAACTATGACAAAAAAAATGGCTTATTTTTGTGTTAAATGAAAACAGATATATGTCAGCTTCTGAAGTTTACTTAAAATTGTTGGATTCCGTCCAGCAATATAATTATCTAAACTGGTTAAACTCTTGCAATATACAGTATGTAGGGGTATAATGTGATCGGCAGGTCTCTGGAAATAAAAATGTATTGCAATATCTTCAATAAAATGTATTCGCTTAATATCAAATAAAGAGATTGACGCTGTCAGAATGACGGATTTTTGGGACGAACAGCAAACTAATATCTAGCTGGGCCAATAAGGAGCAATGTCTATGTAGTATCGAACGGTTAGTCGAGCAATTAGAACAGTTGTTTTATCCTATGTCGAACTATCACACCCAGCTTCAAAGGGTAACCCTGTGTCCAGCAGAGAAATTGCTTACGTTGTCGCAGTCGAAAACCACATTATATTTTTGAGCACAGATGATATACATATTTTCATATTTTGCAGACGTCTGATTCGTTTCTAAGGTAACTGCCGATAGCACGTCCATTCGCACATGCGTCTCGAAATTAAATCACTAAACAGTATTTTGGTGATTTTCAACTAATTTAGAAACAATAATACAATAATTACCTTATTAGTATAACTTCTATTATTAGGAATAATAGAAATATAATTGTAAATACTATTAAATTGTCTCTAAGAGTGCTATATTTTTTCATGTCCACAACTGTTCGTCCACGCATAGAGTGGGTATCTACTGTGAAATGTACTCGTCACGTTACACGTCTCGAATAAAGAATCTAACCTAAATTTCTAGTAGGTTCATGCCTCACGCCGAGAGCTCACTTCTGGGGCTTCTCACGTCCTCTTCGAGACTTCCAACAGAGTAGGTTCTTGAGTTGAAAATTCCACCACGAACCTTCTTCTTCTGCTGTACTCGCGCGATGTGATAGAGCCCCCTCCCTCCTCTGGTTAAACTTGCTCGTAACAGATGGCGTGGGCCAACGATTTGCAAATTCTTGCGTAAATGGGCCTTTCATGCATGACATCCCCGTCCTGGAATTCTAGATGTTCCATTAGTGTGGATTTTTTTCTGCTTGCTGCACGTGTCCTGTCCGTCGTGTGCCGCTCTCATTGCGTCCACTGCAACAGGCGAACGCAATGCCGTAACCATGTGGGTCACATGTTGAGTCATACACGGATTTCCTCAAAGCTGAATGAATACATTACGAAACAAGTACTTTTATTAATTATTTGATATTGATATGCGGAATCAAGGGAATCGTTTCCAGCGTGGACACAAGCAGGCTCAGACAAACGAAACAACTTACGCAATCACCTGCCCGAAGTGCGCCTTTGATTTATGATGAAACACACCTGTGTACATCTAGTAAGTAGGCTAACTCCTGTACTATGGATAAAATCTGTACCACTTCATACAACCGAATGTCCTATCATAAAGCTCCAGCTAGGGTCGTGCTACCCGAAGCAGTAATATAATGTACGTGCTATAATAAGGGTAGACGTTGTACTGGACACCGACCACTTGATCTCTCCATCGCCGACTCGTTCATTGCATTGAGGCCATTCATTATAGTGCAATAACTCAATCACGTGGCCCCGGAAGGAGCCAATATCCAAGTGACTATCGATTATTTTTCCTTTACTGTTCATACTTGCCCTTGCCCCAGGCCCGGCTTGCGCAATAAGCAGTCGTTACCTCTTAATTATTTATTGACTTATATAATAGTACAGCAACATCACGATGATGGTACAGACCCGAACTGGTCATTCGAATATGTGCTGTAAGTTCAAATCATCGAAAAAGTTCTCCGTTGCGCTTATTTGATACTAAAGTGTGCAATGGCATACATTACTATATATAATAATTGATATCGATGGCACAAAATAACACAACTTCTGGAAGGTAGAACTAAAAATATGAATAGGTGATGTCAGCGCATTGATTTGGGTGATTTAAAGTGCGTTTGGCTACAATTAAGCCTGACTGTCCGCGCCACCGGGGACAAGCGCAAGGCAGAGGCAGACTCGCTGTGAGGCAGAGCCAATGCCATTGCCTCCCTAGGGATCATGCCGGCCTCGGCCTGACACTGTCCCAGTTATTGAATATTTACATTTTGTTTAACTAATTAAACAACTCCCAAAGTATTGAGGCTAAGCACTCGGCGATAAACTGACTCCACATTTCGCTTTCATGAAACCTTATATATAGCAGAAGAAAGAAATTGCTCGCCGCTTGACAATTCGCGTACGGATCCCAACAGTTGCCAGCTTGCTTTTTAAATGTAAATGGCGCACTAATTCCGCCGAATACCGATCCAGTCAGTTGTTGCGTTGTAAAGGTACCATCTCAGTAAAGTCACACATCAGCGCTAGGCATCGTTCTCAACGTAGACCGAGACCGAAGAACCGGGCTATAAATGTGCGGTGACTCCTTTCCGTGTGGGATGAAGGTATTATAGCAAACCAACCTGCTTGTCAAGTAACTCTAAGTGAATACACTGTCGGTTTTGTCAACTACTCGTCGACGATTTGGAGAACTAACAGGACAGGCGGCTTAACGGACAAGTCAAGAGGAGAAACCCCGCAGGGAGGTCTTGAAAGGGAGACCTGATCTCTTGAAGTGTTGTGTTCTCCTGATATCCTTTCTATTTTAACAGTGAGGAACTTGCCTGCTAATAGGGGGCGCCACCTGTCCTGAAGTTCACATATTTATTTGAATCATAAACGATATAATATAATTTAATGTTCATCAACAAATAACAATAATCGATATATATGTATGTATATGAAAAAGGCCAATAATTACTTAATTCACATAATTTGCATTTTAACAACAATACATATAATGGCGGCAAATTCAAAATAAAAACAAACTTCATATCTTCGGCGAACTCCGTTCGTCACATTCCCCCGCAAACGCGGGTCCGCGTTTTTGAAATAATGAATAATAAGAGTAGTGGTGAGAGAGGGAATGCAAATAATTGTTCAACGAAAAAGATAGGTTACCTATGCTCGCCTCAAAAAGTGTATAATTAGATGCGTGTGTTGTGTCTATAGTTCTAGACGATACAGTAGGTGGATAGGTCTGTTGTAACGTTGCCCTGTAGGTAGCTGAATAACACAGGATCTCTGCCTGAGATCCGTTCTCTCCCCGCCGTGAGTCGAAACGACGCGCACCAGAGGCCAATGGGCTCGCGATGGGGCAGGGTCGTGTAGGATGCAAATGTCTCCTGGTTGAAGTGGCCTACTTGCAGTCGGATTCCGTATATGTGCTGACCGCAGATACTCTAAGTATTCTTTTTTGAAACATCTCCAGTACGAATCTAATAATGACTGCTGAAATTGCCAACGTTTAGAGAATACAATTGCAGAGCTATCGGGAAAACTGAATGGTTTTTTTGAAAATTGTGGAAGAACAGAGGTGGCTCGGTAGCCGTAAAGAAGATCGGCCGGGCAGAGCGCACGTACTTCCGATGCGTCTGAAGCTACAGTTGTTATTGGGCGCATGTTAACCATGGATTCGATGTCTGTTAAGACCGTGGCAAGTTCTCTGAAGGGAAGGCAATTAGTGCCTAAGATCTTCCTCAGAGGCTTTTTCACAACACCCACTAACCGTTCCCACCAAGCGCCATGTTGAGGGGCACGTTCGGTGATGAATTCCCATGTTATGCCTTTTTCGGCAAGCAAGGAATGAGTTTGACGATTCTTAATGTGATTATAAATCAATTTCATTTCTACTGCTGCTCTCTTAAAGGAGAGTGCATTATCAGAAATAATTTTCGTCACCATAGGACGTCGCTTGAGAAATCTTCGAAGCGCTAATAGAAATTCGTAAGTGGACAAATTGGGAACTAGTTCAATGTGAACTGCTCTAACTGTGGCGCAGCAGAAGAGTACGATATAGCTCTTGCATTTCTGGCCACTGTCGTCGCGTGAATATATTGGGCCGGCGAAATCGACTCCCGTGAAGGCAAACGGAGGAGAGCTTTCTATTCGAAACGCTGGCAGTGGTGGAGACACTTCACAGGCTGCACGTGCTCGAAATTTGACGCATGTCTTGCAGTCTGCGAGGGTAGAACGTGCAACTCTTCTGGCATGGATAACCAAAAAGCTCGAACGGAGTTGATGCAGTAAAGCATTTAGACCGCCCGAGTGGAGGCATTTCGTCGCATGTATCCAGCCAATCAACTTTTGGACGAGAAAATTATCTCCTGGTAAAATAATTGGATATTTCTCATCGTATGAAAATTCACTTGATTTTTCTAGCCGTGAGCGACAGCGGATAACATTGTCGGCTGCGTCCACATCTATGAATGGTTGGTACTGATAAATTGGACTGGACTTTGGCACATTCGAACATTTAGAGTCAAACTCAAGAGTAAATGCTCTGGCTTGAATGTTTTTTATCAATACTTTGCTAGCGCGATTGAATTCGTTGGCGAGAATGGAACCATTAGATTGAGCTCGTGGCACTTTTTTAAGCTTGTCAATGAAGCGAAGTACGAATGCAGTCACTCGCACAGCCTTTGACCAACTGGAGAACCGAGTTTCGTCTATTAGCGGCAAAACTGCGGATGATGAACACGGAGTAGAGCCGCACATCACGTGACTCTTGCGTTCAGAATCAGCAGCTACATCAACAGCGCTGTCCGTGGTGTTCAACGTGTGTTGTGCATCTGGCCGGCCTGTGATTTGCAACCAATCAGGACCAGTAAACCAAAACTTCCTCAATGTGTACGTGTCTGGTGCGATACCTCTAGAAAGAAGATCCGCCGGGTTGTCTTTGGACCGTACATAGTTCCAGGAGTTTTTGTCAGAAAGCGATTGAATCTCTGAAATTCGGTTCGCTACAAAGGCTTTCCATTTCTCAGGAACATCACGGATCCAACCCAAGACGGCTGAATTATCGCACCAGAAGGTCACTGAGACGTTCAACTGGCTGCCCAAGAAATCTTTAATTTTCGATGCTACTCTAGCCGCGATGACTGCGCCTAGAAGTTCAAGTCGTGGAATCGTCCAGGCCTGTTTCAAAGGAGCAACTCTGGCTTTTGCAAACACGAATTTGACCGATGATGGCGCGTCTGCCATAACTTGTCTCAAATAGACAACGCATCCATACGCGTTTAGACTTGCGTCACAGAACACATGGAGTTCATTCTTCGCAATGTCTTTATTATTGTTTATGTTCAGTGAACGTTCGATGGAAGTGTCCACGTGGTCAGTGAGAGCCCGCGATAAACAAGTGTACTCGTCTAACTCGTTGCCTGTGAGAATGTCGTCCCAGTCGTGTTTTTGCTTCCAAAGTTTTTGCAAAAGCATCTTCGCTTTGATCGAGATTGGCGATAACATGCCAAGGGGATCGAAGATCTTTGCCATGCCTTTAAGCAGGGATCGTTTCGACGGAGTGCCTTGTTCAAGAGATTCGATGGCGTTAGTGAGCGATACCCCTAATGAATCGGTGAGTTGGTTCCATTTTACGCCTAGAAATTTGTGGTTTTCACTGGCATAGACAACTTTAGTGTCATCCGGGGAGTTTGCCGTAATGAAGTCACCTAGTCGTTTGGAATTAGTAGCCCATTTTTTCAACGGAAAAGAACCGGCGTTGAAAATTTTTGTCACAAGCTTAAATTTATTTAAAGCTTCACTGTCCGACGTCGCTCCAAAAGCGATGTCATCCATGTAGAACAATTCCGAGAGCTCGGAAATGAATGACTTATCTCGCGGAAATTTTTGTTGTTGCTGCTCTAGGTGGTATTTCAAACCTTCGCAATGCAACCACGGACTACAGTTTAGACCGAAGTCTAAAACTGTTGCCCAGAACTCTTTGACAGGAGCATTCGGATTCTTAGAGATGTTCAATGGCCAGAAAAAACGTAGGAACGTTCTGTGCTTTGGATTAATTTTAAACTGGTGGAAAGCTTTCTCAATATCTGCTGTTATAGCAATGGGACGTTTTCGGAAATGGACAAGGACTTTTATTATATCGGGGAGCAAACTGGGACCTTGGTGGAGGATGTCATTTAAGGCAGCGTCGTTTTTCCCACGAGCGCCGGCATCTTTCACCACTCGGACTTTAAGATCCTTTGTTGCTGCTGCTATCTTTGAAACTGCTAGAATAGGCAAGTAGTATGCCGGTTCACCGTCTCTACGTGGCGCAGCTGGTTCAGAATAACCTGCCTCGATTGAATTAGCGATTTCCTTGTCGATTGCTGCTAACAGCTTTTTGTCTTTTTTCGCAGTTTTCAACAACCAGCGTAATCGCGAGAGTGCTAAGTTTGCATTGTCTCCTAGCCCTGAAATATCCGGCTTAAATGGCAACGAGACAACGTATCTGCCACTGGCTTCTTGTTGCACTGACTCCCTGAAAAATTGTTTGAGCTCAGCGCTCAATTGCGAGTCTGCTGCTTTATCGGGTTCCTCAATACCAAGGTGTTCGACGTCCCACAGGAATTTTATATCTTTTAGGGAGTCGTCGACATCTGACCCCGGACCTTCGAAGACAATTGGATTGTCTGTGTCTGGAGTGGTTGATTCGTCAGAATCGGAAAGTGCGATTGCACCAATGAAAGCGTTCGATTTGACTGTGCTTTCGATACGCTTATCTGAGAGCATAATAACGTTCAATACGCATAACACAGAGTGAGCGGTCACTGTTGCGAGCGCTTTGTCCGCGCCATAGAAGAACCACCCAAATTTCGTATGGGTGGCGACAAGGTCGCCGAACATTCGCACCTCGTTCGGTGTGACACGGGGCAGGACATCAGTGCCTAATAATATCTCCACTGACCCGGAGACTTGCTCATCTAAGTGGTCAGCGATGGGAGATAACCCGTGAGTATATGAAACCTTGGGGAGGATGCCTTTAGTAATCTCTGGCAAACCCAAACCACTGAAAGTAATTCGGTTCTGAGGAGCGAAACGGCTTCTCAACTCGAGATCGTAAATGCCACATTCATGCAATTTGGACACGTGTCCGCCAATCGTGTAAGTTACCAGTGCTTGGGATCCATTGGGACTGGCGCCCAGGGTACTCAACAAGCGATTGGACACAAATGAGCGCTGTGATCCCGGATCTAGGAGTATGCGGCCTAACAGACTCTTGTTGTTAGCGGAGATCCACACATAGCCTGTCATGAGCACCTGTGTGTTGTGCGCGTTCATGTGTGTCGGTGTAGATACATTCGTCGAAGGGACTTGAAGGTTAAGTGAGCAAGCGTTGTTGTATATTTTGGTACTATTTAATTTGGGGCACATAATTGGATAATGCTTCCCTCTGCACTCACTACAACTAATCCTTGAGTTTCTACACTTATCCGCCGTATGATTGTATTGTAAGCATCTGAAGCACACTTTTTTAGAAGCTAGTATACGCCTACGCTCGGATAATTCCATATATTGATCGCATTTCTTGCCGTCGTGTGCTCCTTCGCAGAACAAACATATCTGGTCAGTATTCTTAGCGACTGCGCTAAATGCGAAGTTATTTTTGACGTTATCATGGTTGTTATTCGGCTGAGTTCTATTACTATTCTTATTATTATTATTATTATTATTATTATTATTATGACGGTTATCGTTAGTATCGAACAAGCGAGTGGGTTTTGGTCTGGTATTTCTATTAGCTGGTGACATGTGGTTGTTCGGCCGGTTAAACCCGTCAAAACGAAATTCCTTACTATTACCACCTTGTATATCTAATTCGCTATACCACTCCCTGCGCAAACGTAAATATTCAATAATTAACTCTAACTGAGTTTCTTGAGTTTCCTCTATAGATTGTCTCCAAGAGGCGAAACCTAATTTAATAGAGTCTGATAAACATCTTAAAACCATCGGGGTAATGGCGAAATTTAAAGCTGTTCCATCGACTCCCCGTGCCTTCAAGGCTTTGACACTCTGATCTAATGTATTGGTAAATGTACTTAATCTGTCTGGGTTGTCGAGGTCGCGAGCGGTACATAGCCTTGTGATGACTTGCATGTGTGCTCGCTCGGCGGCAGAGGCATCGGCGAAACGATCCTGAAGAATCTGCATGGCGGTCTCGTATTGCTCGGCGGCGAAGTCCAAGTGCGCGATTGCGCCAGCAGCCGACCCGGTGAGCGACTCCTTGAGCCGCCAGAACTTCTCAATTTCAGGCATGTCTGCGCGAAGGTGGACCGCAGCTTCGAACAATTGCCACCATCCGTGGAACTTCTTGACGTCGCCTGCGAATTTCGGGAGCCTGTCGATGCTCAACGTGTTAGTCATGACTCGGCTTGAAGATTGCATCCGTCCGAACTCTGTCCCGAAGACCTGGCCATCGTCGGTGGATGGAAATGCAGTTGCTGGCGGTGCAGGTGCTGCCGTAGCTGCTGCGCGAGAACTGGGTACCGTTTGTTGGATGCGCGCGCCTGCTGTGGCCTGTTGTTGGACCAGTTGTTGTTGAAGATTTTGTACCTCTAGCGCCAACTGTTGGTTTTGAAGCTGCTGTTGCTTAAGGGCTTCTTGAATCTGCTGTTGAGTCTGCAAGATCATTGACGGCGGAGCTGCTTGACTTGCTTGCTGCGAAGCCGTCAGTGCTGCTAGCTGCTGTGACACAGAGCGCATGAATTCTTGCATCGTTTGTTGCATGGCAAGCAGATTAGCATTTGGCTGAGGCGACGCTGCTGGAGTCTGCTGCGCGTTCGCCCCAGGCAGGGCTTGGCCGGCCGAGGAGCCTTTCTTCGCCCTCTCATTGATGTCCGATTCTGCTGCGAACTGATTGATGAGGTTTTTAATCTGGGCTAAGGCTTCCCTAACTGTCTTCTGTTTGGCCACTTCCTGAGAGATAGTGTTTGGCCTTTCCCTCATCACCATGTCTTTGATCACATCGTCGAGCCTAGCTATTTCATCTGCGAGACGATTTATCTCGACTTCGAGGGGACGTACCGTAGCTAGCGTCTGCGCTGATGGAAAAGCGCCCGATGTGTACTTTCGGAGCTCCTGGCCCTTCGCAAAGAGCTGGCCGCGCAAGCTTTTGCGACTGACCCGTAGGTCAAACAGCTCTGCGGAATCCTTGGATGAATAGGGTGTGGTCTCTAACGCGCCTTCCGACATAATGAAGACTGCGCACACCTATACACGAAGAAACAATGAAAACCTGCTGGCGGGCAGGCGAGACACTGGTAGACCGGGATCTACTGTGAATGACGATGACTTGCAGGCGACGGGCTATGATCACCGCCCCGGTACGCCGCAAGAAAAAAATTGCGTCAGGAAGATCACGAGAACCGAACTTCCTAATACTTCTGACACCATATAGCAAACCAACCTGCTTGTCAAGTAACTCTAAGTGAATATACTGTCGGTTTTGTCAACTACTCGTCGACGATTTGGAGAACTAACAGGACAGGCGGCTTAACGGACAAGTCAAGAGGAGAAACCCCGCAGGGAGGTCTTGAAAGGGAGACCTGATCTCTTGAAGTGTTGTGTTCTCCTGATATCCTTTCTATTTTAACAGTGAGGAACTTGCCTGCTAATAGGGGGCGCCACCTGTCCTGAAGTTCACATATTTATTTGAATCATAAACGATATAATATAATTTAATGTTCATCAACAAATAACAATAATCGATATATATGTATGTATATGAAAAAGGCCAATAATTACTTAATTCACATAATTTGCATTTTAACAACAATACATATAATGGCGGCAAATTCAAAATATAAACAAACTTCATATCTTCGGCGAACTCCGTTCGTCACAGGTATATTAGTGAGTTTTTAAACATGCATTTTTGTCAGTCTGATGTCAGCGATGACTGATCACGATTCATTGACGATGAGGGTGGTCTTATGAAAAATGCACGCCAAAGTCGAAGACTAATATTTTCTGACCTCTGCGGGCACTATTAATGAAATAGTTGAATGTCGGCAACGACCACAATTTTTCGATCTTAAGAAATATCTTGTAGGGAAAAACGGTTAGGGAGACACTGAAGTTGTGGCGTCACAAAGAGCTATTCTGGCTTGCTCGATAAAAGAAATCTGTAGTTGTATCTATTATATTCACTTTGGGAGATCACTGGAAGGGTGCTTTGATCTAACTCACGGTAAACTAGTACAAGCTAGCCACTTTCGATGTTCGAGGATCCTTACAGTTACAATGCTTCAAGGTGTCTGTGACAGGCTCATAGTAATACCTAAAAGGTTAAGAGCTGAGACCTGTCGCATAGGGGAACAGCTGAGGGTCAGCTGGAAAAAACAAAAAAAAAGGTGTCTGTGACAGACTGATCAAGACAACGGGGAACGAATGAGCATGTAATATCTTTATGCAGCGATTACCATCGATCTCTTGATATTCAGCGTGGCAATGCAATATTTCTGTTGTGGGACTCCTAACTAGCTAGTAGTGAGATCAACTGGAGCGATTTCCGTTGACCTCTGGCAAAAGAGAGACTACAAACCTACATATAACACAATTATAAGTTATTTCATAATCGTAATAATAATAATAAACATTCAGCCTCAACGAAATTGATTTTCACCTACGATAGTAATATCGAACGACGTTAGTAATCTGAGTGCTGTTTCCGCACATTTTCGGTTTCTAACTAATAGGATCTGATTTAAAAAAAATATATATATATGTAAATTATATGGATACCCATAAAGTAAATAATTAAAATTAGGCAAGTGATTTTCGTACGGCATAATAAATGCTACTTTATTGGCAATATCGCGTATACCTTATAATCGTACGATGAAAGCTTTTTGCGCTCTTCTCCTTATATGCTCGTAAAACCCGTTGTCTCCAGCGACTGAAGCCAGCATTGTCTCCTGTTCCTCTCGGAAGCTACTGTGACGGTGGTTCTGTTTTGTCTATTGTACCATAGGTAGACACCAGCGGTCACTTGCAGACATGGGCACCCGGGCCGTGCTCGTCGTCAACAGCAACAAGGACGCAAGCTTCAGCCTGCCCCTTTTCAGGGCACCACTAGCGGTGACATGCGAGTCCACTCACGAAGCTCACATTGGCAAAACCTTACACGAAGGCATATAGAAGGCGTTTTACCAAAGCAAACACTTCGTGGCCATCGCGCTTTGTTTAACAACAGCCTAAGTGAACCTTGAGAGCGGAGGAACATCCGGCCAATGGGGTTGTGGACACTGATGGGAATCTCACGAGCCCCGCCTAGAAGAAAATAATAAGATTCAATCGGCTGAACTGTTGTAACTGTGTACATTCAATTACTATTTGGGATCCTAGCAAAATTCCAACACAAATGAATTGGCAAATCAGTGCAGAAATTATACACTCGTAATTGCACATTAACAGTAGTACTGAAAACGAAAAAGGCCAGAAAGACGAGTAACCGGAGCTAGTGAATCAATCGCAAGGCTCACATGAATGCATCACGCCCACCGGGATCGCCCATTGGACATATACAAATCGAACCTGAACGCGGATGGTGTGACGTAGGTGTCCCACAGCACAGATGGAATACAGGTCCTCTCTCAGACTTACTTCAATTCCGATTTCGTCGTCTCCCGTTGTCTGCTCCCGAAAACCGTGACGCCACCATGCCTGGTTGGATAACAATTCGAGACAAAGGACCCCCCCACCCCATAATCCCTAGAAATAATACTTGCTAACTACTGTATGTTTGAATAAATTCCCCTGTTGATATCATATTCGAGACAAATGCTAAAAACACCGAATCCCTGATTTCGGTAGAACAAAACCTCTTTACCCTCTTCTAGCCGTTCAGGGGAAGTTGATTCCTACCTCGTTAGAGGTGTGACAACTATGTTGGCCACAGCACTAGCTATTTTATTGCAGCTGTATATATTAGGCTGAGGCAAAGTTACCTTGGCGTGTTTTCCAAATGTTTCGTTTAACCTCCTAACCTTCCACTGTTTGTTCACATCGATGTACCATTCGGAACTGGCTGCGCGGTGAACGGAATTTTTCCTCGGTTCCCGCTCGAAAAATTTATATTCAGGTTGGGCATTGCTTTGCTTGGCCTCTCGTCCAAGTCAAAAACCTACCGAAGTAGCACGGGACATATCTGTTGCATAAGGCGAGGACTTTATTGATAAAAGAGCTGTTTTAAAATGGATGGCTAAGTTGGAAGATGGCATCTTGGACTTAGACGAAGTATCTCGCTTCGACCGGCCGTGGTATCGATAAGGATCACCTCAAGAAGCCTTTATAGAAATGCCAACAAGTCTCTTGAGCCAACTAATGCATCTCCACAATATATATATATATATATATATATATATATATATATATATAAAAGATTTTATTAAAATCAAGAACAACAAAAGGAACACGAGCGATAGGGTGCTAAAATAACTGTATGAATGCGCATGTACATCTTAGTGACGTGTTGTACAAATTCGAACTTTGAAGGTAGTATGATCAACGAATGTTCTCTACTTCGCTGGGCTCAAGTCGAAGCTGTGAGAAAAGATACAGGCTCTCAGACAATATCTGAAGATTGTCCCCCTCTTGCAACATCAAAAATACCTTCGACCACAAAATGATTTGGGTGGAGCCATAGACGGTGTAGTCCCATTACGACTCAATTCTCGAACAATATCCACAGTCGAACCACTTCCTATTTTTATGGAACGATAACATCCACTCAAGGCGTGACAGCGAGTTTATTTAACAACAAAATACAGGAAATACAACAATTCCATCAAATAAGAATAAGGGCCACGTCTGATCTAGTTAAATATGCGTTGAGTGATCACAAGACCCATTTACACCAAAAGCGAAAAAATAATTAACATGTGTTCCTCATGAAGTATCTCAAGGCAACTAAAGTGCTCTGCAGATGTAAAAATGAGGTATAACGAGCTAATGACATGAGCTGTCCTAATCTGTTGAGACTCTCTAGACTGAGCGTTGTGATGTGCAGAACCTGTATTGGTCTTCTCTTTGACGACATAAAGGTGTCTTAAGCTGCTTTTGCACCGATCCCCCGATATGAGGAGCATGAGAGACATCTAGAGGGTTGTTAATCAAGCCAATGGCTTCGGGAGAGAAGGCTAAGCAGTGCCCAGCTGCCGCGAGCTCGAGGACATCGGACGAGGTGAGAAAGGGAAGTACAGCTCATCTCTGTTCTTCAATCAGTTCACCTGACCGATATATAACGGTTAACAGGTTTCACAATGGCTAATTTGTAGAACCAGCTCTTGTCTGGCAAATCACTTTGGAGTACCTATCACAGTAAGCAAAATGCCAAATTATAAGTGCTTGAAACGAACGGCAGTCCCCACAAGACGCCATCGGCGGAGGTCACTGCAAAGGCCAGCGGAGATCAACGGTGACAAAGCAGCTGGTGCGAGGTGTTATCGAGCCATTGACAGAGAGCTGTATGATATCGTTGAAGACGCTATCGATTGTGAACATGCACCGCTTCTAGTTCCTTCCAGCGACCGTAAGAAGTTGACGCCGGATTTCGACGCGACGTGGTGGTGCTTTCTATGGACCTCCGTCATAATTGAAACGTGGATTGCCGATAGTGAACGGCGATTGGACAGTGCCAGCTCTGGTGGAGACAATTTACAGTCGATATCGGTGTTGCTTAAAAAGCAATTGATCTTCACTCAAAGGCTAAATACCTACGAAACTAAAGGTATGTCCGCGTCTATAAGTTATTGTAGTCACCTTTCTGTATAATTGTAGTTCGTAATATATGTACGTAGCATTGTATCATTTTTTTCATGTATCATTTGTTTAGTTAATGGTTCGTGAGAGCTCTTGGAAATGTGGGGCACATCCAACTTAGATGGAAGTAATGTTCGCAATCGATATTCTCGGGTTTTGGTTTGAATTGAAATCCTATTCTTTCGTCACAGTTTTATCGCTGCGTGCCAATGATAGTATGACCAAGTGAACGTATGGCATCTGCATGCGGCCATTTTGAATAAGATACCGGACGCAAATTGACTGGCAGGTCACGGCGGGACCCCGCCAACGCAGACCACTATTCCAGAATTTTAACTAAAATCCTCATACGGCCGATTTCGGGAATACATTTCTTAAAATGGTCAATGTCCAGTAGAGCTAAAGTAGTGAATTTGTTTCAGATGTTGCTCGGCTCTTTCATCTGAAGTGCCACTTGACAAGTCTATGTGAAGTGCAAGAAGATCTGATGGGCTACAACAGAGACGCCATCATTGGAAAGTACGACCAAATTATGTCAAGGTGGTATGATTTGTGTCGTAAATCCGATAAACGAAAGGTGCAATTAACAACGATGCTTCAAAGGTGCAAAACAAGACAGCTGCAGGAGAAATTTGCCACAAGAGCTGAAACAATCCAATCGTGGTTTGCCTCCGTTACTGTGGACCTCACGAGACCTGTATCCTACGGTTCAACGAAAGAGTTGACTGACCTGCGAAAATCGCTCGCGAAGCTCGAAAGGTCCATGAAGGGGATGAGGCAAGCGATTCGAGCACTCGCGAACTTCAACGAGGCGGTCAGACGCTACAGCGCCGTGTCGAGCAATCCGTACACGGATGTTACGATAGGCTCGCTCGACAGCGTTTGGGAAAATGTGTCGCGGCTCATCAGCGAGCGCAAAAGGGTTCTCGTTAAGTACAGCAACACCCGCACTGAAACGTCCGGGTGTTGGCTGTATCGCCTATGGAGGTTCATACGCAATAGGGCTTAGCTTTTAAAGTCAAATTAGCGAAATTCATCGATGAAATAACTTAAATGTAAATATTTAATAATAAAATTAACCTCGGTGATAAATGACACAACAATGATGAGGGCAAAATTACGTGTAGCTAAAGTATTTATGCCATTAGCCAAATTCTGTAGTGATATGTAAAGTGACTCGCGACTATTGTATATATTATAGAGACGAGTTCGCTATAACTACAATCGAGTCGAATGAAATCTATCTGTGGAATGCCAGATAAAAGTCAGTAAAAGTGTATCAGACTTAATGAATGAAAAATAAATATGAAAATAATCTAGTCACTTTGTGTGAACATTCGAGACCTTTTATTATTGCATATCGTACTTGTATCAAGGGTGTTCAGCCCCCGTAGGATTACTGCATCATATCGATGATATCTGTTATGAATCTCACACCCATTTAATCGAGTCGACTGGATACGGGCTTAGGTGAGGCCTACTACGACTCAAATCTATCCAGTGATCACATCACCTTGCGTTTTCAGGAATGATAATCTCCATAAGCTAAGTAACAAATTTTTAAAATAAAGAAAAAATATATTATACGTATTTTCTCGACCTGATCTTGATCCGCATCAGGGTGCTCCGAATACCGTTCGGTATTTAGATGTCGATGTGTTAAACACAGACAGACGATATTGCGCTGCTGCTGGCTCCGATGGTTTCATGGGTGGCTAATGTTCGTCAAGGTACTCGTATCGACGAACATTGCACGCTTTGAGTTTTATTGACGTCGTTCATTTTGAGTTTTAGTACATCTTCAATCAGTGGACCCACTGACCCCAACCAATATTTACTCATGTTGCTAACTGTGCAATGTTCTTTACGAGCCTTATCCTCATGCATTGTATCGAACACTTCTTGGGCGACCACACATCAGTTGTCTGCGCGATTCCTGCATCATTGGGCACCACACCCGAGAGTCCACACTGCACCAGCGCCGTATCACCATTGTTTCACAAAACATCGAAGCAGTGACTCATGGCTTAAGAGTTATCACGATTCGAGTGTGCATCCTCGTTCACTGTAGGGGCGTACCTCTGTTCATTTATTCTGCATCTGATCACAGCATTGTGTCTTAGCGATGGACGCAGCAGTGCATCGTCATATGATTAAGTGTGAAATGCGTCTACAATGTGGCTGGCACAGCATAATCAACTACTAATATATGCGTTAACATCGAATCTCACGGAAATCTGTGACAGTACCATCGAGTAGACTCGAGTTCACCTATATAAATATGACAATTATGATAAATGCACCGTAGAGCTCAAAAATTGTGATATTGATTTCAGCTGTTGAGGTGCTGTAGACCCTTCCATCTGAAGTGTGACCTGGCAGATCTGTGTGAATTTCCAAAACAGCTTACGGGCCACAACCGGCACAAACTCTTGAAAGAATGACCAAATCATTTCAAAATGTGATGATTTGGATACGATTCATGAAGATACCGGTGAAGGTGCAAGGCTCCAAATCTACAATACTAATTCGTCACACAAGCTAAAAGGGTGCAGTCGGGGTTCATCATCTCGTCACAAGGCTCACACGCTGCGGCTTACTGCCTTAGATGATTCATCTGCGAAAATCGCCCGCGAAGGTCCAAAGGTCCATGAAGGCGATGAAGCAAGCGATCCGAGCACTCGCGAAGCTCAACGAGGAGATCAAACGCTATAGCGCGATGTCGAGCAATCCGTACACGGATGTTACGGTAGGCTCGCTCGACAGCGTTTGGGAGAACCTGTCGCGGCTCATCAACGAGCACAAAAGGGTTCTCGTTGAGTACAGCAACATCCACAGAGTACGCGATAATGAAACGTCCGGGTGTTGGCTGTATCGAATGAAATTTGCTTTGTTAATAGAATAAATGACGAATGCTAAAATGTATGAATAAAGTACGCCCTGTAGTACGGTCGAGCTGACGTATTTCTGTGAACAGCTAAATGTGAAACGTATACCTAAAAATAACTAAACCGGCAAAGATCTCCGTTTAGATTCTCGCCGCTGTTAGACGCGTCAGGAACTCTGAGCGATTCAAAAACATTCAGTTGAATGAACACACTAGTATAAACAACATCTAACGTATGTACTCGAATATGCAATGTGCTGCTGTGATATTCCTAATGCGTGGTTATGCCTATTGTATCAACAACCGATATCTACAATCGTTGAGTGAGACCAATCTATAGAAGACCAATCAGATAGGGGAACAGCTAAGGGTGAGCTCAAAAAAAAATTAATTGAAGACCTAGCAAAGGCGTAGAGTGAATCCAGCTTAACGAATATAAAATATATGTGAAAATCATTGTGTCACATTGTCTAGCTATTTGTTGATTATAAACCCAC
This sequence comes from Stratiolaelaps scimitus, assembly GCA_019614645.1. Lineage (NCBI taxonomy): Eukaryota > Metazoa > Arthropoda > Arachnida > Mesostigmata > Laelapidae > Stratiolaelaps > Stratiolaelaps scimitus. Next base: position 881,424 of record JABWDB010000077.1, read on the forward strand.
TTTCTCCAAAAGCGTATTAACAAAATTTGAAGTATGAACAAAACATGTATTCTCTCAGATGTATATGAATTAAATTTAGCAAAAATCGCAAACTGTCTTAATGTGGAGAGAAGTCTAGACTCGAGTCGTGCAGCGCAGGACCTGTGTGGACCTTTGCTCTGGCTAAACAAGAGTGTATTGACCTGATCTTGCATCGGATGCCCCCCAGAACCGAGTCGCCGAAGTGATGAGTGAGAGAAATCTCGAAGCTGGCTAATCTATCCAATCAATAGCTAATGGAAATCCACCCCCAAAAGAAGTTGTCACAAAAACTTCAGGAGAGAAGGCTATGCAATGCCCAGCTGCCGCGAGCTCGGGGACATCGGACGAGGTGAGAAAGGGAAGTACAGCTCATCTCTGTTCTTCAATCAGTTCACCTTACCGATATATAACGGTTAACAGGTTTCACAATGGCTAATTTGTAGAACCAGCTCTTGTCTGGCAAATCACTTTGGAGTACCTATCACAGTAAGCAAAATGCCAAATTATAAGTGCTTGAAACGAACGGCAGTCCCCACAAGACGCCATCGGCGGAGGTCACTGCAAAGGCCAGCGGAGATCAACGGTGACAAAGCAGCTGGTGCGAGGTGTTATCGAGCCATTGACAGAGAGCTGTATGATATCGTTGAAGACGCTATCGATTGTGAACATGCACCGCTTCTAGTTCCTTCCAGCGACCGTAAGAAGTTGACGCCGGATTTCGACGCGACGTGGTGGTGCTTTCTATGGACCTCCGTCATAATTGAAACGTGGATTGCCAATAATGAACGGCGATTGGACAGTGCCAGCTCTGGTGGAGACAATTTACAGTCGATATCGGTGTTGCTTAAAAAGCAATTGATCTTCACTCAAAGGCTAAATACCTACGAAACTAAAGGTATGTCCGCGTCTATAAGTTATTGTAGTCACCTTTCTGTATAATTGTAGTTCGTAATATATGTACGTAGCATTGTATCATTTTTTTCATGTATCATTTGTTTAGTTAATGGTTCGTGAGAGCTCTTGGAAATGTGGGGCACATCCAACTTAGATGGAAGTAATGTTTACGTTCACCGAAGCAATCGATATTCTCGGGTTTTGGTTTGAATTGAAATCCTATTCTTTCGTCACAGTTTTACCGCTGCGTGCCAATGATAGTATGACCAACTGAACGTATGGCATCTGCATGCGGCCATTTTGAATAAGACACCGGACGCAAATTGACTGGCAGGTCACGGCGGGACCCCGCCAACGCAGACCACTATTCCAGAATTTTAACTAAAATCCTCATACGGCCGATTTCGGGAATACATTTCTTAAAATGGTCAATGTCCAGTAGAGCTAAAGTAGTGAATTTGTTTCAGATGTTGCTCGGCTCTTTCATCTGAAGTGCCACTTGACAAGTCTATGTGAAGTGCAAGAAGATCTGATGGGCTACAACAAAGACGCCATCATTGGAAAGTACGACCAAATTATGTCAAGGTGGTATGATTTGTGTCGTAAATCCGATAAACGAAAGGTGCAATTAACAACGATGCTTCAAAGGTGCAAAACAAGACAGCTGCAGGAGAAATTTGCCACAAGAGCTGAAACAATCCAATCGTGGTTTGCCTCCGTTACTGTGGACCTCACGAGACCTATATCCTACGGTTCAACGAAAGAGTTGACTGACCTGCGAAAATCGCTCGCGAAGCTCGAAAGGTCCATGAAGGGGATGAGGCAAGCGATTCGAGCACTCGCGAACTTCAACGAGGCGGTCAGACGCTACAGCGCCGTGTCGAGCAATCCGTACACGGATGTTACGATAGGCTCGCTCGACAGCGTTTGGGAAAACGTGTCGCGGCTCATCAGCGAGCGCAAAAGGGTTCTCGTTAAGTACAGCAACACCCGCACTGAAACGTCCGGGTGTTGGCTGTATCGCCTATGGAGGTTCATACGCAATAGGGCTTAGCTTTTAAAGTCAAATTAGCGAAATTCATCGATGAAATAACTTAAATGTAAATATTTAATAATAAAATTAACCTCGGTGATAAATGACACAACAATGATGAGGGCAAAATTACGTGTAGCTAAAGTATTTATGCCATTAGCCAAATTCTGTAGTGATATGTAAAGTGACTCGCGACTATTGTATATATTATAGAGACGAGTTCGCTATAACTACAATCGAGTCGAATGAAATCTATCTGTGGAATGCCAGATAAAAGTCAGTAAAAGTGTATCAGACTTAATGAATGAAAAATAAATATGAAAATAATCTAGTCACTTTGTGTGAACATTCGAGACCTTTTATTATTGCATATCGTACTTGTATCAAGGGTGTTCAGCCCCCGTAGGATTACTGCATCATATCGATGATATCTGTTATGAATCTCACACCCATTTAATCGAGTCGACTGGATACGGGCTTAGGTGAGGCCTACTACGACTCAAATCTATCCAGTGATCACATCACCTTGCGTTTTCAGGAATGATAATCTCCATAAGCTAAGTAACAAATTTTTAAAATAAAGAAAAAATATATTATACGTATTTTCTCGACCTGATCTTGATCCGCATCAGGGTGCTCCGAATACCGTTCGGTATTTAGATGTCGATGTGTTAAACACAGACAGACGATATTGCGCTGCTGCTGGCTCCGATGGTTTCATGGGTGGCTAATGTTCGTCAAGGTACTCGTATCGACGAACATTGCACGCTTTGAGTTTTATTGACGTCGTTCATTTTGAGTTTTAGTACATCTTCAATCAGTGGACCCACTGACCCCAACCAATATTTACTCATGTTGCTAACTGTGCAATGTTCTTTACGAGCCTTATCCTCATGCATTGTATCGAACACTTCTTGGGCGACCACACATCAGTTGTCTGCGCGATTCCTGCATCATTGGGCACCACACCCGAGAGTCCACACTGCACCAGCGCCGTATCACCATTGTTTCACAAAACATCGAAGCAGTGACTCATGGCTTAAGAGTTATCACGATTCGAGTGTGCATCCTCGTTCACTGTAGGGGCGTACCTCTGTTCATTTATTCTGCATCTGATCACAGCATTGTGTCTTAGCGATGGACGCAGCAGTGCATCGTCATATGATTAAGTGTGAAATGCGTCTACAATGTGGCTGGCACAGCATAATCAACTACTAATATATGCGTTAACATCGAATCTGACGGAAATCTGTGACAGTACCATCGAGTAGACTCGAGTTCACCTATATAAATATGACAATTATGATAAATGCACCGTAGAGCTCAAAAATTGTGATATTGATTTCAGCTGTTGAGGTGCTGTAGACCCTTCCATCTGAAGTGTGACCTGGCAGATCTGTGTGAATTTCCAAAACAGCTTACGGGCCAAAACCGGCACAGACTCTTGAAAGAATGACCAAATCATTTCAAAATGTGATGATTTGGATACGATTCATGAAGATACCGGTGAAGGTGCAAGGCTCCAAATCTACAATACTAATTCGTCACACAAGCTAAAAGGGTGCAGTCGGGGTTCATCATCTCGTCACAAGGCTCACACGCTGCGGCTTACTGCCTTAGATGATTCATCTGCGAAAATCGCCCGCGAAGGTCCAAAGGTCCATGAAGGCGATGAAGCAAGCGATCCGAGCACTCGCGAAGCTCAACGAGGAGATCAAACGCTATAGCGCGATGTCGAGCAATCCGTACACGGATGTTACGATAGGCTCGCTCGACAGCGTTTGGGAGAACCTGTCGCGGCTCATCAACGAGCACAAAAGGGTTCTCGTTGAGTACAGCAACATCCACAGAGTACGCGATAATGAAACGTCCGGGTGTTGGCTGTATCGAATGAAATTTGCTTTGTTAATAGAATAAATGACGAATGCTAAAATGTATGAATAAAGTACGCCCTGTAGTACGGTCGAGCTGACGTATTTCTGTGAACAGCTAAATGTGAAACGTATACCTAAAAATAACTAAACCGGCAAAGATCTCCGTTTAGATTCTCGCCGCTGTTAGACGCGTCAGGAACTCTGAGCGATTCAAAAACATTCAGTTGAATGAACACACTAGTATAAACAACATCTAACGTATGTACTCGAATATGCAATGTGCTGCTGTGATATTCCTAATGCGTGGTTATGCCTATTGTATCAACAACCGATATCTACAATCGTTGAGTGAGACCAATCTATAGAAGACCAATCAGATAGGGGAACAGCTAAGGGTGAGCTCAAAAAAAATTAATTGAAGACCTAGCAAAGGCGTAGAGTGAATCCAGCTTAACGAATATAAAATATATGTGAAAATCATTGTGTCACATTGTCTAGCTATTTGTTGATTATAAACCCACTTTCTCCAAAAGCGTATTAACAAAATTTGAAGTATGAACAAAACATGTATTCTCTCAGATGTATATGAATTAAATTTAGCAAAAATCGCAAACTGTCTTAATGTGGAGAGAAGTCTAGACTCGAGTCGTGCAGCGCAGGACCTGTGTGGACCTTTGCTCTGGCTAAACAAGAGTGTATTGACCTGATCTTGCATCGGATGCCCCCCAGAACCGAGTCGCCGAAGTGATGAGTGAGAGAAATCTCGAAGCTGGCTAATCTATCCAATCAATAGCTAATGGAAATCCACCCCCAAAAGAAGTTGTCACAAAAACTTCAGGAGAGAAGGCTATGCAATGCCCAGCTGCCGCGAGCTCGGGGACATCGGACGAGGTGAGAAAGGCGAAGACAGCTCATCTCTGTCCTTCAATCAGTTCACCTGACCGATCTGTAACGGGTAACAGGTTTCACGAATTAGAAGTGCTCGAAACGAGCAGGCCCCACAAGACGCCATCGACGGAGGTCGCTGCAAAGGTCAGCCCTTGCTGCCGATCCACTTTCATTGTCTGACGGCAAGAAGAAAATGATCTCCAGAAAGAGCAGCTGTTGCAGCACGCGGTGATAAAGTATTCAAGTAGGCATAGTTTGCGACAAGTGGGCATATCGGGTTGTCGAGCCTGGTGACATGATGCATTCGTGTGCGCCTTGCACACTGTATGAGATGATTCAACTGCGAAAATCGTCCGCAAAAGTTCAAGGGAACTTGACAGAGATGAGACCCGTGCTAGAACACCTGTCTAACACCTGTAACACCTCGTAACACCTGTATAAAAAGACCCAACCTAACCATTTCTTAACCACCATGGCCTCCACGGATCTTACATTCTTAAGCAACGAGGAATCAGAATGGCTGGACAGGCAAATTCAAATGCTAATGGCATCATCCGAAGATACTGCTTTACCCTTAACAACTGGACCCACGATGACTGGACTAGGATCACCGCCGACACCTTCCAAAGAAAACACTCTTTTTTCATCATGGTAAGCATTCTTGATTCACCAAAACACATTTGATATAGGCGTATGATACAATTCAGTTGGATAACCCATGTGGATATACTCTCGCTGCCCTGTAACCATATTATACACAGTATTAGGCAGAGGTACTGTCTCTGTCACAGATGGAACATCATTCATATTTTTGGAAGATATCCGCACCCATCCAGATCCTCGTACGGATCTGTAGTATTCTTTTTATACATTACAACCATGTACTCTCCCGGTTTGCTCCAAGATATCCTAGGCCAGCTTCCTTCAAAACGAGCAAAATGTAAAATCGCCCGATGAGCATGGTTATCCACTATACTTGACACATGTCTTGTTACAAAACTCCGTAGACTTTGATCATCTCCCGGCAAAAAAAAACCGGCAACTGTGGTTCTGGTATTTGTTCTGATGGTCTTCTTATTGGTATACCTGATGGCTGTCTAACTTTTGTCTTTGTGCCTCCTGGCTTTGCCGGTGCCAAGGGACGAGAGGTCGGCTCATCTGGAACTCCCCACCTACAAGGATACGGAAATCTTAAATCACCAAACAGATTCAATGCCCTCAAACAATTCCTTGGCCCAAAAGCCCGCATCGAAAAAGCGAGAGGGACAGAAAAAGAAAACCAGATCTACTGCTCCAAAGAAGATCCCGAGGCATTTATTCAAGGGACACCGTCTCGCGGACCAGGAGAACGTTCCGACTTGTTCTCAGCCGTCACTGAGATCAAAGATGGAAAAAGCCTTTACAGAAATCGAGGATACCCACTCCACCACGTTTGTCAGATATTATAGGGGACTCATCAATCTTAGAAACGTTTTTAAACCCATCGCGTCCCGAGACCATACAACTGACGTATACATTCTCGTCGGTCCTAGAAGAACAGGAAAATCAAAAACAGCACGAGAATGGTGCCACAAAAACAAACGTTCAATGTATTATAAAAATAGGTCAACATGATGGCACAGGTACCAGCAAGAAGACGCAATAATAATCGACGACTTCTCCGGGTGGCTTCCTTGGGACGAGCTACTTAAAATCTGCGACCGATACCCATATAAAGTAGAAACCAAAGGTAGTTGGGAAGAATTTACCACAAAAATTATATTTATTACATCCAATAAACATCCATCATCCTGGTACAAGTTCCCAGCTTTTGATGTAGCGCCTCTGTTATCTGATAGGATTAACCTTCTCTTTGACACAGAAACCAAAGAAGGTATCGTGTACAGCACCACGCCCGAGGACCTCACTACCATGCTGCCAAATACGATTTTATTCACATTTTTTATTTTATTCAAAATTTTTTTTTGCAAGAACTTAAGCATTGTGAAACTGCAGTTTCGAAAATAAACCACTAATGAAATGAAATGCTCAATGCGGAACAACTTAATATTCAATAAAACGATTACCTTACTTTGATATTTGACGTTTCCTCATTTGTATGTAGTAAACCTGCTGCATCTCCGGATAGAGAGTTGGCGACGATTCTACATACAACTTATTTTTAGCCTCAATAGTTAAATTCATCCAATCAGGTACAGTTGCCTTGCATAAGTTCTTCAGGAATTGTATTATTATAATGGAATGTAAATAACTTCCAATTCATTTTATCATTGTTACAATTCGATGGGAGACACGGCATGGCACGGGGGAGGGTATTCAATCCGGAAATCGGTTCACGTGGCATTCAAAGCGGTTTGTAGTAAGAGCGGCGTTGTCCTGGACCAAAATACTTCAATCCCGCAATGATGAGAGGCTTCACGTAAAGAGTCCTCAACTTGCAAACAATCCCAATAGTTTGAGAACAGAAAAACCTTGGTTGATAATTCCTGAAATTTGTCTTATCCGCGTCCGAGATACATTTACACCTCATAACGCGCAACGTCGTCCTAACTCGAACTGGTCGAACCTCTCTCCACATCTCCTTCACTTTTTTCCATTAAGCTACGTTATTAATATCAGTCGTTACGTTGAACTGTCCACTTGCCGCCGGCTCTTCATGAGCGCAACGAAGAGCTAAATCTAAATGCGTTCACATATCGATTGAATATACAATGTGCTGTAGCTATATTCCAATAGAACTAGAAGCGTTTGAAAAAAATTTCCTCCTCTAAAAAAAAAAAAAAAAAAAAATAGGACTAGAAATTTGTGTGAAGCGAGTTTGCTTTTTCTACAACCGTTGAATGAAACTGATCTATACCAGACCAGAGATAGTACTCTGGAGCGTATTGAACTAATGACTGTGAAGCTGAAAATGTTGAGTCAGCTTGTGCTAATATTCAAGAGTTTCAGTTCATTACGAATCGTACTTCCACCGAGGACTTATGGTCCCCGTACGATCAATTTTTCATCTCCGAGCAGAGCATTGCTTTTAATAGATATCGGTCATCCAACTGGCCTCCATTTCCTTGAGGCGTTAGACGTGAGCGCGTCCTGAATAAAGTATTAATCTGGTAAGTCAAATCGAAGCAAAAAAGCAAGTCTATACACGCATTTTTTCCAAATAATAAGGAATATGATATTTACACGCAGGCACAAATTATCGCATCAATACAGTATTCAAATAGTAATTTTGTTTGACTAATAGGTAATCGTCGAGGTAACCAACGCCATGATGATGATATAAGTTGATGTTCCGTGAAATATTGCATCCTGAGCATCCTTACACAAATCCATGATATATTGGAAACCACCGTCGCTAACTATACTACATTCCTATGCAGTATCGATTAGATTCTACTCGGTCCAAGGCCACAGAGGAATATCATAAAGGGTGTGATAAGTGCAGTTGATGATCGTTTTTTTGCCGATGCTGAATGTAGCCTATCGAATGATTATTCTCTGCTTCTCATATATATATATATATATATATAAGGAAAACCACTCCCGAGAAAGGCTAGTTCGTGGCAAGCGTAAGAGTTTATCATCTGAACTCGACTGAGAAGAATCTAAGCGGAAAGACGCGATTACGGCGTCCGTTGGTCCCATCTATCAACTTCCAGTAGAGACCATCACAAGATAACTGTTTATATCTCCGCCTCATGCCTGAGACGGGGCCATCCTAGAGGAATTAATGGCGTTACCTATTTGCAGACATAATAGCATTTCGGGAAATTCTATTGATGTACTCGGGAGAGATGTGAAAATGAAGATCACATTGGTTATGCGGATTTTGGGTGCTGCATTATAGCCGTTCGATACAGCAGTCTTTATTCTCGTTACGAAGAATACACACAAATAGAAGTATGCCTTTATTCTAAGGGACTGAGATCAAAGGCTATCATCAAGCGTGGCAAATCGGTTCTGAAACGCTTAATCCACAACTGAGCAAAGATAGATTTACGGTCACCGAATTATAACCCCAGGATGGATATGGCCATCAAAGAAACCTAGCTGTTTGAGTTCTATAACGTTGTTTTATATGTGTTTTTCCCAAATGCGTCGTAAAATAAAGCTAACCGATGGTGACAAACGCTATCATTAGAGCCATAAACTCCCTTCCGAGCTTCAAGCTCTTGGGATCATTGCGTGCTGTTTAATGAACTTAGCCATCTGTGTTAGTCACAAAGACCTGTACGAAAGGTTTGCCCACGACGATGTTGGCAAACAATTGTCTTTATCGGTTCGAGCACCACGTAGGCCTCTACAAAACTTCCATACAGGGCAAGCAAGTGCAAGCTGTCGCGCATAAGGAAAGTGGACCGAGCACTGCTGAAAAGCGCGCGAAGCGGGGAAGGGGTTGCCGGGTGGGCAGCAAGCCATTCTCAAAGTTGCCAGTGCCCTTGGTGATACAGGACTCCATCACTCTCGTGTCATTAGACGGCTTCGGTCAGTTGGACCTGGCTGGTAGCGGACAGCGTTCGGTTGAGCTGGCTCGGAAGAGCCTCAGGGGATGACCAGTAATTAGTGGCGGGCGCGCAGCAGTGACAGATACCTCGGCGTATCGTCCACTCAATGATGACGATACTAGCACGATGCTCCTGAAGACCCCGTCATATCCCCATGCTGTCCTTTGATGCTTTGCAGGTGGACAGACAAACAAACTTTGAGCTCGCGGATCGTTATTCTCACACCCCATCCCCTTCTGCCGCCGTCGACCGAAGTCGCTCGACGCTACTTCTCCATTTACTCCTTCGCGTAACAGATCGTCCCTGCTGGTGTCTTTAGCCGAAACTCTGTTTGACAAGACCAAATACAACAGGATGTTCACAAATATGAATCACGTCTTTGTGCTGTTCTCCGTTGTCACACGATAGCTGACGAGTTTTTGTTCTGCTGAATTCGAGGCCTCACGAGCAATGGATGGCATTTTTTCTCACTCACTAACGGTTCCACCCCTATACTCTCCGATGACACGACACTATATGACCATGCTGATGATGGTGGTGACGATGCTAACGTGGAAGATGGCTTCAATGACAATTATCTATATGAAGTCTTACATTGCACTCCGAAACGGTTCGTCATTTTGCCACGCTATAGCGTTAGCCAATGCACGCGAGGCACGCTTACACATTTCGCCTTGGAGCAAAATCGAGATCCGTAAAGAACGCTTTTGTCAGTCATATTGATACAATAAGCAACAGCGAGCAATTTCTGTTTTCTTAAACTCGGATACTCTCAGGTAACATATTTGGATGCAACTCTGATTCATTTCTGGAATTACATATGTTGGATAAACAGTTGAATTCACTACCGAATTCACCTCATCCTCAAAGTCGATATCGTCTAGCGAGCTACGTCTACGACGTTCAGCCCAAACGAATAGTTATAATTGGCGAATGCTTAACCTATTACTTAGGCAGACATTAGTGGATTTTCGATGGGTTTGTTCCGGTGGTGTGCCCAAACCTACTGAACGCTTGCAACGCCTCATCAAGTTACTGGGTCAACATTATATCAATACATAGTAGAACGGAGGATCTCAGGAAATCGGAAAAACTTGAAAGCTTGAAAGCCCTTCCAGAGGATGATGGGATATTCTAACGGTTAAGTTGTACCGTATTCTCTGCAGTCACAAGGAGCAGTGGTGGAGGCACCGTCCAAGCATTTCATTTTCGGGTAAGGAAGGACTCATGAAGGGTATATTGTCGAATTTTACTCACCCGTCATCAAAACGCTAGCTGTTGAAAGAATGGTTGGCTTTGAGTTTAAAGACTCCTGTAATCAGTTTTACTAAGAATACGATCGGTGTTTCGCCACGGCCGTTGGTGAGGGTTTGCTGTTGTAAATTTCATTCTACTGAAAATATGGATACGAAATATTTGTAGAACGACCCTTTATGCTCTTTCGTCTCGAACCCGGTCGTCGCTGACATACAGACTGCCTTTTTACATCTAGAGCAGGTTATTGAGAGGGGGCTATGAGATTTGCAGAAGTACTTAACAGCTCCTGAGCAAAAGTGCTTTGCTGTTTTCACAGCGTTAAGGATACCTAGGGAGGTATTCCAAGTAACGGTCTCCTTCTTGTATATGTATAGTACGCTACTGCCACGCTAGCGCCATGCTGTGCACTTCCTATATTTCGAGGTGGATATCGAAAAATGTCAAAACAACGTCTCAGGTACGCTTCGTTACTAACGAGTCCCTTTAGTAGAGATGCTCGCTAGCCGCCGCCGCCGCTTACCCTCGAAATCTGACGTGACCTCGAAATTTGGTCACCTCGCCTCAATGAAACTAAATTTACGAGAGATAATAATAATAATAATAATAATAAGAGACAAGTGAACCGATTGTGAATGTGAAAATTTAACATATAGGTTTATGTCAGTTGTATTGTGATACAGAATGCTTTGAGCAATTAGATAGTCATTTACTATTATTATTCCGAGTATTTCAGCGTTTGTCATAACTACAGTTTAGTGAATGAGCTGAAATATGTGTATATATTATACATTTTTAGCATATATTTATATATGTCAGATTTGTCGTGTAATTTTTAGACAAACAAAATTGAACCCTTAGTTATGCAATGTTATCACAATTTGAGCTGTGATTCAAATATACCCGTAGAAAAATCGAACAAGTCATAAATCTACATTCATAAGATATATGAATCATATACGATAAGGGATTCGCCAACGCGATTCCATAATCCAGTAGATAGTATACTTATATTCGGAAGGACACAACATATCCAGCACCAATAGTAAAGATATGCAGCCAATCGAATATAGCCAGCAAATCCGTCCGAATATAACAGTCCGAATATGTTCTTCTCGTACAATCCCACCATCGTATTGGCCGTGGCATCATCGCTTACCCTGAGCGTGTGAATGATCGAGAGAGAGAGAGAAAGAAAGAGTAAGAGGGTCGCTGTTTTTGTTTCGTTATGTACACGACATCTATCGTGACTTGGCCTACTGCCTATTGGTTGCCGTCATCCTCACCTCTTTTTGTGGCAGCTCTTCAGAAAGTAAGTGCCTATAGTGTAGGTACAAGCCCGCTTGTTCTCATAAGCAGAAATTCTTGCGAGAGAGGCAGCGCACATGTGGAGGACAACGACGACGGTTACTAACCGGATTCTGCGGTTCAGGACAACAAAGTTAGGCTCAAAGGTGTTCAGGCCTCATATTTTGTCGTCAATGGTGTCTGGCCTGATTTGTTTTGGAATTGAGTAAATTTATGTTCAATTTTCGTGTACAATCTGTAGATCAGGTTGACTAGGGAGGAATACAAGGTAAAGGTAAAGCTTTATTGGTTTATTAAAGGAGTTGCAATTTCACAATGTTTAAGCTCTCTTATATGACACGCAGCGGGATTCGAACCCGCCCGAGACTTAGCCGTCCCGGCCACCGAGCTGACCAAGTAGCTGATGTTTGAAGTATGTGCTGCACCCGGTATGCGCTGTGACTTGATGGTTTTATTATTATATGGCTAAATGACGAATTATTAAATCGATCGCCCTGCACACGCTAGAATGTTGATTGGGATTGGCGTTAATAAGAAGTAAGCTAAAGGTTTATTGTTTTATTAAAAGAACAGAAGAATTTTTACAATGCTAAGGGTCTCTTATATGCCACATCTCGGGACTTGAACCCACAGCCTCCGTGTTATATAAATAAGCAAGCTGCTATATGGCAATATCATGCTGTCGCCAATAACGTTCTTCAGCTATCTTAGTTCTTTCGATAAAAAATACTTTCACTTTTGAATTGGATACCTAACCGACTCGTTTAAGGTCTCATTGCATTCCGTGATATACTAAACCTGTAAATGATTAAGGAAACTGTGAAGCGAGTGAAAGAGTGACAAGGACCGTTTGTGCAATCGGCCTGAGGATCTGCCTCTCTGTGATTCTGGATCAGCCTATCTGTGTGTGGCTAACTTAAGTAGATATAAGTTCAAACTCAAACGAAGATCACAATAACAACACATTGCGCTTTCTCTCTCTTCTATATGTATTTTTTACCGCTGTAATGGAGCCAGTTGTTCAAATGACTGACCCCTTCTTGTCTTAAGTTTTCCGTCCCGGACCAGATTCGTGCGATATCAGCACACATCTCTTTATACATATATATATATATATATAGGGTCATTTCAGTTTATGAATGGGAACAACGCTCGACATTGAATGGTTTCACATACTGTCGGGACGTACTGCAGGGTCATTACTGGGCGCTCTCAGACGAAACCCATTTGAATACCGCCCCCCCCCCTCCCCCCGTAGCTCAATGGACGATAGAAAGAGCGATATCCATTTGGAGACGTCGAAGCAAAAAGAAAAAGAACCACTCAAGGGAACACCTCGACGAACTCTCCCGTAACCTCACGGGCCGTCTCTGAAAAACTTTGAATAGACCAGCTTTTCAATCTGCATTGGCTGTGTAGCTCGCTCTCAACGTTGATTTCGTCAGTCAAGTATTATGGTAGTGGTAGTAGTAATAGTGGGATCTCAGCACAACTTGATTTAGTATTTTCCATTTCGTGTGCCTGTTGAAGATCAAAAAGCTGAACCAAATATCCAGTACGTTCAGCGAAATGTCTCAATTCAGCTAGCATATATATATATATATATATATATATATATATATATATATATATATATATATATATATATAAGGAAAACGAAGTGATTGGTTTCGCCACAATCGTATATACGTATATTCCTGCCGGAATCCTCGAAGATCATAAAATACTGGTGGTTTGGCCACCTCTGTTGTTGTTTGCGTAACCGAGATGTTAATCGCTCGCACGATCTGACACGTAGAGTAGCATTATAACTTGTATACAAATTTCGATTATTACCATATTAATATGACTGTGTACCTTCATATATGGATCGAAAGACGTAGAGTGGAAGAAAAATATCATCTGAAAATGCGTTACTGCATTATATAATCATTTTTATCGAGAAGCGTTTTTCAAATAGCAAATATTGAATCGATAGTCCCGATAGTAGAATGACTATGGTTGGACTTCATAGAATAACCAACGTGATTCTATAATTTCGAAGAAAATTGCAACCAAGTGACTCAAAGATCAATAATTTCGCCTTTTTTTTTATCTTCAACGATCAGTTATTTATTTTTATAAATAATGTTTTTTTTTTATCTTCAATGATGCTGCTTTACGCTACGAGAAAAAATACACTTGGCCGTTGGTCGATTATGGGGCGTTTCTAATATTGTGTATTGCTATGTAGCGTTTGTTAGATACGCCACCTTCAAGGGGTCTGCCCTGAACCAGTTGCTACATATAAATTCGGCTGGCCCAATGCTGCCAAACAGGTATCCGAATGCAACAGATGTCTTCCTCAGGCCGAATGTCCGGCTCGAAGAAGTGGTCTCCATTTTACTTTTTGTGAGCGCTTTGTGTCGTTGCCATGAGCAATACATTTCACTTACCGATGAACTCCTCCCATTGTATCGCCTTCGTTCTGCAAGGAAAGATCGCGTAAAGAGACACACACACGGCAACCATACGCGACAATGTCTGAGTGTCTCAGGTAACATAGGGCACGGGAAATCGATACGACTGAGTATTTGAAAAGCATCCAGTCTGCAGGACAAGGGCCTATCGGAAGTTTTTCGAACGTTGCGGATACTACTTACTTATGCAACGCACAACTGCGTTGACACCTGAGTCAATTAACTTCTTGCTGGTCGTTAACAAGCAATGGGCGTTTTTCGATGATGCTTAAGAAGTGCGCGGAGAAACCAAACTTCGCGCTGTACCGAATTCGAGTAGATACTATTTCAAATAAAAAACAAGAAAGTGATGCAATTCTTGACGCAAATGAGTTCAATTGACTTTACTCGTGACGCCCCATATCGATTGACGTTTCATACAGGCTTTAAATGCATTATATCGCATTCTGAAGCATAGAGACATTCTTGAAATGTGAGATGCTTTTGAGAAAAATGTGACATAATCTGAAAATAACCGGCGCTGGCCAGCGTTGCAGAGGTAGTTTTTCCACATATTGTGTATTTGATTTAAAACAGCTTTGGGCTAACTTTCAGCTGCTCCCCTTGTATGCTCAGGTTCTCGTAAAAATAACACATATAATACTAAAAGGTATATGACGCTGCACAAAGCATTCTACATAGCCAATATCGTTATAATTTGAGCACAATAGTATTCACATGATTATTTACATTTATTATTCTTCGAGAAATTTATTTCATTGCCGTGAGTGATCGAATTTGACGAGAGAGGGAACTCTACTCATTGAAAGGTGGAAAGCGGCAGAGGGGAG
The DNA here is from genome assembly GCA_019614645.1 of Stratiolaelaps scimitus. Classification (NCBI taxonomy): domain Eukaryota; kingdom Metazoa; phylum Arthropoda; class Arachnida; order Mesostigmata; family Laelapidae; genus Stratiolaelaps; species Stratiolaelaps scimitus. The sequence goes on from JABWDB010000077.1 coordinate 896,490, forward strand.
AGACACCGAGCATCTCAACTAGAGTTACTGGTTAGTTTCAATGGGTATCTGAAGCGTGGTTGTGCGACGGTCCTAGGATCTCTGATCTCAGAATCCTACATGCTGAAAGCGAGAAGAATCAAATGTTCCACACAGGGTCGTTCACAGGTAGGCCTGACGTGTAAGGATGATGGGTTGCACAAGCCCCAAATGGATGTTCAACATGTTCGTAGTCACCCGTGGTTTCAACTCGAGCGATTCTTGCCCCGACGCCGGGACATGGCCGACGAAGCTCGGGCACCGGCCAGCAAAGGCAGTGGAATAAAACGAGTAAGATAGCCTGGCGGGAACACAATTGTAATATGGAAGGAATAATAAGGAAGGAAGGAAGGTCATATGGGCGAGAGTGAGGGACTCGAGGCTTAGCAGCCGGCAGACGATGGTTCGAGCAGGCGCCGGAAATGACTAGTATCTGAGGAAACAAACAGATGGATCGCGTTTTCATAGCAGTGGTCAGGGGAATACGCAGATGAGCGTATTCAAAAATGCGAGAATTCTCGAATATGATGACTACAGCATCTACAGAAGTAACAGCACCGGCGGAGGCAGCGTCGCGGCCACAGCCTGCGAACCCGCCCTGAGTGCTTCGACGCATTAAGGGGCAGGGCCAATAGCAAGCAGCAAGCTTAGGGCATCAGCAGCAGGAATGGCACAATGAGACGGAGAAAGAGGCTGTACCAAACGCATCATCGTCTGCTGGTTGTGTTATTGCTTCGGTTGTTGTAATGTCGATGCTATGTAGTATGCGTGTGGTATGTATGTCGTATGAATAAATAATCTTGCTTGGTAAGACGCATTAAAACGGTCGAGAGAAACGGTGCTCTGAGCTAGTTAGTGTAGTGGTTCCTTGACTTGCCTGACCCGGGCTTGCCGCTTGTTGCCGTGCCTTGCCATCGCTCGTGTCGTTGACGGTGATCGCATATGATGTGATGAAATTGCAATGAAGTCTTGTGTACGATCAGCACATCCTTCCTTTTATTTCTTTTTTAGTGCGTTCTGCTGCTCTGTTCTTTGCGGTGGGAAATAAGATTTGAGCACCGTGTGGTTTCGCTGATAATGAGAGTATAGCGTGAAAGACAGAGATACCCGTCACTAAAAACGAGAGCAACAATAGTTTTGTACAACGGCATCGAGGTCCTTCAAAATATCTATGTGTTCGTTCTCGAATGATGACCACCTTGCCTGCAATGTCATTTGTGTGAGAGTGTATTTAAAACTAGTCATTGTTATCAAGCAGTACTGATATGCCACCGTTTTATTGATCGTTGATTATTTGTTTAAAATAGTTGAACTCATACTGGCTTAATGAGGTCCTTATCTTAAGTACCATAAATTGAAGCTAATTTTGTATGACCATGTACTTAGCATTCTCCGTAGTTTGACTGATGACTAATATCTCGCTATTCTAACCCCGTATTTTAATATCAGCGTGACGGCCAAGGAGGCAACGTCGACAGCCAACGTCGGACACCGGTTGTGGGATATATCCCAGGTCATATGTTTAAATCCTGTAGTGACCCCAGGAAAGCGTGAAGGGTTGAAGCCAGCCGCAAGTGAGAAAATTAGTTGGACCATTTTTTCATGTTTGTTCATTAAGTGCAGGCCACATTTTTATTCATAATACACTTCGTACTAGTCACTTAATAGTACTTTTCGAGTGATATCGCCATGAACCGAATGGCCCGTGTCCCGTGGCAAGTGTAATAGGATCAATTTTCCAGTGCACCTAAGTACGGATGCAGAAAGAGGCGTTGTTGATAAAAACCTTGTGACGGATCCTACATAAGCTGATGTTCAAAGACGTCAAGTTCACTAAAAGAGCAGATGGACTCTTGCATGAGTAAACAACTAGTCAAGTGACATGACGGCCCTGGACCCTCAATCCTAGCTCTTCGCAGGCATTAGCCAACATTTGGGCTTTTAGAATTTGGTCCAAAATATATGTATCATCGCTAACTGTGGTTTGGAGCAATATTCAGCCATTCACGAACAGGCCAAAGCTAAGAGGCAGAGTATTTATTTTTAAGATCTAAATTCAACTTGTCAAATAGCCCTTTCTTAAAGAACTCTTTATATTAGATCGATCGATAGGTACATCGATTGTATATCGTATTTAATCTGCTCCAATTCAGCCTAGCAGAGTAGAATGCGTGTGAAACTAGGCGGCCTTATTTTTTGCGCTCATTCAGCGTCTGCGGGTTTATTTACATCTTTGTTGCCTGCCGGCAGTTGAATTCTACAGCGTTCGCAACAAGAAGACTAAAATGCGTATCCGACATAATTTTCTTCACTATTTTCGTGAGTAAAAAGATCCTGGAAGTGTGAGAATCGTATGTACAACTGAAGGCGAAGGTGCAGTATCCGCAAGAGTCTGTCAATTTTTTGGTTTAATCGCTTCAAGACAGATTCGATTTGAATAACAAGAAACGTTCCGGGCAGCCGCGAGAGAAATTGCTCGATCTCTTGAATGGAAATGCGGCGCAATCAATTGGAGAAGTTGCCGTTAAACTGGGCGTAGTCCAGTGAATAATGTGTCGTTTACCAGTAAAGCTGCGAAAGGGCGGAAAATGGGTGCGAAGATTTTTTATTGGCAGTTTTCGGTGCAAAATCGCTACGGGAGGGAAAAATGAATATTTTACGATAATCTCCAACGCAAACAAGAATTGTTAGACCAAAGAGAATCTTCCACATAGACACCCAAGAAATCCTCATGGCTACAAGGTAATGCTGCGCAATTCGTGGGATCAGAAGGGAATGCTCTATTGCGAACTGGTCACGCCAGGCGAAGTGGTCAACGCCGGCCGTTACAAAGACAACTCATAAAACAAAGCCGAGAAATAGACAGAAAACAGCTGTGGACTGTCAAAAAGGACGGCGTAAAGTGACATTGCATGTGACATGAGAAAGCTTGGGCTCATGTTGCTTGGCGACTCACCATACTGTGACCGATCTTGGCTGACCGAAATTCTACAGCAACCGACGTATAATCCTCTATCAGATTAGCATCTATTTAGATCCATGGGGCACGGCCTATAAAATGACTCTGAATCTACAATTACACAGACACTATCCTGACAATTAATACAGGCAGTTCTGCCACATAGGGCAATGCTACCTGTAAATGTATCTTAGTTCCTACTCACTTAGACCAGGCGATTGAAACTCTTGCGGACGAATTAGCACCACACAGTTAAGCGACACTAGACCTCAAGTGTTACGGTGAGTCCAGAAAGCAACCTTGCTTCAACAAGGCGTCCGTCGTACAGATGATACAATGTGGCTAATTCAGAATTCTCCGCCACAGGCATCTCTAGTGATTATGCGTACAGCGACGAACGTTCTTGTATTTTTGCCTTGTACTCCCCAAATATATCCTGCATGCGAACCAACGCCACAGGTTCGGGGGAGGTCTGTTCTAGTCGCCGGGTACCAGTAAGTTTGGAGTTTTGCGTGGCGACGCCCGCCAAAAGCAAACCAAAGCACAGAGGAGGTAAGCCGGAGTATGTGTAAACACAGGTTTGGGTGAGGGCGTCTGGCATCGTGCGATGCGAAAAGCCACGGCCACATCCGTACATCTCAGCTAGTGTTAATGATCATTATCGCTATGGACACAGAACCGCTGGTGCAGAGTCACTGTGACGGGGAGTAACTGGCAAAGCCGTCACGGGTGAGGCAGGCGCGTACGAGCCACACAATGGCATCGTTGCTGAAAGAGGGAGCAGGAACCGTTTTTGCTATTGTTGTTGTTGTATTGCTCTGACGCTAGTGGTGAGGGTCCCTGCAGAACAATCCTTTCGGGGGAGTGTGCGAGAGATAAATTTGATCCTAAGGCGAAGCTGAGCGTCGAGCGCATCCAATGAGGTAATCCCAGGACATACATGGTACATTACAGAAACGATGCTTGATTGTCTATTCGAGTTAAATCGAATTGCCCTACAACGTGTTTCCATGCTTCGGAACTGTTCTTCATGTCAGGTAGTCCGTAATGCACGGAGACCATCAAATATGGCTGTTTAAGTAGGACTTAGGCCGTATATAAAATAGAATACAAACCGAATATGTAGCTGTGTTAGCTGATAGCACTTGTCTGTAACGTAGTATATATTGGAACGGATAGTTCTCTTATTAGAGGTAAACGGGTAGTCTTTTGCAAAACAGCTACACATTGGTATGTCTCTGTCAATTTGTATTATCAAGCCTAAGAAATGAAGCCGACTTGGTTTGGCGACTGTATCTGTCTTCATGAGTTTGCATGATATATGCCGCACCTAGCTTCGTAGTATTATATTCACAAAGATAATTCGTTTGGTTAGTGACGGCCTTGATGTAAGTGCGTTTCATCACTACATTACACAAATTGTGTGAAAATAAACGAAATGAACATTCAGACACATTGAGTTCATACTCTTCTATTTCGCTTCTGGCTGGCTTCGGTACCACTTTGTAACATTGCATCAGGGACCTATCATATCGCTCCTGCTGGCCTTATCTAGGCATTCTCCAATAGACCTACGTGGCATAACATACCCCACCGGCTAAGCCGTGATCTAATGGGATCGAACCAGCGATCCCAAATCGTGGCGTTGCTCTTCGTGATTTCCATAGCAACCGCAGTCAAAAAGATGCGCCTTGGTCACCCAGAGGACGCTGCTACACCAATTACCTTAGCTTATCGAGATGTTTCAGCGTATGGCATGATGATTAATCGAATCACAGTTACCACAAAACGACGATAAACGCCTACAAAACAATGTTACTTACTTTTTCACGTGTAGTCTTTGGTAGGATCCTTTTTAGCGCCAACATATAAGTTGAGGAAGTTCATAGATATATATATGTCCGGGACAAGACGCAATCGGAGATTCATAAATATATTTATATTTTCGAAATGCTGTTTGTTTGTTTTTTTGATAGAGCGAGATGGAAATTACAGGCGGCTTTTTCATCCGACAACTATAATTATTTTTGTCTACATAGTTGCTTATATCGAGGGATTTCTTTTTTTTTTCACTATTTACATGAGTTACCATAACTTTCTACCTTATAAATAAAAGACACCACTGACAAGTATAACACGTCTGAACCATTGGTTGACAAGCTTCCACATGATATCTACGATTTGTCCAAAGTTTTAAGAATCTAGACACAAAAAACTTAAAATCATAAGCTATTTTGAAGTATGAAATGCATTACCATATTAAAGGAACTCAATATCGCCAAAAGATGGTATTTTGTTAAAAACGGAAAGTAGGCCTTGGCAAGTAGATCATTTGTACTCCGATTTCACATAAACGTTAGCAGGAGCAATCTAAAAGAACATAAAACCTTATTGAGTACATCGAGTGATCTTTATGCACAAGATCCATTCACCAAATGAGTATTAGCGCATTTTCTAGCCTTTACCCGGTGACAAGTTATTTCAACGGATGCGAAATTTGTTTGGAATATAACCCGAGACTCATCGACGGAGGCAGCGTTGGAAGCCAAAATAAAATGGCTCTAGTTGTCGGGGAAAAATAAAAATATAAAAAATGTATTCCCCATATCACACTGAGAGAAACATTCGATTTTTAAAAAATATTCAAGAGGCATTTCTGGTTAACGAGTAACGGCCCTGAAAAAATACACATACATGCACATCACTTGCGTACCTCTACCTTATTCCTTCTTTTGTTCCTGAAGAGAGTTTTGAGCACGGGTTGGCATAGGGTGGCTCGGTCTCTTCAGGTCTTCACTTGAAGGGTAACAGCTATCAGGCCGTCATTGCCCGCCGGCCCGGCTCCGTCTTCCAGCACTCCCAGCCATCTCCTCCGTCTAATTAACTCTCCATCGTCACCCCCATAGGGATACATAGATAGACCGACACTCATTGGCCGCCGCCGACGCCGCCCCCCCAACGCCTTCATAGACGACTCCCTTTCACTTGAGTCTCCCCCCGGCTTGTACACTCCCTCGCGTAAATTTCCCCGTCCACACCCTTATTCTATTTCTCATTCGAGTTCGGTGAACGCAGCCGCGCTGGTCGACTTCGCCAGCATCGCCTATTGTATGTGACCAGTGGAGCGAAAATTTAAAATCTTGGCGAGCCGGCGCTACTTCTACAACAACTATTGCTAACTAGATGAAAGCTTGGCTGTATATATATATATATATATATATATATATATATATGAGGCCCCCCTGTTGAAAGTAGCAGCAGGAGGAGATGGTGGACGGTCTATGCACACGATAGTGTTCACATACTCAGTAGATATGTGGGGCGAACGTAATCGCGGTGGGGAACGTACGATCTAGGATATGTAGTTCTTAGCGAACATTCGACAACGTTTACACTCTCAGCCGTATCGAACTATATTCTCAGTGCAGTTTGCCCGCTTACATCCAAATCAGATAACGAGTACCTCCATGCAAGTCGCAAAAAGAAATTGCACTATCAGATCTGTCATCACCAGATCGTCATTTGAGTACAGCCGATCGAATAAGATACGATTGTTGTTTCTTTTATGAAGTACAGCGCTGTCGAATGCACTGGCTACATATATATACGTATGCTGTGTAGCGACAAGGAATTGATATACATTATCCGACACCTAGAGGCGTCTTAATTTGAATGTTTCTAACGACAATCTCGGCGGCGGCTTTAACAATTTCAGCTACTTTCCGCGCGCGTGGGCGTAAAGTAACATTAATTTACCACTCTGACACTCAGCCTTAAACATTTTACGTTCACGGTACAACTGCTTTCGGCATTGCGAATCATAAGACAAATCCCTTAAAGGCAACGGCTGCATCGAACCCGTGCTCCTCCAATTTCAAGACGCACACCACGCGTAGGCCTCGCTTAATGACAATTGCCCCTATGGCGAAGCGGGCAGCTCAGCGAAAAACGACATGCAACAACGTGCAAACGACGCACGGCCTCGGGCAGGGGCCGAAGGTTCCTGGCCAACGGCGCTTACCCAACTGTAAGACACGAGCAGGACTGGAGTGGGCCGCCGCCCGCAGGGCAAGGCCAACTCTATAAGGATTTTATTATTTGCCAACGTAAAAATTTGCGTTTATTTTCAAACTCAGTGTGAGTAGGTTAACATTTATTAGATCATGTTAGAAATTGAAGATGGCCACTACATTGACTCTCAAAATTAATCCAGTAGTGTAACTTGAATAGCAGAACGGGTTAGTGGTCGTTGCGATGCAAAGACGATACCATTGACACAGAAGAATGGGGTAAATGCTGCTGCTGCTGCTTAACGGGGATGAAAGGAACAAGATAATGGAGTAATTTAATTAGGATAATGGAGTAAACCGCAGTAAAGGCAACGAAATTACTGTGACAGAGCAACATTAATCTAATAGCTAAAGCGCAATGGTGGGGTAACCGCAGTGAGCTATAATAACTGAATGACTCGAACAATTTTAGTGGGTTAACTGACTTATGGTAATGGGAGGGGGGGGCGGGAGGCTACAATGGGCTAATTGTAGCAGGATAACAACAATGATAAAATATATCAATGTAGGAGATCGTTGCGACTGGCAAACATATGATAACGATCTGATAGTTCACGTTTGAATCGACTACAACTCAACCCGTCTGGGTTAGATAAGAACAACACGTGATATAATTACATATAATAATGGTTATTATAATCACTATTATTATTATTTATGAAAGGTAGAAGGATAGCATTGAGTGCGGATAGTTAATATGTAACAGTGAAACTCGCCAACCAATATAATATGAACGAGTTGCATATGGCGGAAGACGTCTCAATATAAGTGGTAGAGTTAAGTAGAAATATATGAACAAGAATGCCTGAATAGAATTGTCACATTGTAGATTGATAGATTACTAGTCTAGACTAGTAATAGCCCATCACGGGCGGTCAATGTTGCTACTGCAAAGTTCTTGTGAGGTATCTATAAGGGGTGAATAAATTAAATGAAATTTTATAGCCTGACAAAAAACTCTTATCCCGGATTTGTCTGCTTTGTTTTGTAACACTAATATTTCATGGCAGATAAATAATTTAGTGGGATTATATGGGAGCCACCCGGTATAAAGTTGGACCCGTGTTAACCCAGGTTAAAGTCTCTAGGATAAATAAAAACGGAGTCGGTTCTGTCTTGATTTGTCAATAAAGTTGTTATTATTTTTGTTGGACAACATACATATTTCCCGTTCTAATGCAGCTAAAATGTTGAGGCCAAGATCCAAAGTAAAACATCGGTTTGAAAACAATCAGTTTTAGGTACCGTTTGCCTGTACGTACACATCTACTAGAGATACACTTTGACTGGGCTACAGGCATTGACCCCCAAATTTTACACGGCGCTTTTATCTCAGAAGAATACACATTATGTGCCTACCATTATACACCCATTGTAAACTGCAGTTAAGAAATTAGAATTCGAATTTGAAAAAAAAACCAAGCAATTTAAAAATTGTGTTGTATGAATTGTGAATGAAATTTAACGCTATTGATAGCAAAGCTTACTTTTGCATGCATCAAAGAAAGTTTGGCCAATCTGAAAAGTGCATATTTGACACAATTAAGATGTCTACCACTTACATACAGCGGACACATTTTACCTCTAATTAATTGCCTGGAAACTTCACGTGAATCACATCCTTCCGTGGAAAGGATTCCTTTCGAGCTGCGCAGATCACACACACACATGGTACCATGGGTATGCATTTGTGTACATGTTTGTGTCTTAAATTACGTTATGTATTGATACTAACCTTTGAAATATATATATATATATATGTGAAAGAGAGCTGATCCGATTAACTATTTGGAGCTTCGCCTCTACGGACCTTTCATTACATAGTTGTAATCCCCTCTTGCCGTTATAATTCTTTATTATACAAAAAAAAGAGATAAACAAACGGATTGTACTGTCCTTTTGAAACAACAGCGACAGGAGAAACCCGTAACGCTGAATAGTCGACGGACTGTCCGGGATTCCGTCACGAAAATGACGCCCGAAAGCGACACGCCACAGTTCGGTTTCCCTCGCTAAGCTTCATTAAGATAATTATTATCATTATGATGATTGTTCCTCGTCGACCTTGAGGCGCGCACCAACTCCCTTGGCATATCGCAACCAACTATCTTCTATGTCTCCCTCTGCATATATATATATATATATATATATATATATATATATATATATATATATATAATATATAACATTATATATGTTTTCTGTCTCTTCCAGCTTTGCGTCTTTGCCACTCTGGCGGGGTGCACGCCGTCCGATTTTGCCCCCTCAGTCGCTATTTGCACGGTGCGCGCACGCCAAGCAATCACTGCCGCACATCGCATTAATTTGTAAGCCAAATGAGGTAGATATGGACGATGACCGTTGGCCAAACCAGTATCGAGACTGCCACGAGATGTGAACTGGCTGGATGAGTACAAAGTTACAATTATTTCGCTATTCATTGCACACACACACACTATTAATATATTATACAATACGTGGCTTTTAATTGTGACGAATTTTCGTTCCGGGCAAGGAGTGGTGGCGAGTCCCGTAATCGATACGCGATAATTACCCGTAGTAGTTATTTGGGGAATACTACCACCCTTGATATTAGATTGTGCATTTCTAATCTTCGATGTTTATTATGCACTGCCTTGCTTATTATGCTTACAATCTAAGATTAGTCACCGACACTTAGTGTAACGTCACTACGGCACCCGTTGTAAATGGTTTATAGACGATTGCCCCAGAGACGAATATCTTTGTATGTGCGTATGCCAGGCTTATTTGTGGCTTCGGTCATCAGATGAAGGACTGGTGTAGAGTCTCGACAAGGCCTACCTTCAACTAGGTCCTTGTCCGAGGATGGCTGCAGGAGATGGAGAATTGGTTTGTAAAATTGCAAATTCGAAAAAACTTCGAATGCCAGCGCCACGAGGGAGGGAGCTAAAAAAATTCACAATATTATATTATACAATTCCATATGATGCATTGATGAACTGCGTTGGAAATTAAGAATCTCGCCTAAGCAACCATAGCTATTATGGATAACAGAAACGCGATAATGGATTTCGTTGGGTGAGGGACAATAGAGGATGCGGCCATTAGTTTTTATGTTATGCCTTCGGAAAGAGCACACCGAGAACGGTCTAAGAAATAAATAGCACATTATCGCCAAACATCGCATGGATCTCACTGCTTCGGCGTGTTTGTTAATTCCTTTCTGTTTTCAGCTGTGTTAAGCAGTCATCGTTGCGCTCACGTCTGCCAACTAATGTGTGCTGCAATTCCATTCCCGTAATAAATTCATCACATTGCCCCCGTTCAGTTATGGTTCGAATCGACCAGCAGATAAATAATAATCTCACCAAAAATATCAACTAAATTGCTGATTCATGTTAATTAATAATCAAAGTCACAAGACAACCGAGATGCTGTTCAGACGGCTCAGGTTGATCTGCGATGAAGGTGACAAAGCCTGTGCGCCTTGGCGGCAGAATTCGAACATTCGCCAACATCAAGCGAGTTGCAAACTTCCCAGTGGATCGGAAGATCAAGAGAAGAGCGCGAGGATAGCCCTCCTGTATTTTTCCCTTCTGAACACCTGCTTTCGACGCCGTAGCAATAGCTACTCGAGGAGGACGAAAAGCATCAAAATCTAATCGAGTATCAAGCAGCGCTCTGGGTGGCTGCCTCTGCAGCCACCAGCGTTTCTTCGCCGCCTTCGGTTGCTGCTACTGTTGTTGGCGCCGTTGCCTCCGTCACAGCCATAAAGCTGCTCAAAATTGAATCCATTCCAGCAGTCTGCATCTAGTCAGTATCTATGCGCAACCGGTTGAGTGGATATACTTAGCTCTCTGTCGGCGACGCCAGCGGGGTAACCAGAGCAGACGTCGTAGGCATACACTGTGCGGCGCGGCGTGTGCCAGTGAAGATGTGATATGAAGCGAAGAGTTTATCCAGGAGCTGTCTGTATACCCCCCATCACGCCCTGCGCGTGTAATAGATTTAAGGGCGGTGCCACCCTTCATATATATATATAAATATATTTATATATATATATATATATATATATATATATACATACATAGAGAGAGAGAGAAGAGACATATATCTCGTGCGCACATGATTGCGAAATGTGTGTGAGTGGGTGGGTGTCCGTCAAAAGGCGATGACGATATTCGGTCCTGCAGCAGTGTTCCATTTGCCTAGCGCTGGTTCGTTCGCTTGCTTGCTTGCTCTATCTGTCGATCGATTGAAATTTCGAAGTAGCATGCAATTCGACTCCACGAGCAGAAGGGAACTTTCATTGGAGGCGGTCAGCAAGAAAAAAATGTGACTTGTCAGTAGACGTGTCAATTCAGACATCATATTTAAGGACAAGTATTTTTTCGATGGCAACGGGGGTGCGTTCACGCACCGAGCAAACCACGTTATTTTCACGGAGGAGTGAGCCAGCGAAAGTTGTGATGGCTTTTATTTATGGAATATACTATGATCTGGCAGACTCGGAAGCTATATTGCGAAAATATTTCGTAAAAATCGCCGAGTAATTTTGCTGAAACTGAGTGCTGTTATAATTACTATTATTTTTATTACTATTACAAATCATTAGCTGGGGACTATTTACGATTTGGTGGGCTCTCAGTGTTGAGATTAAAAATTATTCAAGAAACGATTCTAGATACATGAACGATTCATTATGCTTATAGTGCTATCGCAAATGAAACTCATGCACGTGTCAATTTCGCCAAAGTAATCATCTTCATTATTATCAACAATCCCAGCCTACATAATGGCGAAACAGTGATTATAATCGTCACGATGTATACGCAACGGAATCATTCGAATAAGTAATTCGAATATCTCAGAGTAAACATCGCCGTGTTTGCTCATGTAGAAATTATATAGCGCACGTTAATACTATACGCGTATAGGAGCACTCTAAATGCATTCGGACATAATATAGACACAATAGACGCTGTCACACGTGGCGGTCGTCAGCAGTCAGCACTTCTTCATTTGCTTTTTATTACCGTCGTGCTGGGTTGAGTCAGCCGATTATACATCTTGGTGGGCTAGTGAAGTGTGAGCAGTACAGCTTCTGAGGCCGCCTGGAGCTGTACATTAACTCGTCGGTTAGTATTGCGATCAGTGCGCGCACCAGGGCCACACTGCAAAGTAGCATGCCTCATGATGCATCAACTAACCAACCCGCAGAGCGACCCGCATCCGCTAGCTGTGGCCATTCTCCTGTGCGAGATACGTTGGCTGTGTGGCAAGGCCGCCCCTAAATGGAGTACATTAACGTTAAACTCTAGCCGAGCTCATTAGGCTGATTTATCTGTTGACGTCCCACTACGAACGACCGCCCGTCCGCCCGCCCGCGCGGTCTCGTTGATGTTGATTTTGCAGCAGCAGCAGTAGCAGCAGCAGCAGGTAAAACGCTCCGAGAGACCACTGCAAATCCGGTGGCGGGATTGCTGGTCGCGCGCATACGCACCACTCTGCAACTTGGCAAGTTCCCAGCGTGTTGAAACAGCCAAGGGCTTTAAACAGAAGTGCTATATGTTTCAATGCGTTTATGGCGGAAGCCTTAATCCGGAATGCGTATTGCGGAATGGGCGGATGACAGCCACAACCATGGGGCGGTTTGTGTGACGTTAGCACGGATACAACTATTGTACTATAATTATTAGCAGCACGATATCTTGATCTATCACAAAATGAAGAAAACTAGACCATTGATATCTTTACAGCTGTTGAATAGACATTAATCTGGCTATGGCCGAACCGCCTTGGTGAAGTTGCCAATTGCATGAGTCAATGGTGTTGCACGTATAAGCTGCCTCGATCAGTTACGAACAATGGAATTAAGTAATAATAATCATTAGCTGTCTCTACAGCACCGAGTTTATGGTTGATTTATCTTAAACAAGAGACATAGGCTAAATTGTATTGCTGACATATGAAGTATGATATGACTATTATAGTTAGCTATAAATGGACTTCTAGTAGCAAGTGGGAAGGTGTGACCTGGGTGGCTAGTGCGCATCTCTCTGAATGCGGTTGTCATGTACATCACGAACAGCAGAACCATCATTTGTGATCGTCGGTTCGATCCCCGGACTCGTGGTCTCGAACCGATACGGTTAACATTGCCCGGCCGATGATCGCATAAATCTATTGGAAAGAGTCCCAGATAAGTCCATCATGACCTACATGATACAGCCTTAAAGCAATGGCATACAGCTATAACAAAAGCTGCCATAGAAAGGAAGCTACGGGCAGCGATGAAAAATAGGTTGCTCTTAATAATAATATGGCAATATAAGACGACGTTACTATGGTCACGCTTTAGGGGTCTAATTAATGCAGGCCGAACATAACATTGAACTGAAAAGTGCAAGATCTCTCTGGGATGAATGATCTATTCAAGGTCCGAATGTTCTATTCTTCCTCATAGCTCTCCTCATGATATTTGGGTGACGCTCCACTTTCATATATATATATAATACATATATCTTCAACCGACCCCTTATGTCAAAGAGTATTTTTAGTGTCTGCTCAACGATAGTCTACTTCGAAGAGTTAAACGGAGTAGAAAGTAATCCAATAACAAGCCTGCAGTTTCTACCTATATATATAGATATATATCTATATGTATCTATATATATATATATATAATATATATATAGGTTCAGTCGTGTTCTTAAATCTAAGACGCCCGTATATTTCAACAAATCGTTACGAAGAATACACATTGAGGCATTTATCCTGTATCAAATTAATGTACGTGTCAAATTACATACATACCACAAAGAACAGCGCATATGACAGCGAATAAAATGAGTCATTTTTTTTCGGGTGTTCAAAATGATAACTCGCCGTCGATTATTGCGTGTTTTCGCTGGGTTGATTCTCGTTTTCTTGTGCTAATTAGTACCGCGTGGCCCGCCCTTGCTAATTCCAACGTTAAAGATTCGGTTTGACATACAATCAACGAGATTTAGCAGAATCTCGTCGCTGACCCCTTCCCAGGCCTCCAACAACGTCTTCACAAAGGTAAGCTGCTAATTCCACGCATATACTCGTCGGACAAGAATGCCCCAGAGGTTCTCCATCGGATTGAGATCCGAAGAACACGATGGCACTCTAGGGTTTCAACTTTGTGCCGTCCTAACCACTCATGTGTGCTCGTGCTGATATGAATTGTTGGAAATCAATTGGCAGTCGATGAAATCTGGGCTTAAACGGTAGTAGGCTGTCGGTCAACATCGGCTGATAGTCCTCGCTGTTCATTCGAGATGAGATGAAAGCGAGTGCGAGTTTGCCAGGCTCGCCGAACCATAAAGCTTCCTCCACCAAAATTGGGTTTGGACAAGTACCGCGACTCCTTACGTACATCATGCCAATAAACGTTAAATCCATCTAGACCGTCCAAATTTAACTTAATTTCGTCACTGAAGAGGATCTGAAACAACCTAGTACCTTTTAAACAGATGTGCACCCTCACGATACTATTTAAAAGACATTGCGCCAGTATTCACCAATGTACAGTCTCTGTCCATATTGTAGCGAGCGAAGTTTAGTCGGGCAGTCATGTGGCGTTGTTGAAGACGAGGTCTTGTTTTCAGTTGCGCCCGTACGATATGCGGATAACGCTTAATTGTCCTTAAAACTTGTAATCTATGAACCTGAAGGTTTAACTCTTGCCTGATTGCTTCACAACTTATGGTCGAGATTCGAGGCCAATCGACAGATGTGCATAACAGATCGCTTGCTGATCTTTCGTGGACGTCCTTTTGACTAATTAGTATCATACGTCGACGGACTGCGTATATAATATCGCACTAAGCAACAATGTCTGCAAATTTTTCAGGCAGTTACAGCCAGGGTTTTTCCTGGCTTTTTTTGTTATATGTATGTTATTTGACACGTACATTAATCGAATACAGAATAAAGGTGTATTTTTGTGAGGATTTGTGTGTTACATATATATATATATATATATATATGTGTGTGTAAGGGTAGAAACTGCAAACGTTTGTTATTCGATTATTTTCTACTCCGTTTAGCCTTCGAAGTCGACAATCGTTGAGCACCCACTAAAAATACCCTTTGACATAACGGGTCGGTTGAAAATAGTTCACTTAAGAGCTAACTTCGACTAAAATGAGAATGTGTGTATCTTGACTTGTGCATATACCGAGTTCGGTGAGTTAAAGTAAACGTATAATAAGTAGACAAGTTCATGAGCTCGCTAATGCGTTCTCTAATTGTCTCTAATCGCAGCAAGACAGGTAAATATGCATATTGCCTATATGCATATTGTCTAGAAGCACAAGGTCACGAAGATGGACATGATTGTCTCGGTCGATTCTGGTTGCCTGATGGACCACGTTCGGCAAGGATGTGAGACGTGTATATACAGGCCGGAACTAGCACTCACGCGTCAACCTTGCCAGATGGGATCTCCCAAATGATCCAAAAATACCCTTTTTGCTTTGTGCCTAATGTACTCCGACAAACTGCGCACAAGGAGGCATTGTTGACAACGAGTATTTTCAGTTCAAAAACTTTTTGCATCGAATGACGCAAACTTGATCGAGTGGCCATCGTGCCTCTCTGACCCTGAGCAAATTGCAACAATAGCTTTCTTGTATTTAATTTCTTATTGCCGTGACCATATACTGTTTACACTTGTTGAACCTCTTTGTCGAAGCACACTTAATTTCAGATGTGTGGCCCATGCAACCCGCATTGAGTCTAGCCCTTTCGTGGCATATTTTACTTCACCAGCAGTTCATATCGAGGTTTTTCCGGCGGACGCTGGAAATGGATACATCATGATGGACACAATGTGAAATGTAAATGTACAAATTTTTAACAAATTCGATACGTGCCCATAGTGAAATTAATATTACAATGGTTGATGCTTAGGCAAACGTTCTAGTGTTGCGTTCTGAAGCAGCAAAAATGGTTAGAGCTGAATCGTGAGGCCTCTAAATTAATTCAGTTTAGATTATCCATTTTTATAAATAATATAAAATATTAGTACCACAATAATAATAATGAAATAATTATAAAATATATGTAACTAATTCATTCTCTTAGCACCCTTCATAACCCTCACTAACTTATATATATATATACATATATACATATTTGTCAAATATTATATATCAAATGTCTATAAATGTTGGCGCCTATTATTGTATTTATTCAGTGTGACCACTTCAATATAATCGTTTGTTGATCTGTCAGCCAAATAAAAAATGCATACGCCGTTCAAGTACAACTACACGGCGAAAAACATACGAACTTCTGTCTGACTCTGCCACTAAGCCTCTCAAGTTATTGCGACATCAAAATCATGCAAAAAACTGTAGGCATATAATTAACTCTTAGCACCACGCTTAGCAATAGAGCGTGTATTTGTAAAGGAACATTTCAGTAATGAAGCCAAGGCGAGTGGGGATCAGAGTTACTTCAGAAGGTTAAGGGGAGAGAAGCACAACCTCATCTTGAAATGGCTCGCAACCTCATCGACAATCGGCCCAGCAATCAGCCGGGCGTCATGGATGCCGTAGTGGATAGCGTATCACGCTGGATGTGACCAAAGTCTTTGAAACCAACTCAACTGGAATTACTTACGGCTTAATCTCATTGGGGCAACGAAGTGGAAAGTCACACACCGATATCACGCTGGATCTCCTCGTGATTTTCTTTGGAGAACCGGCTAATATTTGGTCAATTATAGCTGGTTCGATCATTTTCTTTCCGGAGTTGTAGAAAAGACAAGGCATACAAAACTCACTTACAACTTTCACTGTAAAATGATCGGTCGAGACTCTAAGGGGTGTTAGGGCCTTCCTGGCGGTCGACCAGTATCATTGTGTGCTTGAACCACATCCAGTAATTAGTGATCTTCCATGGACTATCCACTGTGGACTGAAAAAAGCATAGCAGGGCGTGCTTTTATTATTCCCATCCTCGGTTCAAAGTTACCACAAGGTTATTGATAGCTTGAACTAGGCGCATTACTATGATTGTTATTATTTGGAACAGTTATTTAATAAAATCAACAAACTGTTATTCATGCCCAATCCAAAATAAACTCCAATATGTAATATATTCTGTCGATGATTGAGAACGCAGATGGATCCAAATGCAAAGGGTTTCCAGTCTAATGAATAGCCTCTCGTCGGCATTAGGCTTCAATGTATATATATATATATATATAAATATATATATATATATATTTATATATATATATATATATATATATATATATATATATATATATATATATATATATATATATATATATATATATATATATATATATAAGAAAAAAAATGGAAATAGCTCGCAAATTTTTCAAAAATCCAAAAGCATATTTTGTAGATATAGCACATTTATCTGCATATATATATATATATATATATATATATGCAGATAAATGTGCTATATCTACAAAATATGCTTTTGGATTTTTGAAAAATTTGCGAGCTATTTCCATTTTTTTTCTTGAATATGTAGAATTGATTATAATTGTTAAATCGTAATTGTATGACCAATTTGGTGATAATACACTCTTACTTTTATTCTATTTTTTAACGTGAACTTTAGCATTGTTAAAACTGCAGTTCCGTAAATAAACCGCAAATTATTATGTTATTTCCTAATTTGTTTTGCGAAACGCGCCTAGCCTATAATCAAATGAGATATTTTTTCTTGACTAACTTCGAACCAGACAGGTAGCGATATTTGTTTGGAGCGGTTTATTAAGGCCATTGTTGTGTAAATGATACAATATATTTGGTATATAGAGATTGGGCCAAAATGAGCTTACAGCAAAGAAAAGCTAAGATTTCGTAACAAAAAAGGTGCATCCACATATGAAGTAGAGCCTGGTTCAACTGTAAACGTATCACATCTTGTTTTATTTAATTTCTGAATGAACGATCTTTTGTGACATATAAGAGAGCTTAAGCATTGTAAAATTGCAGCTCCTTCAATAAACCTTCACCTTTACCTTGGCTTGGGAATTGTTGACTCATAGAATCACTCTCTCAAAACAAAATGAATAGGAACTCGCACGATTACCAAGTTCGTTAGCCGTGAATATTGCACGACACGCTGTATTAAATGCGCCTCAAAATGCACTACATATATTCGAAGAACCACATTGCAATACTTCCATGGAGTTTTGAACCTATTCCTCAGGGAAACATATTTTTCACGACAGCCTTCTTGCCCTGTCTTTGAACCAGATATTTATTTTAGCTTTTATGTTAACTGTTAGAGTTCTATAAACCATGCGATTAAAATGGTTCTTGTATCTACATAACATTTTAAATATACTATCCTCGCATTCATTTCTAAGAAATCCGCGAGCGGTGTATGCCGAATATCATAAGTTTCAACGTTAAGTTCATAGGAGCTGCACAATTCTCCTATGAACTTAACGTTGAAACTTATGATATTCGGTTTATATATCTTTGAATTTTACGCAGCAGCTTGGGTATTTCTTCAAACCCGGCTTCTATACAGGACCTGTAGAAGTGAGCACTGGCAACACTTAGGGGAGGGCAACTATGAGCTGGACGGTAAACGAAATGGACAGCAAACTTTCTCGCTATAAAGATATGAAGCATTGGAGGGTGGCGCTCTAGGCTGGCCTCGTCGCCGCTCCACAAGGTCTCTCTAACATCAACATCATCATAATCAAATAGCGTCTACTCAACATCCTTACTCTCTAGATTACCATTTTTCATTCTGCCGCTTATTTTCGAGAAGGGACCTGTTCTCAATCGGTTATTGCCTCACAGTGGTGTTAGCTAAGGCTTATGCCGACTGAGTGGTTATTGTTATAGAATTTGGTAGTCTCAATTGTCTAAACACCAACTTTATCGAATTTCGTAAAGATAGCTTCAAACTTCAAACGATCCGAAACATTAGGTGAGACAATTTGAACACTCGAGACAACACAAAACAGCGTAGTCCTCGATAGTCTAGTGGTGAGCGTCTTAAATCGTTAGACAGGAGGGATATATGGTTCTTGACTTTACATCCTCTCAGACTCGGAGAACTTTATCAACGATCGGATTTTTTTTTATCAACGATCTCTATTTGTGGATTCTTACCAGATACTACGCGATTGACAATGAAAGTAAAGACGGTCCCGATATGTCCTCGTAGTGAAATCTAGAGGTTGGTTGCCTGAGGCCTCTCATATAACGAAAAAACATAGCGGTGCATAATTTTAAATTATTTCATTGTTAATTAACGATTTTTTTTAATTATCCCCTTTCCCTCTATTATCTTTACTAAAGCGCGTAATAGCTGTCTGTCCGGCCGATGATAGGGGTGAATTCGGCCTATGTTGAGGGTGAATTGGTAGGTGCACTGCTTCTATATTAAGGATGTCAATTGGAAAATCTTGGTGGGCTGTGCATTTTGCGAAAAGTGTCAAATGTAGGCATTTTATGTTTCTACTTAGATCGTCGCATCGATGGCCTACATTTTTAATATAGCAAGGAAGTGGAAACTTGAAAAAATCGCTATTTTGAAATAAATAACACGCCCTCTCATCACTCTCCCTCGCGCGGCAAACAGTTTCATACACAGTTCGTTAAACTAACTGTCGAGTTCGAATTGCGTATTTAGCCACTTTGGCGAAATTGTCTGAGAATGTCATATTTGGAGTTATAATTACACATATACTGGGGCCCTCTTCTTTAAAAAGACCCTTTACCTGGTCACTATGCATGCTGTTTCTGTGCCCGCAGTGCATTTCCTGAACGAGTTGAGACCGTAGGATCTGAGGACCGATCACAAAAGGTGTCAAGGGTGCATCGATGTGTACTCCTAGCATCTCAAGTTTTAGTCCCATAATTCAGTTTTTCTTTCATAAGTGGAAAAGATGGAGATATGAAACGAAAAGTACATCAAGCGACTGTTGAGAACAAGCGTTGGCGTGAGAGAAAGAAACGTCACAACAGTTTACTTCACGAAACTGCTATAATGTTTAGTGTATGATGGTTATGGCCAATGACACATGACTATGAGAAACACCTAAATATGTCAAATATCATCTTTAACGGAGACGTAATCTAAATCTTTCGCGCGAACAAAGGGAACTAATACGCACGTCATTCTCTGATCATAATTAGTGTTCGGAAGATTTACTTCAAACGTTGTCATTCTGACGAGGCAGCGGATAAGGGATTGTTTCGAATGCATCTCCCGGAATGAACAACGAGCACGAACGTTATACATATTGATTTCTGCAAGTCTCTTGTACAGCAGCAAACTAACTGTTTTTCGAGCTGACCGTCAGCTGTTCCCCTATCTGACAGGCCTCAGCTCTTAACCTTCTAGGTATTACTATGAGGACCTGTCGGGACAGCAGGAGACTAAAGAGCATCTAATAGGCATACGGGCGGTATGTCTCTGCGGTCGTCATGTTCGAGACAACTTCTGCATGTATTTATGTTGAAACAACGAAGACCTCAAACAATTTCGAAGCCGCGTAATTTGCGTACCTACATTCAGACGAAGGACAACGGAATAGCCAAACGTATCATCCTTGACCAATAATGGCAATAGCCTTCATCGGCCCGGATGGTCAGCCGGTAGTGTTATTGCCAAATCGCTGCCTGGATCGAGCATCAACACCAAATACAGGAACACGCAGTTCTAGCCCAAATGATGATACACAGCAGAGACGAAGAACCTCGTCGAGAGCACTAGTACCTTATCAACCACCCGTAGACCAGCTGAGATGTGCAACACCCGGTAGGGACTCTGTTCCTCAAATGGACATATACCCTGATACCTACAGATGGAGATCGTTCAGTGGGTGCCTACTGCGTGACAGAGGCATGAATCGAACCATGTTTCTTACTGAATACCCTTCTATTTCTCAACATCGAATTCCATATGGAGCTGTAAATCGATATCGTCCTCTTGCGCCCCCGTGGGGCAGTGTCGTCTCCTCTACAACGTCCTCAACCACACAAGAGTCGATGGTCACCTGCAGCCTTGTCTCTAATACTAGCTCAGTCCCCTATTCCAGAACGGCTCCTTACGCTGGAACTATTCCAAACACGGGAATGGTACCGTATACGGGAATGGTACCCTATACAGGAATGGTACCGTATACAGGAATGGTACCATACACAGGAATGGTACAGTATACAGGAATGGTCCCTTATAGGGGAATGGTTCCACGTAGTGGCGTAACGCCCCTGACTAACCACGTCCATTCTACTGACGCAGTCCAACATACTGACGTAACCACAAGTAATTTCGTTCCATTCGGAGCCGGCACTATTTCGTCGGGATGCTGTGAGCATTTGGTTGCTCCTGTAGCCAGACTAGAATTTAGTGGTTATTCAGCAACTCCCGATTCACTATTCTGCCCATCAAATAGAATTCGCAAACGCAACTGGAGAGCTCCACACCCCGAGCTTGGCTCCCTGGAAGCCTTAACGGCCCTGATAGCAGGACTATTAGTACTGATACTATCAAGGGGAATCTAACACTCTGTTCCGTGAGCCACAACCCAGATGCATACACCACTAGCAGGTCGATGGCATACAATCATTGTGTTCAGAGGACCAGCCACAGTCCAGTCGTTCAGTTTATCATTATCATGCAATAGTTATGTTTGTGATCGTAACCCTTGAAGTAGTTTCACGGATTTATGATTAAACACTGCAGATTGGCCTTGCCTTAACCATCTACCGCACTAAAAAAATACGAGCTAGCATAGTGACTGGCTTGGTAGTATTCACCGGCGCCACTACCGCATTCAATAGCATTTTATGATATAGTCCATATCATGTAATATATCATAAAATCCCAAGAGAGCTCAAGAGAGATTCGAACCGGGAGCTATGAGCAGCCTTTTTAACCCGCAGGAGAACAACAGACAGACAGGCAACCTGAATCGAACTGGATAGTAGCTGCTTTATCAATATTTTTATAGAAAGGCTATGTGGAGTCGATGCGAAGAATTTGGCCATCCCGGAGGTCATCTCATGCCTGGTCGTAATGATAGCCGTGCTGGTTATCGTTGAATTTACTTGTGCGTCGTGCAGTCTGCGAATAAATGCTCTATTTTTATTGTCCGACCGTCTGCTCGACGACTGAGAGTGACTGACGGGTCTGCTCGGGTTGTATTGTGTGATTCCTGCTCTAATCGGACGATCCCTGAAGTGAAGTCAGCCTATCCTAGTCACACCCGGGAAACAAACCGAAAAATCATGACCGAAATTGCAAACACGAGGGTTCGCATGGGATCTATGTAAAGATTAAACTAAAGTTTATATCTGTTTCAACCAGTGACATAAGAAGAAATTAAAACACCTAGAAGTCCTCTTACGTGCCCAAAAGTGTATAACGTTTCTGAAAGTCAATACGGAAATAATAATCGACACTTGGAGTATAAACCGCCCACCTAAAAGAGGAGGACCTGACGGTGTTTAGAAAAGCGCCTCTGGCAAAAAAGGCTAGCTATTTAAGGGGCTTCCTTCTCAATGCACTCTCCGAGTAGATCGACTCGGGAGTTGTTTCTTAATCTATTATTTTTTTAGAAGAGAACATTTTCATCAAACGCATGATTTCTTTATCTAGTGGCTTGTAACTGTGAGTGCTACACCCTACATAATAATATTGTTGTGTTTTGCTTATATCTATCGAAAGTAGAACGACCCCCTGGTAGAGCGGTTCGTACATCCGGCGAACTTCATCTCGTTTGACGAATGCTGTACCACCGAGTAACAAACACCAAGTATATGCAAACGGTTCAAATTGTGTAATCACTAGGGAGGGTCACGCGTGCGGATATGCTAATCGGTAAAGTTGAGAATAACATCGGTGATTCTCGCATCTGTTCGACTGAGGTTGCTGTCATTGCCATGCTGTCCTTGCCAACACCGAAAGCAGGATATTTTTATGATATTTATTTATTTATTTCTAGCTGATCGCTGGGCCATTTTCTGATTTTAGGTTACATCGTTAATCAACTTGCGGCTATTAATATAATATAATGTTGTTTCTCCCTATGGATGATGATTAACGACAAGAGTAGGCTATTTATTGAGTCCGAGATGTCACGAACGTTGATAGACACTATACACTATTCACTGATAAATGCTACACAGGCGAGCTGGCTATATTCGTTGGCTGACGGATTTCACAAACCTACATGTTCTATACAAAGACTGGTTTAATTCACAATGGGCCCCATGGTTCAAAGTCACCGTCGTGGCGTTCGTCCAGACAATAGTTCGAATGTTGAAAATCCGAATGTGTTGCAAAATGTCATTTTCTCTATCCTTTGCAGGGCACGCGCTGTATGCGTAATGGTGGATTGTATCACCAAGGGGTTGGAATTAAAGTTGTCCGGCAACAACGCTCAGGCTATTCGGACCGCATGTGCACGGAACTACCCCAGATAGCGCAACTGACACTAGAATCCCCAGTCTTGAACGAATCATTCGATAGTACCTTCTTTACTTCCAGACCCGGAGATATGTTGGTTATCGTGAGCATACGTTTCTCATCGTATTTGTGTTCAATACATATTAAGTTGTTGCGTGATATTATCACGTTGCGCCCATTTTCCTCCCGTTTAGGTGGGTGCCAGGGCAGGGACGTATCGTAGTTCGACGGCGACGTGTCGTGCAAGGTGGTAGAGTTGACGGCCGTCCGCTCGTTGGCACGTTGAGCAACGGGAGACGTCCAGGTGGTCGGAAGCCACAATAGTCATATGAGACTAAGGCACCCGGCTATAGAACACTAGCCGGAGCAGTACACACCTTCCCTAGAAATCGAAGTAATGCCAAGCGTCAAGCCGACTCTGGGGAAGAGGTACACTCTCAGCAGAGGATGGTTTTAGCAGGCAGAGGCGTTTTGTCATCCACGTCAACCCCCCTGCACTGGATCGGCCCACTTTCATGGAGATTGGAAGGTGTCTCTGGTGGTAACCGTGCGTTTGAAGAAAATTTCCTCCTCAAAAAAAAAGGTGGTGCTGGGTGTCAGGATCAAATGGGCAGGAGAGGACAAGGAAACATCAATGGGGGAAACTCAGGGTGTACGAACTCCGGTGGCGGTGGGGGCGCCACCTGGCGTAATGGCGGGGTACAGCTGGCAGACTGACTTCTGCTCGACGTGTCAATGTATGAGGTGGGGGCGGTAAAAATATTTGAGGCGGCGCTACCACTCTGGTGTACGTCGACAACTGGGGTACGTTTACTCACTTCAGCAATTCCCCAAGAGGGCGTTCGCAAACCACACGTAAATACACACACACCCACACACTTTCAATGACGTATAGTAAAACGTTGCTATGCATTGCTGTTGAGGCCTTGTTGACAGCAAGCGTCGTCCCCTTACGAAGAACAAAGAACAGCAGTACAGGAATATCAGGCGTGTTATCTTCATTTGAATGCTTAACAACGCGACTATAAATATCAGAACTTGTTAGAATCCACCTCGTGAAGTTATGTTGTACACACTTCTGATACGTGTGTACACATTACCTAGCTTGTCTTTGCGTGCATTCATTGCGTTTCAGATTTGGCAGTGCCTTATACAACCATGCAATCGTTAAGCGGGTATGCGTGATGGTAACAGACGATCTGTAAGCATCAAAGTTGTATGAGGATCTTCTATAGATCACATGTTTTACATTGTTATAGTTCTGAAAAGCGCTAGCTACAACTGTCATTCCCTTAAATGGTATGCGCTCTAACTGAGCAAAGAGATAAGTCATCTTTGTTTCACGTCAAGGTTGTCCTCAGTGAATATGTTTAGCCCAAGAGCGAATTGGATTACATTGTCTAGGGGACGGTTCACTGGCAGTAGGCAGCTGCTCTTTTTATGTGTACTGTACGCTCTGCTGCTGCGAATATAAAGAAAAGCCGAGTAGTGAAATATATGGAATATCGTGTGCCGGCTGTAGCAGCAACACCAACAGTAAAAGTAACGCTCCAGGCTGCACTAACACTTCTAGTGTTACCGACGGGAACGCGGGGATTCACATAGGCATAGACAACAACTGAAGATTTCTAGGAGAAACTCGACAATGAAACCAACAGCGAAAATGAACGCAGCGTCACCAATGAGAATTGCGAGGACAATGCGAACAGTTCAGCAAAAACAGAAGACTTTTGGGAAAAATTGTTTGGGACTATGAAAAAGACAACTGGGCCTGCCAATTCGTAAACGACTCCGTACTCCAACAACAATGATGCCAGTAGAGGATCCACCTATTCCATAGATGAACTCTCTTCTTTTCGTCGCAGGCCTCAGTATCATTGTGTATAATAACACTGGTTTAAGTTGGTATATTCCAAATAATGCTATCGCAGATCTCCTTATCATTGAATTCCCGACTTTAATGATTAGAGGAATACATTTTGGACATATTACCTTGTCGCCTTTGTCTGATGTTTACCAAGAGAAAGAAAAGGCTCAAACGTCAACGATATGTACGAGGCAATATCGCGCGGTATCCTTCGAGACAACTATTGTATCGTCCACAACTATGGACGGCTATTGTCGTCATAACAGGCGACCCATACAAGGGTAACCTCCAGAATTTCTAGTGGAAAACCTACAGCTTCCACCAGAAGACAAATCTGCTAACAGGTGTATGCGAGGTGTAGCAGAATAGTAACTAGCGCTTTTTACGATATGCAAATTCTGCCTTGTAAAACTGTAAAGCCTTTGTTTCTTGGCCCCTGTGCAACTCTGCCCCTGCACCTCTCACGTTCCTCTCGTATATTAAATGATATCAGATTGTCTTCAGCATTCGCAACTGCATGCTACGAGCACGCGTTTTCGAAATATAAATTTTTTTCCTCTCTCCGCATAGGTTCCTCTGTGCACCCACATATCATTATATTTTATATTCATTGTGTCGTCATCATCGTCCGGCGGAAATATGTCTTTTATATTCTTGTCATAGCGTACCCGTAAAATGGAATTCGAGATGAGCGCCCTT
This sequence comes from Stratiolaelaps scimitus, assembly GCA_019614645.1. Taxonomy (NCBI): domain Eukaryota; kingdom Metazoa; phylum Arthropoda; class Arachnida; order Mesostigmata; family Laelapidae; genus Stratiolaelaps; species Stratiolaelaps scimitus. The sequence continues at coordinate 922,543 of JABWDB010000077.1, forward strand.
CGTATGCAGCAGATGACAGTTCAACTTGGACGTTCTGGTTTCCTAGACGACATCTACGTAGATGTACGCATGTCGCCGTGTTGTGTAATCATCGATACAATTTCGGTTGGTTAGATTTCACTGCACCCAACCTAGCGGAGGTCTGTGTCTCTCTCCCTCATACTGATGTGTGGCACCATCCCGTAGTGACCCTCATTCTCTGTCATTTTGCTTTCGTTCGCAGATCAGCATCGACTGGCAATGTGTCCCAGCTGTGACCCTTCATTTCCCTAAATTCGTTTCCAATCTGCTTCCGTCCTCGCGCTGTGCGCGGAACACGGTGAAATTTCCTTCGCGATCCTCCTAGGTAACGAGCGCCATCTGGCCCACATGGAGACATCGAGCCTCCGAAAAGGGTTACCAAAAAAAGCTATGCGTCCACGAACATTTTTGAACTATGGATTCGGTTTAGTTAATTTGTGTTTTGATTTCTTCTTAATCGCTGCTTCAGGTTCATGAAACACGAACCTAGTCAGACCATTCATTTTTTGCGTGTGTGCATCTCGATAAGCTCGTGTAGCATATATTCTCAGCATAGCGCCATTTCCACGAGATTCCACGAGAAAAAAGCTGCATCTCCCTTAGACCACAGTCCGATTTGAACCTGAGGCCATGGGGGAAATACCCCCTACTTAGCATCACAACTTGAATATAGAAATGTAGACTGGGGTAATCAGAACCGCTCGGTCATTAAAACGTGCTCACAAGGACATCGAAACCATCCATGATACTGTTCAACGGTTTTTTCTACCTTAGATGCTGTTATTTGTCGGAGAAATTATGTCGGGAGTATAGCCGCTCCGGGAATTCTCGGCATTATCTATTGTATACGAGATACACCATTTTTAATTATATTTTAGCATCTATTAGGCGTTATTTTCGAAATCTCCTTCTGTCTGATATTTTCCCTCAGCTCGTCGATGGTAATAGGCTTCTTGGGGTACTCGCTTGCTCTTCAAAAAGCCCAGGGGCATCAAGTCGCACGAACGAAGTGGCCTCGGAACGTTTGCTTTCTGGAAGGTCACGGGCCCACCAAACTACTGGAGCAGTTCGATTCTGGGTCCTATAGTGAGCGAGTCCCACAATCTAAGTGCTCCAAAAACTCTCAAAACGAACCTCGAAAACACAAATGACTCTCACAAAATGCGGAAGCTCTCAAAGACTGCAGTCAAAAAATGTCCAACTCTAATTGAGTGAGTTTTGCGCGCAAGAGGACCGTCATTTGTACCATTGACGAGTTGAAAGAAAATATCCGGTCGAAGATTTTGTATTCAGTATTGAAGATGGCGAAGGCAAATGAAGATATTATTAGGTTGAAAAAAGTTCCCGCTGTTTTTAGTACCAACTTTGTATGGTCGGTGAGTTTCCCTGCGCGCTTCTCCTATTAATTGAAATGTCCCTACAGTTTGTGACGGTCTTCCTGCAGCGTTGCACCAAGTCGGTAATGTCTTTTCGACACACACAGTCGCACAGCCCTTTTTCGACATCTTATTTTGAGTTGAACTTTTTTGTACTAAGATAGTTCGCGAGCCCCAAGAAAAGATGGTGGTCTGAAGGGGCGAGGTCGGGGGAATACGGAGGATATGGAACGATCTTCGTTTATGTATGCCTGCGCAGCAGTTTTGCCTTTTTTAAACTAAAAAAATGAAAATGGCGAATTTTCGATTTGTCACTCTCCATGTTCATAGCCGATTTCCTACCACAAGGAGCAATCTGGGCGCTCACCATCGTGTTCAGCAGGTCCGAATTAGATGAAAACAAACCTCCTCCCCGACTTAGCCCGCGCGCGGGCACGGCAGGACGAGTCGGCAATGAGCCCACCTTCTAGGCACAGGGAACTTTGCGTTCAACCTAATAGATACCTCGGAAAGACCTTCACCGATCGCGGTGAACAGCAAAATGTATAATTGGTATTCTATCAGCAAATGCGGTCCCATTCCTACATGTTCACGACCAGATAAAACGCCTATGGGTGATCCAACTGCATTCCAAGCAACTAGATACAGCATACCAACACGTCAATAGATGCAATTGACAATTGAAAATGCCTAAAGCGAGAATGTCCGGAAGAGTCTGATGAAGTAATTGCAGACCTTAGCTGTCGTTCAACAGCTCGCCATCTTTTGTTATCTTCAGGCACTAGTTTCTTGTGCAGACCAGAAATCGAATACATTGACGCGATGACACTGGGTCCAGTCAAAGAAGCTGCTGCTGTCAACCCAAATTTACGCATTTCAATTGGAATGGATGTTTGTTTTTGAGCTATCGTCGAAAGTTGAATGTTTAACAAAAAGGACAAAGAATCCATAAATTGATCATTGAATAAGTCCAGTAGATCACGTTCAATGAACTCCTCATTAAACACAGACTCCTGTATGTTCCCAATAAGGGCAACCTTTTCAGCAAAACTCCAAGTTTTTCACACACGATTTTAAACGTGGTCGAAATCCGTCAAAAAGTTAGAGACAGTAGCTCGAGGTTGTCTCTTCCGCCTTCTTTGGATCCAGGAAGTATGAAAATCCGGTAGAAAGCTCTGCACGGATGGTGGAGACTTCACTTTTGGCCGGATTTATGAATACATTGGAATTGAGATACCGGCACTTTCCTAATATCCGCTAAAACTGTCTAGATACCGCCACCTAACAGGCAGTCGTCAAGGTATGCACCATAGCTGCATTCTATTATCTGCTGCTATTGCGTGTTGAGTTAGAATTAGACGAAAATCCGGAGAAGTTTTTTGTAGAAATAAAGTTATGAACATTTTTGTTAATACTTAGAATAGCTAAAATATATTTCCACACCTAATATTAAGGCTTGGCTGGAGAAGGGGCCAACTTACGGCGCATTATCCTCAACGGTTTATCCTTAACAAGTTTCTGTGACTATTCGAATTTCTCAATAAGTTCCCGATGGGTTCAGTATTTCGACATCCTAGAGGGGAAATACGCCCACCCTCGTTGTCCGGGATGCCCACGATATGGTCGAGCTCTCCACACGCAACAGCAGCAGCAGCATAATAGAATGCAGCTATGGTCGCAATGCGCGAGATTCGACTAGTCCAGCACTGTCTGTGCCAAAGGGTTCGAGGGCATATAAGAAACACACTGATCTGCTGCTGTTTCTGCAATCTGCATGCCTATTCGGTGGTAAGGATTCCACTCGCCTGGCCTCGCTCCGATGGGTGAGTCTGTTTCCTGCTTACCTTTCCTTTAGGCTTTGCTTGATTGGATTGCATCGAGTTCCTAAGCCGTCTGAGACCTTCTTCTGTAAGCCGTCGGCCTGTGCTGGCCTTCGCAATAACACTCTCGGACTCGCTTACGCCAAGTAACACCGATCAGCACATCGAAATTATTCAGTCCTGTCTATATTCAGGTGCAATAGGCAGAATGGGGCGCCCACATTTACCTTAATAATGACAAACCGAACTTATTTGAGGGCTTGCTTGTGCCTTTTTTAATTTACGGATATCTGTGGGGAAAGCTTCAGCGCGAAATCGCAGTGAGTGTGCTCCTAAAGGCCGCCGCCTATTGAGCCCTAGACAATTATAGAAATAGATTCTTTTTTCCGGCTCCCGCCACCATTTCTCCCATCAGACAGTTCTTGGCACCTATCCGCATAACGGCATTAGTACGAGAAATGTTGGGAGTAGATCTGAGAGCAGAGTTATGCCCGTAGATGTAGAACTAAGAACGTTCATACAAAAGGCAGTAACACCTGAATCATTGTAACTGGATCGAAACATTTTTGTCGGGCTTTTCTGTTGGAGATGTGCACAGTTTGTTGGAACCTGAACCGTTCGCCTGAATTCAAGACAAACTCTATATACGGCGGATATAGATGCGTAAGGATATTTTCTGAAGTTGAAGCATTCTTAGTGATAGCTAGCACTCTGGCATAGCACGAACGCAGCTGGAGTGAAGCTACAGCTGTCGAGGTGAGAAATCTCGTTTTTTTTTGTCTCTATCTCTCGCGTTCGCTCTCTCTCTCTCTATAAGCGCCGGACGGATACGGACATTGTTGAAAATGATTGCACTGAACTGCCTTGTACTCATCCTGTCTGTAGCATGGTCGTGAAGTTAAACTTTCTTGAACCATCCGAGGTATTAGAGCCATTAGCTAATGACCTGATGATAATGACACGGCCATTTTGTCCATGGTAATACAACGTTACGACGCTTCTAACGGTTCTAATCGGTGACAATGCCGCGTGTTGTTGGGGACAAACAATGTATGCGTTTATTGAGGGCGACAACGGTGTCCTTCTAATGGAATTATAAAATTAACCTTTGAAATACTAAGAGGAGTAAAAAATACGGACATAGTTTGATCAGATCATGATGATATTTTGATTTTCATTTCAGTGTGCCATGTGCTGCACACCCAGTCCAGTTCGTGAGTATTGTGTGATAATATGTTATAGTTAGAGTGAGTGCAGGTGCAAGTTTACCGGTTGGCGATAGATGGGTGCTATGAGGCGTAGCTGTATATCTGAGACGCCGACCGCCCATGGAAAGGAGTTCCGTTATCATAATTTATAAATTGTAATAATAATTTGGACGATCAGCTACAGGTATTTTAATGGTGAGGTATCCTATTGCTCTGCTTCCGGCATATCGGGTGGACAAACAAGAATTAGCTTTAATTGCTAAGATCAAATGTCTATGAACATATAGTAAATTCTATATATATATATATAGGTATATTTGGCGAAGTTTACGCTTCAAAATGGGGACATCGATGTGGGAGCCACTTCAGCTGCACCTTTCATGTGCACACTAAACCACTCGGTCTGTTCAAGACAGCAACCTCTCGTCTCCTCGTTCCCTCTGAACCAGCAACCACCTGTCCCTTGGCTTAGCTAACTTTTACCACACTGTTGTTCTGTCACAGATTTTCCAGTACAATGAACCGTCTATTGGCTTCGTGATGCACGAGACCTGTTTCGTTGCATTCTACGATAGATTCCGCCCGCAGCTCAGCTTCGAACGCCGATGAGGCTCTCGAGCAGCAATCGATCAATCCTCCATCCTCAAGCAGCCAAGGCGCCAGCAATGATCAGACGTTGCAATACCTTCGGACCAGAAAAGGATTCCGCAACGCCACCGCGCGTTGTACCGCAGTTGTTATCGGCCAAATAGTTTCTCTACTCCGTTCCCTTACGTTCCCAGACAGAACTGTTCCGTCTCTCGTATCAACATTCGCTATCGGCTGGTGCGAATTCCTCGCTGGCCACGTAGCCCCTCCAAACCACTACTGCTTCTGACACGACGTCAGACTCTCTGGAGCTTGTGGCCGAATTCGGCAGCGACAACAGCAGAAGCAGCAGCGGGTTTGCGCACCGCGTGCTACCGCTGTGCCGGTGCTGGTGGCGGCGGCGGCGGCGGCGGCGGCGGCGGCGGCGGTCCCCCGCAATGAGCTTGAGGCTTTGCGGCCAACGATCAGCCGGCAGACCGAGGGGACTTCGATGTTCAGCGACAGACTGTGCGTGTGTGTGTGGGGGGGAGAGAGAAAAGACCGACAAGGGAAGTGGATGCTGCCGCCAGTTTACCCACTCCAGGAAGAAGGCTGCTTTGGACCAAGACAACGAGCTCAGCTGGCCCAGAGCTCGGGCTGACTCGTTGAAGCGGAATACATCAATTCTGTTGTTGTTGTTATCGCTGCTGTCGTTACTGGTGTCGTCGTCATCGTTGTTGTCGTTGTTGTAGGTGATGTTGTGTGTGTGTGTGGTGTGTGTGTGTGTGTGTGTGTGTGTTTGGGTGCAGGTAGAGCAGCAACGCCAACCAGCCTTGCCTCGCTTCATTGGTTCTCCCATTGCTTCATTTTTCCACGGGAGCGTGTCCTGTCAAATCAAGCAAACCTGAACAAACGAGCTGCTGTCTAGATTGTCTATTAGCCTCAATGGCGGCGCTCTTAGCATGGAGACGAGACGAGTCTCTGCGGTTATAGGCTCACACGTGCGCTTATGTACGTCATTGTATAATTAATCATTTCCTGCTCTCCATGAACAACAATATATTTATGATCATATAATCATGCTCATATGGTTACATAGTATACAGGGGTGTTGTGCTCAAGCTGGTAGGGATAATAAGCGCGGAAGAGACCTCCTTTCGGGCCGGTTCCATCTGGTGTCCTGCAAGGAGTTGGCCTGTGAAATTGTGAGGTTGTTGAATTTATTTTCATCGTACAACTGAGCCAACCTATTGCGATGAGAATTATGCCGCACAGCCAATAATTCAGTGGAAAATTAGTAACTGACAAGTGCATACTATTACTGACAATTTGCACTTACAAAACGACAATTCGATTGGCATCTCCCTTGGATTCAAACCTGAGACCCTGAGGGATTCTGACATGAGACCCTAAGGTTCAAAATTCTCGTTGTTGCGTCTCAGCCATCGCGATGAACTATTATTTATCCAATCTGTTGATATATACAAAGCAGCAAACTACATTGAAAATCCCTGATCATAACGACATAAATTTTGATCGAGAGCCAACTATTATATATCCTCGGAACATCCATCAAAACATATGCTTTGTTCTGGATATAGATATTTTTATTCAAGACATTCTTCTCTTTCGCTTGAATACCAACTATCCCAATTAGCCCAAGTTCCTGAAATCCAAATACATAAAATGCATTCCAAAAATGAAAACATGGATTCTTACGACAATATAATACGAACCAATACCCCACCTTCATCCAGATAACATACACAACATCTACGTAGTACGAGATAGCTAGATATATATATATATATTGACAGAGACTGAGACGTTTCTGGACCGGAAACGGTTCTCCCACCCCTCCGTTGTGTGGATCTCACTTCACCGTCGCGAGCAGCCTAAGACTTCGATGAGTGCGAACAACAGCAGCAACCTAGTGCCCGTTGTCAGTCGCCAGCCGCTTGCCAGCCTGTCCCCGCCTGCTTAGCCCAAGCAGTTTCTCATTGAATGACAATAGACCCTATCCCAGAGCACCCCGCTCGCCCTGGTTTGCAGATTACAGAGAGCGATATTCGGAGATACAACAGAAAAAGGTGCATAATCGAGTCGAGGGCGATTGATTACAATGTAATCTCGCCTCTCCGCAGCACCGCTTCGTAGAGCCCGCTGCACGGCGCTGAGTCCGCCGTCCGGCGGGCCCTTGTGCTGTCTCCCGCTATCCGCTATCTGCTGAACAACTTAGGTAACAGCAGCCCGATACGGTGCGGTGGATGGCGCACAAAATCGCTTTGATCATTCAACGAGTCACCAGCGAAGATCGCTGAAGTGGAGACAACTTAGCGGCCGAATGGCGGCAGCGGTGGTGGCAGCGGCGACCGAGCAATGACAGGACGAGCGACCAGGAACAGGACCCGGACCAGGACGGTGAGCAAGCACGCAGCAGGAAACAGTCAGCAAGGACCTCTTTCTCACTCCTTTTGCTTCTCTTCGCGATCCTTTGCCATCATCGCAGAGAAAGGGGACCCGCTAGAAACTCGACGAGGGCCAAGAAGGGAAAGTCCGAAAAGTAGTAACCTGCAAAGCAGTATCCTTTACCATGGTTTCATTACGTGCGAATAGCTGTGGTGGCAGCAGTAGTTTCAAGCTAACGGCGGAAAAAAACGTCACTGATTAGAGAGAGAGAGAGAGAGAGGGCATAATACATGAAGGTGGCAATCTCTCGAGGTTCACCACATCAACACGTGCTACTCGGACGCAGTAACTGCTGCCAGAATAATGATCACCCAGGTCACTGCGCAGACAGATTCTTGGCATAAACTGTCACGAGGGGGATCATACTGTAAATCGAATTCGAGGTCGCTAATTTGAACTTGAATTTTTAGTCTACTTTTATCAGTTTCAGTTTCAAAATCAAGTTTATTTTATGATGATCTGCTTTAGCTATTGGCTTCCGATTTCTCAAGAAGTTAACAGTAGTCAATGTGACTGGATAGGTCTTGTCTCAAAATTCCAAGTCATCGTCGTGCCGGTCCCTAGTCTAATGTATAGATTAATAGCTCGTTTAGCGAGAACTTAACAGGGAGTATGTATATGACCCTCATCCCAAGACAATGAATAAAAAAAGTGGGGACAACGGTAGTTCGCATCCATTGTGAGGTATCGACCGTAAGACACAGTTCTGATTTGTACGACATGAATGTCCAAGGCTTACTGCAGTGAATGGTGATTGTGTTACCCAACTAATAGCCCATTGAATCGAAACGTGCTTGACCCTGATAGCATACGAGGCAAGGAACGCTTTGGAGTCTTCCGAGACACCGAGAGAGAGATAAAGAGCCGGTAAGTGATATCAGTAAAGATGAAATATGTTAATTGTTGAGACACTCCGACACTCCGAAATTGACACCTATATTCCGTGTATGGTGGTGGCAACAGGGAGTGTTGTTGATATCTCGTGTGCTTCTCGTAGGTTAGCTAATATTCTAACTTGCTAGCGTTATGTAAAATATTGGAGCAATCTCGATTGTGCTTCACATTAGACACGATCTAGACTCAAGTCTGCGCGGGCGGCTGAGTTTCTAACTGTAAAAACCCGGAAGCCGCAGGTTCGAGCCCCATAAAGTGACATAGAGTAACCGTTTAAATAAGAAAAGAGTACCCAAGCTAAAGTAAAAACGAAACGGTAGAACTAGATAATGAAGGGTGACGAATTTGTTAATATCCTGTTCATTATATATATATATATATTTTTTTTTTTAAGTCCTTTCGCATGTAGAACAAATAATCGGTATACATTCACGTCGTATTTAATCATTTCGGCAACGAGTAATAATATATAAATATATATAATATAATAGTATATACAATTATGGCTGGTCTGGAGATAGCTTTATAACATATAATATATCCATAAAAGGTGCCACCGAATAAGCTTAGTTTAATTTCATGGAAGTCCTACACCTCAGAAGTAGAATCTTATATAATCTGTTTCGGACAGAATACTCTTTGGGATATTTGCATCAAGATGAATGATCAAGATGACATGACTTGATATGTCAAACACGAGGCCTAACCCGTAAAGAGATTCAGCAACCTTTTCTTTCTTAGCTACACCATATTTCACTGGTTATTAAGTTGCAGCCGCTTCCCAGGGCTACCTCGTCCACTTTCACCCGGGTCACCCAGAAACGCAGCGAACATCCTAGGAAACGTATAATGCGTTCTAACAGCTAGCTGAATTGGAGCGTGCGGAAGGCGATCAGACAGGTGACCAACTACAGAAACGACGATTTCGGTTTTGCTCCGGGGGTTGGGCTTCGACTCTTGTCGCGAACAGAGGGAAAGAGCCCATCGTGTTAAGTGCGAAGGGTTGTTGGCTTGTTGTGTAGTGTCGTGGTCGAATGCGGGGGGGGGGATGCTGTAATTTCCAGCGCAGAACATGCCACCTCGTAGAAGAGCGTCGCCGTCCGAGTTCTTTGAGAGGCTTTTTATGTTACGCCGACGCCGCAAGCATTTTACAGTGGCAATTCGAGCAGTAAATTTAATTTAGCTGGATACCGTATCGCATTGAATCGGATGACCAGTGACTGGTTTAACGTCTGACCACGCAACAGCCTTGTCCCGCGCTGTATTGACGACAGCGCCGACGTAGAAATGACCATATCACATTGATGATAAGGTCGCTTCTGCTCCATAGGGGTGATGTTGCGAGGGTTCTTGATGTCACTTACCGCGGTACCTGGCGCGTTTTTCTGTCAAGGATTCAGCTCTTTCTGCAAGGTAGGTACCTTCACCAATAACGTATTGGTGAGGGTATCCCCTTGTGATCGATTTCATCTCGTCACAGGTGGTACATGATTGTGCATGTATCCAAAATGAAAATACTTTGTGTACATTCGCTAAATACACAATGCAATTTATTGCAATTACATATAGGAGCTGGTTATAACAAAAAGAAGTGTATGGACTGAAAAAATTAATCCCGTAATGTTCCGCTCAATTTGATTCATTTTTCGTAAATATTGCGATAATATATATTGCAAAAAAAAAAACCACGGCACTTGATGAAGCTCACTGTTTATATCGCGTGACTATTTATTTCGATAACATTATGTACACCTATGTGATATTAAATTTCTATGAAAATAAACCAACTAACGGAACATCTCATCAACATCAGAGTCATGCTAATGTCAGAAGATCCCTGTTATGAAGTTAAATATCCCCCAAGAAGAAAATTATATTGAGCATAAGTACCGAGCAAACGGCCTGTCTTTATAGAACGCCATCACCGAGGCAGTTCCCTTGGACCATATCCCCCTGGCCACGCCTGCGTAAATGTCGCAACACAGCCGCGTGTGATTATATGAGCGTTAGAGCATCATTGGCGCACTTCTCTGCTTGGCTTGCTTTGTCCTCATACCATCATTAGAAAAGGGAGAAAGAGAGAAAGAGAGAGAGAGACACGACGACGACGGGCTATGCGACTCTAGAGTTGTGGCAGAGGCACAAAGTTCTCCTACTGGATTGCTAAGAGCGTCCAAGTGCCTCAACAAGATGGGAAGGCCAAGATGTGCAGACTAATTGCCATGCTTCATTTCATCAGCGAGAAAGTCCTGAATATGGGCTTCCTGAATCGCTAGTTCACTTCAAGGCGAGAAAACAGACACAAAAAGCTAACGTATTAATATCCATCAGCGAATGAATTCCCAGACATTTGACAACCTTTCCTCTAATGTCTAACATAATTTGAGCATTTCATTATATTTATTTTGACATTTCATGCCCTTCTAATATTTAGATGCAGCCGACCACGACTCATCTCTATCACTATATTTGAGAGGGGATAGTCTGCCCTTCAATGCACCATACGCTGCTATTTATTTTTTGATAATTTCATCATCGTAAAAACTAAACTTTCTCGGGCTAACTCTCAGCCAACATTTAACGTCCACGGTACCGCTTTCTCATTGCTGCCAGGTACTTATTTTAATAAACATTGCTATTGAATAGATATTCAGATCTAAGATCGTGCGTCTGGTCTAAATGGGTACGAATAATAATTCTAACTTTCAAACTGCAGTTGATAACGTATCTGAATGATGCAGCCGAAACGAGATGCAGATGTCCGTTCCCAAACGTGCAGTTATAGCGTCTGATGGAACCACACTACTGAACGCAAAGACAATCGCTACTGCGGAATGATTTCGAGATCTTCGCGTCATCAAAACACCAAAAGTGGACCATTTGGTGTTTTCCATTCAAATTAACGAACTTATGATTAAATTCAATTATTTAAAAGTTTTATTATTCCCAAGCTTTTGTACGGCTCTCACAGGTGTGGTCTCCCCACTTACCGAGGAATATTTGTGCGCTCGAGCGGGTTGGCACGCGGATGCGAGCGTTCCCGTGATGGATTTTCTCTAACATCTACAAACGATCTACGGAAGCAGCCTGATCTGTCATTCTAAAGACAATTATTGGTTTAGAGTGCTTATAAAATTTTAATAATTGTCTCACACGTGACTGTGCATTACGTTAATTCAAGCAAGGCATCTGGTAGGTTCTACACCCTGTTGGGCAGCATGACCCATGTCTCATCAATAGTGGGAGTACGGGGTCGTTTCAGGGCCGCTTTCGTCTTAAAATATTGGCGTAAGTTCTGCTCCCAACAAAGGCGGTAATCTCTCTATTATGGCCTCAGTTCGCGTGGCAGACGTCTCGCCAGAATCTTCCTCATGAAAAGATCGTTCTTAACGGTGCGTTGAAATAACCGTTCTATGTGACTCGCAAGCCAGCACAGGGACCAGTGCCTCGACCACTGGAAACAGACACGCAATTTATCCATCGTTGCTTGCCGTTTTTGAACATCGCTCCGATCACCTCCAGTTGCACTCCGGCAATTCGTCTCCCCTGCCCTAAACTTTGCACGCCATTCCCGTAAACTTTTCGCGCGCAGGGCTTCTCGGCCTAACCACTCATCGAATTTGAGTTAATTAAGCCAGAACTGTGGTCTTCCTGGACGCAGAATTCGATGAAACATCATTGTTCCCCCAAGCAAATTGACGTTAGAATTTTTTCTAAAAATGCGTTGGTTAAAAGTGGCGCCTAGACTATTCCATAAACTTTCAGCAGCTACACCTATTTTTGTTTTGTAAATAACGCGGCCGTTATTGCTGACGACTTTTTGAAAATCCGGCGGCATTGCTTGAATCAATCATATTTTTCTTGAATAAAGGTGTGTTTGACCTGATTGTCGGAGCGGCAGGGTATTATATATATTTAACAGATAGCCTGCGATGTACGAAGGTCTGACAATTTTCTACTAGGAAATGCTCTTGTGTATGCGAGTTCTACGAGAGAGGAAAAAGGAGATCTATGAGGCAGTGTGTCGTTATCAGATTTCATTCAAGAGTAGTAACTTTTGGGGTGCTGCACGATTACGGGTTGAAGTGTCTCAAAGGTGAGGCGATGCAAAGCAACTTCTAGAAACAAAGGAAATAATCACCAGGTGGGCTATTTGAGGCCTCAAAGATACTGCGGTGAGGATAATTTTATATTTACGTGCACACTAGTTCTGGAATTAGACGCGCAGTCTCGTTGACACCATCTACGGTTCTATTTACGACTACACTGTAATAGGCTGTTGTTAATGGACCAATTCGATAATACAGTCGACAGTTGCCCAAACGCCGTTCGATCTATCGAACGTATCCTGAGTGAGGCCATTCATGTTTATCCGTAGACGACGGGAGTGTCGAGCCTACGGGCCGTAACAGCGTAATGCAATAGTACGTATAAGCCATTTGGCGCCCCATCGACATTAAGCTATTAGGACAATTTTCCCACAGATTTAGTCTCGGGAACATTCACGAGCTCTAAAAACGCTAGCGTCGACGAGCAGGTAATAAACTCATTCCGGGCACCGGCGCTATTCTCAATTCGGTGCAAGCAAGCTCTAACAGTTGAGATGAAAGGGCATTTTCACCAGGTCCCACGAGTGCTCTCCACTCTCGTTGAATTGTTATTACACCTAGACTAGTATCACCTATTTCAGCCGAGAACAGCCAGCAATCAGTTCATTGCCATGCTAATGAGACTCATACTCAGAGTACTAGATATAAGAGACATCAGGAAGGTGAGCCAAAAGTGTCAATGGTCGCATCTAAATAAGGCCTCGGGATCATTGTCTACTATGAACTTTCGATCGAGATTTCTGTTTTTTGTCTATCATCATAGGGGTTGGCCTATCAGAACGCATGTTCACTATATATATATATATATATATATATATATATGTCAATCCATAGCAAATAATAACGATCCAATAATTAACCAGCTAAATCTCAAATGTAGACTTTAAGCTGTATCTAATACCCTAACTGGCCTGACTAGTCACACGAAATAGTCCGCATTTTGTATCTCAGTTCCAATTAAGGAGCAACTCATAATCTGTATAAACATCTCCGTCATATATTCCACCATAACCGTCTCCGATAGATGTGCAATCCGCTACATATGATATAAGATTTACTGTTTATGACGAAGCTTCATCCCTTCTAGAGATGAAATACAACAAGGTTGTTCAATGTATTCACATATTCTTTAGCTTGCTTTGGCTATAAACGACCCGATTGTCTCTGGCAGGTCTCTATTTGATCATGCACGCATCATTTCTTTCCATAGAATACTTTTTATTCAAGAGGGTACATCATATCACGGAGCTTGAATCTGCGGCATGCGGGCCCTTACAGCCAGGAGACCTAACTCTCCAGAAGCTCAACGAAGGAGGTAGAAGAAATATCCGCATTAGTAGGTTTGCTTCAAGATAGAACTATTTTCTGGACGGGAACAATATTTGGTTGGCGATGTTTAAAAAAAATTACTTCACGAAGTCCACTGCTGCCCTAAAAATATTTATGGCCGATTGAGAGCTCGAGATGAAGTGTTGAAAATTGTATTTGGAGCCTCATTAAGGTAGCCTATAATGGCTGCTGCTCAGGTGATGATTTAGCAGCAATACTTCGACCATAGTGCGAGTCACTTATCTATCCTTTTCGTGTCTGTCAATCAAGATCTAAATCACATAGGTTTTATAGGTGTTTCAGAGGAGCTGTGAGATCGAAAATCCTGCGAATCTCAAACAACGAACGGAGGGATATAGTCCAACGAGTCCCACGTGAGTCATTCTTCACAAGAGTAACAAGCAGAACGTTTTTTTTTGTTGTCTACCAACCTCATTTGGGTTGACGCAATTCATACAGAGTAGCCTCACGACGGTAATAACTCAGACCTCCACTATTATTCCAATACAACCCCCACTTTAGACCCACCTTGTCTAGACTGAACCGTCCTCCGAGAGCTGAAGCGAACTTGTACCAGCTGCTATGACCCTCACTTTCATTGGTACCCTATAGCGCATGCATAGTAAGTCAGCCGGCTTTATTGATTTCGGGACAATACACATATCTGTTCGATGTTGACCTTCCCGATTGCTATAGCAACAAATTGCTATGTACAATCATCGTAACGTAACGTGCTCGCAAAAATCGAGTAGAATTGGTACAATACGGCAAGTATCATCATTTTGGAAGTGGGTAAAGAACAAATCGAGACGAATCAAATCCGACACTTCACAAGACAACAATGTCTGCTTAAATCAGCAGACATTGTTGAATCAAACGCGTTTGACGTGGAAATTTTGACCTGATCATAAATTGTAGATCTCTTGTAATCCAGGTCTACCCACCTGATGAAGAACCTAGTTAACCAGGCAGTAGTTGGTAGACGACAACACACGAAATCACTTCGTTCAATTCAGCGCGTCGCTAGTGCTTCAATGTCTATTATTTACCCGGCAACATAAGGGAAAATGATTTTTGAAACAGCCATTTGGTGAATTTTACACCGAAGTCAGCTCATTTCAACAGCAGCGTTATGTCCCAACGGTGTTGTCCGTTTGCTATCTAGCGTGGTCTAACGAACATTTGTCCCAGGCTACGACAGAATTTGTTAAACATGGCGTCGCTCTCGAAATGAACACAGCCGCGGTGATTGGCCGGCTTTCCCCACCGTCATCACTGCTGCTCGTTTCCGCATCAATGCTAGGGTAACCTGTCACCCGCAGCGTATAACGATACAACATTGTTGGAGTCACTAGGGGCCTCGCAGGCGCGCTGATTATAGATGAAACATAGAACGAAGCGAACAGAAGAGAACCCGGAGCGGAGAGCTTCTGCCACTGATGTAACGGAACTTAATTGTGCGCCTGGCTACGTGGCGTGTGTAGGTATAGAGGCATTAGCTACTGCACTAGCGGTTTCTTGTTCAAGATTCGGCAACGATGTTACCGTGCTTCCATTAGAGCGAATGAGTGGAAGAGCTAAAGGGGCAGTACAGATGATCGAGGCGAATCGGCGAACGTCTTGCGAGACGTCCGCTGGCTGTGCTTTCCATAATTGTTCTCGCTTGCTATCTGGCTTTGCTGTCATTAGTCGATGTTATGTGATAGGCTTTATTCAACCGAACCATGTCTGGCCGTTCCAGGCAGAACGCAGCGGAGCGGAGAGCGATCGAGATAGGGGCAGACCGAGGGGAGGGATTAACATAGCGAGACTTGTGCACGTATCTGTGATCGACTGCGCGAGTACCGCCGCACTTAATCGTGGACAAATAGACGGAAAGAATATTTCAATTGACTTTTGCACTTTTGGAAGAGTAGGCTCAAGGGGAATAGATATCGTACCTTATGTGAGGGGACTAGGTCATTCTAGAGGGAAAATGAAGTGTGTGATTGACTGCTGAGAAATGTGTGCATAAGGCACGTCTTGTTAGCAAGCAATTTGTAGCATAGCACATATATACTATACTTCGTCTATATATATATATATAGTATACTTTCCAGCGTGAGCTCATAAAGGCAAAAGGAAAAATGGTTGCAGAGTTGGAAGTTGATCTAAAAATTACACGTCACCGGGTATACATTTTTCAAGAAGAGCCATTTGAAACTAGGTACGAATGACTTGTGAGCACTTGGGATGAGTATTGATTTTAAAGTAGGAAAATATGGTTTAAGTAGGAAAGTATGGTGGCAGCCGAAGTTGAGGTTCCATAACCCGCTCATCTTGAGCAGTTTAAACCTCTATAGTATTTAATGGTTACAAGATTGTAAGCACGTTATTACAACAATAAATGTCGATGTCCTAAGTTTTGTAGGCTGTTCTTTCTAGGATCGAAAATGCAACTATAAATGCAAATGGGTGTTTGGTGTTCAGCTTGCTGACTATGTTGGGTTCTCTATAGGTGCAACTGGAGTCCTTCCGACCTTAGACAATATTCAAACAACTCAAAACATAGCAAATCCCAGCAACAGTACGCAGCTCCGATCGATGCTGGGTACAGCAAGTGTCTATATAAGCTGTGTACGCCATTTTACTGCCAGACAGAACAACTGACGCGTCTGCTTAAGCCCGGGAATTATTTTCTAGTGGAGCTCCGAGCAACAGGCTGCTTTTGAGGACGTTAAGAGACAAACGCAGGGAGCTGCGCAGCTCCCAATCTTTGACACAAAATTACAGACATGATTTCGAATGACGCGTCGGACTATGGTTTTAGAGGAGTTTTGCTACAGCATCATATGGATCGTGAGGTACCTGTCACATACGCATCGGGCACTCTTGACACGACTCAATCGATGTACTCTGCAGCCGAAAAGCAAGCTTTAGCGTGTTTCTTTGCTATTGACAGATAGCAAGTTTCCTTATGGGTCGGCCTTTTATCCTTCGAACTGATCACGATGCTCTCGTGGCGCGCCTGGGTGCTTCAGGTACAACTCGGAAGCGCCTCAGGCCCGCTCGTTGGATGTCTACGGACATACAATTTCATTACAGAACATCGTTCCGCGGTCAGTAATAGTGTTTCGGACATGATGTCAAGGACGTCAATACCAGAGGTGCTCGCTATAGGCGACTATGGTATGGATGTAATGGTGGTGGCAGCTATCGCAGATGATGTTCGACCTATGGAAGGAAATGTTACTGGCGCGACTTAGTGATAATGAGCTACAAACTGTTATCCACTTAATCTCACAGAAGGCCCGAGCAGAGACTGTATCTCACAATTGGCGTTCCATTATTCAGGAACTGCCATTTCTTGATGATGTTATTTGTCGTGAAAATCGAATGGATATGCCCTCTGCTTTACGTTCGAAGACATCGCTTGACCTTATTCTGCTGCTCATCAAGCAAACGTCCACACTAAACAGCAATCGAAATTGATAAAACGTACATTAAATGACACCAATATTACCCAAGACGAAAAATCTTAATTGATAAGGCGAAGTGATTGAGACAACTACCTCGCTGGAAGTGGGCTTATCAACTAAAGTATTCTTGTGATGGCTCTGATTTGTAGGGGTTCGGGGACGGGTCAGTGACGTTCCACCACTTTGGTATTGTCGTCTTTCTGAGGATGGTGTTCGAAATAAACGGCGCGTTCAATCCTGAAGATGCAATGACACAGGAGGATCATATGTCTTCATTCGTGTAGTTAGTTCTCCGGTTGTAAAAATTGTCATCTGTTATTGCGCATGATCAGACGAGAGTTGATGGTGATAGCTTAGTCCAGATGATTAAACGGATCGTTTAAATCACTTATTTTCAAATCATTACTTGGAACTAACTATAATACCATATAAAACAGGCCGCTCTACGATGACTCTTTTATTGAAGGAAATAATATATATATATATTGTTAGTGATGAAGCGAGTTATATCTATGAAATAATATGCAACAATTTTCTCGATAAAGCGTACCTTTATCGAGCTTCTTAGAATGTTTCTTGTCTAAAGTTGAAAGTACTTGGATTCGACTACCGACACATAGAACAGATCATCAATTTTCACTTATTAGGATCAACCGCAGCAGAATTTGACTCGTGCTGAAATCGGACGACAGCATGTCAAAGTTTTCCATATACGTCCGTAAATGGATCAACGTAGCGTAAATCGACTTTTGAAAATCGACTGGAGATGGAGGCGAGCAAATTACCATCAAATCACAGGTGAAAAAAACCACAACGAGAAATTTGATGGTATTTATTTATTATCATTGAAGTCGGTGAGATTCGTTGCATGTCGTGTGGCTATTTTTACCAGATGAGGACGACAGAGTGTCAGCTACAGAAAACAAACATCTGAACACTACTAAAATGTCAAAATTGTAAGTCACACGCATATGAGATCATCTGCACTCGAATGAAATGACGTCGCTACTAACTTATATAGCTTCGGAACTTTGGTGAAACGAATTCTTGGCTCTATTTTTCCCAGCTTAGTTCAAGCTTCACCCTGTAGTTTGATACTCGAGTTATGTTTCTCCTCGGATAGATAGATAGAAAAGGGGTAATTGCTTTACGCCTCGATACCTTTGCGAGCTCTGGAGTGGGCCGACCTCGCCTTACCGACCGGTGCTGTTGCTCAGATTGAAATCCGACCCAAGTAAATTGCTTTGACCTGTAAGATACGAAGCAAAACAGTCAGGGAGGGGGCACTGTCGAGAACTTTGTCGGTAGCCGATGCGCGTTCTCCCCTTTCCACCGTTAATGGCCGGTACATTGCACATCGGCTTACGGTACGTGGTAATATTTATAGGTTGAGACTTCTCGGATATCCGGCAAAAAAATATGGAATCTATGTAAGGTATGCATATACTTTCGTTAAGATGGTGCTGTTTTGCGATACAGGCTCTAACGTATTCTGTACGGCGAGTCGGCCCGCGTTTGTGCTCGGTTAGTGTCTCGATAATAGCATTATATGTTGCAGTAGTGGAGAGGGATACTGGCCTGTCAAGAAATAATTTTTGTACCTGTCTTGCAAGTGGTGTTGTATGAGACACAGCAACAGGAATTATCGTTCAGTTAAAAATTGCACTGACAATTATATTTAACGTTGATTATATTTACTGAAATTCTAAATAATATAATATTTAGGTGATTTGAAAAAAAGGCCCCGCATGATTAGCAACGATGTGAAATATGCCTTTATTTTTGTTAATCCTTGAGCCAAGTAACAACAAGTGGCCAGTTGGCCAACAGTGAATATCAGCACCCAAGTAATTAGAATACACCATTAGAGAACTGCGGACTTTACCTCGATCCTTGGTGCGTTCATTTCGCTAGGATGTGCTAGAATTTCCGAGCTTCTATGGAGATTTCTACAGAATCATCGAGTTTTGAATGTGTTAATCAAGAGAGCCATGGAATCATCCTCAAATGTGCTAGTAGCTAAAGAGGCTTGAAATTCGTCGTTAACGAATTCATAATATGGCCACAGCCCCATTATTGATATCGCTCGGTCATCATCAGATTCCAGTTATGACTGAATTTTGTATTAAACCGTTTCAAAGATCACTCATAGACACTATGTGTCTGCGGAGAGCAATGAGACCAAATGGAGTTTTACACGAAATACACATTTTAAGAACATTTAACTTTCTAATTACTCAGAACTAAAAAAAATGGCCTCACCATGTCCGCGGTTCAAACCACAGGTGTTCAGTATGCCGGAACATTGTTTTAGCCCCTTGGTACCGTATTTTTAAACAAGTATTGTTATGTGGGATGTCGTATGACCAGTATCAAATGTTCATCTTTTGATCGACACTGACCTACGCTGACATCGCCTGCCCATTTTTGGGGTTGAAATCGTTGTAGCGTTTCGGCAGGAATTGGATATTAACATTTCGGCCTGTTAAATGCATTAATAACTCCAGGCACCTGATTTAAGAAGTGAATTTGACCCCCTCAAAAGCTGAACGGTCGCGTTTTCAGGACAATGCTCGACATGGATCCCATAAAACAGAATCCACGTTGTCACTTACATGGCAAGACATTACGGAAGAGCAAACAAAGGGATTTTTTTTTGGGTCATTTGGCTACCCGCTGGCTTTGTGGATCCTAGAAAATACATTTGTTGAGTCGTGGAATTAGGACGCAAGTACATTTGTAGAGAGCACAATGGAAAGCGCGAAGACCTTAACCTTTTTTTTCTGCAATCAACATCTTATTCCAGGCTATCTAACTTCGGAGACGTCAATTTTTGCTCAAATCCTTAACCCCCATTGAAGGTTGGGAGGTCAATGTAATTACGTTGTCACGTTTCATCAACAAAGTCCCGAAGCGGCGATAGCCTTTTCCACCACAAAGCCAACAACTCAAACGTAGTGACTGATCAGATAGACTAGAATCCACCTATAACTGGTTTTTCGGCCTCGAACTTCATAACCAGCTTTCCTCTCACTTGCTAACCATTTTGTCTATGTATATATATATATATATAGACAGCTTTTTTGGGTGACTTTATCAAACCATCGGGCACTTGTGTCTCAACCACTAGTCAGTATAAACGAGGTAACTGAACTAAAATATACTTTCTATCCAATTGTAAAGGAGTGTTAAAAATATTATATAATATACAGAACATCTCGTGCAGTTATACAACAAGCCACATTTTTTTCAAACGATATGACTCAAGCCCACGTATATTATTTCCAAAGTAGAGTTTGCTGATAAAGTTCGTTTATGGGGATAATAAAATATAAACAAGTAAAAATAAGTATGCCGTTTGTATCATATGATTATGATATATGCATGCTCTTTAGAAAACTAGAGGGTGGTAAGGTGAGCTTCTGACGATGAAACAGAACAACATTGTGTTTGTGAATATAACTGACCGCACATTGTACTACACGTGCGAATATAGGATAATATTCGAGCTGATAATGGCTTGGTAAGCGTCAACAGTCCACCAGTTAGGACGTGTTGTAACTGTTTTTAGCTTTCGACCCACCGCATCGTTGTATATGATTGATGGTTAAATTGTTCAGTTTCTATAGAATATAGCTAGTTGCATGTGATGGTGAGATACAGAGACTTAACATCACTGCAATTCCTGAATAGACGAATGTCGTAGGTACAGCGACTGGTGAATGAATTGGCCCGTATGTATTTTTTAACGGTGTGCCTGCATAGAGCAGCCATTTTCTGGCCCCGCCCTACATGTGAATCATTTACTGGACTATATATATGGGTTAGCTACGATGTTTGATATACCTTTGTCGAGACCACCATCTCCTGGGTTGTAATGGATTCTCAAACACGCAGCCTCTTGTCGAAAACTATACAGACCCATATGCGAATTCGAAGTTTGAAGTGTTGTCTGAATTACTCTGTGGACATCACAGAAAAATCCACGAAGTAAATAGAGTGATGACATTAATAATAAATACAAGTGCATTGCATCTCGCTTAAACGAAATATCATTTAAAATAAATATTAAAAATCGCTTACGCGGCATAATTTTGCTATCAGAGATGGAATATATAATTCGTCGTACACAATGTGAGAGCTTTGTCTTTAATATTGCACATTAAAAAAACAATTAAATTTGGACGAAGAACTTTAAAAGCCATTATGATTCTTACAACGGAAAAAACACATTTCTGCGGAATTATTCTAATAAGGACTTCGCGTTGTCATTTACAATGATTAGATAGTGGAGCTAGATGGGTGTCCATAAAGATCTTTGTTTAGACATACGTCATTCGCACAACACAGTGGTCAACACTTGTTCCGGTTATGGGCCGTCGCCCAGATTCATCAGATAGAAATACAAGACACATCGTCGATCGTTCTGGGCAGCATGTGTCCGGCACTGACTCGTATGCAGCGAAACGGTCCCTGATACACAAGCACCGTTTGGGTCTTTCTTTCTCGAAGGCAACAGTCAATGCTTGTACGCCCCGAAGGAGGATTCGTCGATTCTTGTATATGATGTAGCTACTCCGCGGTGTCCCGAAGGAGTCGTCTGTCACCGCCGGAGTACATAACACACACTTATAAGCAGATGAGGCACACCCAAATTTCCACGAGGACGACTAACATCTCTACGCCGAGAGACGACAGCCAGAACGACAGCGTGCGCAGCTAGAACTCGAACAGGTACGAACCTGTGGTGGGCAGCAGGTGACAAGTCGGACATGGCTATCCACAATTAACAGGACTACTCTCGCCGTAGGCCGACGCTGTAAGGTTCGCGAACAACGTTTAACATCTCGATTCACATGACACTCCTCTTCAATTAAATGAACGTATTTCCAGGTACCACTATTTATGTAAATACACAATAGTGAAGTATTCTAAATGCTTTACATGTAGAATATGAATGTGTACTAGGCTTCCTGTCGATCGACATAGACCTAGCATTTCCCAAAAATTGACCCTCAAAGCAACATAAAAGTTGGACGTGCTATGGTGCGACAATAGTGTATCGGACAGTCAATGATAATGACGCTTCATGACTCCTAATGTGCTGCTGGTACCGGGAGATTTCAGTCCAAGCACATGTTCATATTCAACATATAATAGTTTATTTACACCATTCTTGGGTCAGTCTGTTCATCGTGAAAAGCGTTTAAAATATATAACACACAACAAGCGTTCTCATGAATGCACTAATGGATAAAGCGAGATATTTCATTTGCACTCCTCGACGTGATATCGAGTGCCGGTCTCTCCGTATAGTTGATAGTAACGGTCCTCTCCTGGTTCGTCATAATATTCAAGTAGGAGGCAGACCGCGTAGTTAAATCAGTGGACCGTGTACTGGGTCACTCTATGTCGATTGGTTCTGGGACGCTTTCTTTCCAGGCTGAACTCGTCCTCGCGCAGGTCTTGCTGAATTCTGGCTCTATGCCACCCATTTTTAGCTCGTATTCGTGAACAAAGTTTCGATATATCTCTATAAATAAATTTTCTAGGCTGACTCACAGCCAACATTTAACGGTCACGGTACTGCTTTTACCATTCCTTCATAAGATGACAACCCCCTTTAAATGCAAATGTGCAACGGTGGGGATTGAACCTGTGTGTGTCTCGTCCGGTTGCAAGGCGCACACGAATCGGGTCTCTCTGTTTCTGTTAAACCGAACATACGCCCTAACTCCTTGACAAATAACGGCGTCTCACGAAGCAACTAAACAAGTCAAGCAAGTCCAGAACGCGCCCGAGGGCTTACGCGATCGAGCAAATGTTCATACTTAGGTCTCGTAAGTATGAAATTCTACAAGGCGCATACACACGAGAGAGTTCGGTATGACGAAATGCATAACGACATTTCATTGTTCGTTATCATAGCCCCATCTATGGTTTTTATCTGATTCGTGGCAAAGTATACGTTACCACCGACCTTGTGAATATGTTCCCGTAATGTTAAAGCAGTTGTACAAAATAAGGAAACTTGTTTTTTTTGATAATTTTCTTGCTTTTCTATACTATAATAAATTGACCCATCTGTGGTTTGAATTCTGATCTAAGTGAGAAATACGCTAATTGTCTAAGCGGATCAGCCAGAAAACACCACCCCAAACCAAAGATATGACCGCACAGGCTTATGGTGCGTGTTTGGTGGAAAATCGCTGAAATATAGGAGATGATGTGCCACCTCACAATGAAGTAACTTACAAATGGTGGATAAAGAAACACCGATCGGCCCTCGGGACAATGCTCCTGTAGATCACGGGCTTTACGAAGACTTTTCTCAGGCAAAATTGGTATGCATTGCAATTCGAATCTCTCTGCCAACGTACACAGTCATCAGACAGTACTCTAGGCGATTACTGTTTGTTTGAAAATTCGGGCCATTATTTGAAGGCATATATGTGAAAAAATCAAGATACTATAAACTACACGTGCTCAATTCATCGAGTCACGTATCCCCGGCGTCTATAGTACCAACATAAATAAACCGCTGTTCAAGTGATAAGAGTGTTAGATGAGTCCAAATCAACGTCAGCAGAACTTGTCGCCGTCAGAGAATTCAGGACATTTCTCAAGCTTAACGCGCGTATGTTTTCAGTTATCGAAACATAGTAACAAAAGGGATCGAATGATATTAGGGAATTCCCTTCAAACTTGCGCGCCTTTCGAATGGCGCACAATCCGAACTACGCGATACAATGCGTTCATTTTTGGAGTGGGCACGCGGCAGGAACGTGGCTTCCTTTTGAACACTAAGTGGTTTCGATAGGATCAGAAAGATGGACACTGCAGCAAAAAGTTTAAATTCCTCAAAAATCAACGGGAAAACATCAAGTTTTTGCTTCTCCAAAAACACCCTCCAGCTGAAATCCATCGACAATTAGTGAACGCGTACGGCAGGTCTGCCTTATGCCTGCGAACGGTGCACAGTTGGTGCAAGCGATTTAATGGTGGAGATATGGACACCGATGACCATCGAGGTGGGGACCACAAATCAGGTGCGATAAGGGACGAACGGATTAAAAGAATCAAGGCAGCTTTCTAGCAAACTAGAGCTTGGTCCATGAAGTCTTTGTCGGCTGAAACTGGGATTTCTCGGACTACGTGTTATAGAATTATCACCAATATACTGAAGATGAAGAAAATCAATGCAAAATGAGTTCCCCATAAACTGAGTGTTGAGCAGATGAAAATGCGTGTGGAGTGTTCGACATTTAATTTGAAGACTTATACGCATTGCACCAACTAATATTCGAATATGGGGGTTGATGCTACTCGCTCTGGATATCAAGGGTGTTTGCTATTACGAAATATTAGCGGCAAACGAAAAACTCAATGCTCCCCGATATCTCGGCTTCTTGAAAGGATTGATGAACAAATTGCGTGGGGATCGACAGCATGAGTGTGGTTACTCGACGACAATGCAAGACCTCACCGCACTGCTGAAATTACGGCCTGGATGAAGGGGAGCGATGGCATCAACCCCCATATTCTCCTGATTTAAGCCCATGTGATTATGGTTGTTTCCATGCATTAAAAAGGGCAATAGGTGGGGTTCCATATGCAAACGTCGACTTGCTCAAAGAAGCAATAGATAACGAAATTATATATGGAAATGCAAATGGTAAATATTTGGCTATCTCAAAACTCCCAGAGCTCTGGAATCGGTGTGCCAATAAAGCTGGAGAGTACCTCTATCTCATACCAACAGATCTTTGTTCTAACTCATTTAGTTCAAAAGTTATTGGTATTTAAATAGGCGAAAGTTGAACGGGGGGGCACCCCTTTCAGTTCCCTAATAGCTCGAATGGCAAGGCAGAAATACATGATTTTTAATTGTTGTGGATCGTATTACGTCCATCTGAACGGAAAGCCTGGCGAAAGTGACTTTCTCGCATCTATAAAGGCTTAGATATCTACACTTCGAACCAATTGAAGGGACCGGTTTCGATTCTGCATTCATTTGATCTGTTATTGTATATATATATATATATATAAATGTATTGTATATATGCATACGTGCACAGATGACCGTAAACCGTCAGTGTCAGCGAGACTCTCTAATGGTAATAGGGCTTTTTCATTCTTAGTCAATGGTCTTCTCCTTAGTCTTGTTTACCCTATTCAGTGTTGGCTTTGCTTCGTCGATTGAGATCTAGTGAATCTGTGTTGGCTGTATGTCATGTCCTGGGTATATATATATATATATGTACATGTATATATGTATGTCTGAGGACCACAGCCAGTAGGGCCAACAACAGATGCATCGAGAGGAGAAAGACGTCAGCATAGGTCTCGGCTGATCGGCCGACGGGACCATTGGGTGACCGGCCAAGTGACAATCCCGACAACGACGACACCAACAACGGCAAACCCGCGGGGACCGTCACTCAATGTGGACCGCCACACATTGAGCCACCAAGCCGACCGATCCGAATAACCAACCAGCCAGCCAAGACAGTTCCGAGGTCAAACAAAGCTTTGCATTTGCCTGGAATCTCACAGGCTGGTGATACAGACTGGCTACACGAATACACACTCGATGCCCTCTTTCTCCGTCCACGACGATGACCATCCCCGAGTGGTGGGCACAAAAGTACAGAAGTATACTCGAGGCCCCCAGGGCGTATCGAGTTGGGGCAATAGTAATGTATCGTTCTCCGGGGAATTCATGCTATGATCGAACTGAGATAGGCTCAGGGCTACTACCCTTCGATGTGTTATACAATACCATGTAGGTATATTTGTGGTCGGTTGGGCACCGGAGTTGCAATATGCTTCATCTGTTCGCGTGCACAGCTGACTGATAATTGATTACAAATTGTTATATCATTACTCATTACAAGAACCTTGGAGACCTCACAAGAATGACTCTTCGTCGGCCACGCCGACTAACTACTAATAAAATGAATATTTTTATTCAAATCTTATTATATAATTATTATATAATTCAACTCCACGACACCACCCTTCTTTTAAGTTGAAGTCTCCGCTCGACTACAATAGCTCTTGCCTTGATGAGTCACTTGAAGTCGTACCGTCGGTCTTCTGTGATACGGGCGCTTCTTGTAGTCTGAGGTATCGGAGGTTCTTGGATCATAATTGTATTTTTGGGAGATGGAATTATATGCCTTGATGACTGAACTGTATCCTTCAATGATTGACTTATATAGTTACTTGAAGCTAAGGTATCTCTTGGTTTGATATGATTTGCAGGGCGCTTCCATATCATATCATTAACCTTGTGATCGTCATACATTATTGCCAGTAGCGTACGGAAACCGTTCATCATTTGATCAAATCGATATAGGCTTATAATTTAAAACTTTATGGATACACAATTCTCCAAATGTTATGTAACCCATATTAGACCCATATGGCCCTTACCTCTTATCTTCTTCTACAACCTCAGGGAAGGAAGTATATCTTTCTCTATTCGACCATTGTGTCGATAACAGCAGCAGCAGCAGTATTTTCTCGTTGCGCGTCTAACGAAGGACGCTATCAAACATATCTATCTGGCATGCATCACCAGATGACTTTTCAAGGCGTTCACACAGTAAAGGTGGGGACGTGCACCGATGTGTCTCCTCCCGTCACAACGCGCACGTGAACGTACCACGCCACCGGGCTTGACAATACACCAGTATTCAGCACGGGCTGAACCCGTGCGGCAGCTCGGTCCTGGGGTAACTTGCGCGAGCATTTGCAAATAATCTGATAGGGTTGTGGGAATTGTGACCACCGTGACAACGCACCTGAATGGCTATCGAGTCAGTTTAGACCTCGTCGCTAGATAGCAACGCCCAATTGATAGCGACATGTTGCCTTTACAACTTCAAATACCGTTGCGAGCTCTACCAACAGTCGTGCGCTCCTACTGCAGAGGTTGGGGGCACCAATCGTACCGGTGTTAGTTCAGTGTTACCACACGTGTTATGTTTAGATCGATCGTCGACGATCGAAGATTATAGATACGATGAGATATGTGATGAGATATCAAGATGCGATGTGCAATGCATACCTTGATTACTGTAGCTTCTTATCTCTTGTTTAAGCCAACTGGCTGAGTGCGGAAACGCTTCAGCTTCTGCAGTTTTAAAAAACAACAGCATGAACCGTTTAAGTCCTTCAAAGACGGCGTAGCGTTAACCCTGCCGGTGTGTCATCGTTCTGGTGGAGACTGAGCGAGGGTAAAATTTATGCGTCAAATGTTCCAGATGGATTGCTCAGATATTTGTAGCTAGGTCAGCAAATGTAAGCGAAACATGCTAAATACTGTGTAGCCGTAAAAAAATATATATATACACATATAATATACACATACGCTCTCGTGTACTTACCAGTACCCTCGTTATCTCTGTCCAACGTTTGCTTCTAACGTCTCGTCAGATATAAACACGAGCAATGCATTCGCATGAGGATCTGAGCTCACTGATACCACCATCACCCCCCATCCCGGTGTCTGTGTTACGACAGGCGGTTGGATCGACGTTATCGTCCTTCTCATGAATGGAGGTGAAGACGGGAGGATACTCCTATGAATTATGAATACAACACAACTCGTAGTGGCGGTGGCTCGCGACTGGTTATGCGACTGGCCGTCGGTTGATTTGGCGCATTTGAAAACGAGCGGTGAACAAGTGGGGTTCATGTTTGTGTATGAATAATGTACCGAGTACATCTCTTTCACCCAAGCACCCAACCTACTTACCTACCGCTTCCCTCGCTCCTCCTGAGAAATTCGGAGGCATGTACCCGATACATAAACATGCTCCCGTCGCCGCCGCCGCCACTACACCTGCTAACGGTGTGTCGAATTAGGGCAAATGAAATTCATGCGGATGATGATGACGAAGAGGTTTGACGTACCCGCATGTTTGGCTTAGTTGATAATAGCTAACCAACAGCCATGAGGTAAGGGAGACGATCTCTCGAGGGGGAATATATATCACCGGGGAGAGACTGCTACTGTTTAGCTTTCAAGAGGGAAATTACCATTTTTCTGGTTCAATAATCATAGTGACTCATTTCTGAAATGCTTAAGTATTTACATACAAGCGTAAGTCAGACTGTGATGCTCATATGAAGTGAACACTCAGAAATCTATGTTTCTCTTTACTAAAAACGAGCACCCTAACTTTTTTTAGTTGTCTGCTGGCCTCCACTGGACAAGTCCACACTTGCTAGAGGCTGCCACTAGTTCGTTAGCGTAAACCAGTTGGTTCATTATTACATTATACTATCGGAGCGATATAAAGGAAACGCATCTTCGAAAGCACAAACGTTTCCAATTTGTGTGTTTATTGCCTAATTTGATTGTCTCAATCATGTTTTCGAAATTTTGTGACGACAACCAATGCCATGCACAATATTAAGTGGATGTATTATAGTTCAGATAGACCAGTTTAAAGAAAACAAATTACACCGGCTTGATACGTTCAGGTTTAAATACATACAACCGTCACCAAAGCTGGTATAGCAAACCCACTTGAGGATTCTATCTGAATGTCTTAACACGTCTTTGTTTTGACTGCAGACAAATATGACCGACGTTACATTACCTCTCCTTAACGCTCATTCTCGTTTGTTCTATAACAGCCGACTGATTGTGAAGCTGCGAGCCGATGCAGGCCATCCGTGTAAAGGGTCCCGAAACCACAACGACAAACAAGAAATCTCTCCTCCGGGGAGATGCCGCCCGCCAGTGTTCGCTTATTTTGCGTCCTTAGCCCCGTGGCCCCTGACCTCACGTAGTGAGGTGCTTCTTCAGAGTGATGTCTATGCCTCGTTGATAAAGTCGTCTCCCGGCAGTACTACTAGCGCGACAGAGGACGGACGCGTCTAAGGGAAGTAGCTTGTCACCCCGAACAGCGAGAAAACGGAGTGCTTCTTCTCCTTAAAGCCTCAGCTACAGTCAAGCAGGCTGGGCGAGCCTATCCGCGCCCGCGATGAGTTGAAGAAGCGCCTCAGGGTAACGGGTATACACCCATCCCGTTCAAATCTCGGAGCCAGCCATGGTGGTAGTGCAGCGGTGGCTAGATAGCGGGGGCGTGGAAGGGAGCGGGTAGAACGGAGCAGCAGGGCTCGGAGCGAAGCAGAGAGGCCGCATTGGTTGGGCGAACCTCTTGACGGCTCCCGCAACACCACCGCCGATGCTTCTATTGCTGCTACTGCGGCTGTCTATCTCGGCTGCCGCGTAAAGGAAGTATGTCATGACCTCACTCATGGCCCACGGCTATAGACGTAAGCAACGGGCCGAAACTGCCAAACGGCCCACGGGAGCAGAGTGAAGAGGCAACTAAAGCCGCATCACTTCCACTGTGGTGGTGGAGGTGGCTGCTACAGGGGTAGGCAGTGTCGTCCGTGCCCAAGTCGCCCGCTTACCGCATCACTCAGACGCCATTCGCCAGATCTTTCCCTAACACTGTCCTCGCTCGGTGGCCGCACGTTCTTTGAGCTTTAACAACCTTAAACTCTCACGCGCAGATAAATGTATGGATAGGTGGGGCGGGAGAAGTCGAAGCGTAGGTAACGTATGCTTCGTTATCACAACAAAACAACCACAACAACTGTCGTGCGGCGACGGCGGCGGCGACAACAACAACAACAACAACAGCAGCAGCAGCAGGAACAACAACCGTAATAGCAATAAGTGCAACAACAAGGGGACAACGAGACACGTTCGTTTCGTCCAATGGGTCCAAATTTTTGCTCACATTTGCTCACGCGAGTATAAGAAAAGGAGAGAAGAAGAGAGCATACAGTAGAGCTATAGTGGAATTATTCAGATGATCTTTGTTCAGTCCAGTAGCGATATAAGATTCTAGCCAAACATTTGATTCTTACCGTCTCCAATATGTACAACTATTGCGAATTCCTAGATCTATATATATATATATATATATATCTTAAAACACAAACAAACATGGAGAGTTGCTCCAATTGTTTGCTAACGTTCAATCGACTAGCTGCCTTGCTAAATTTTCTGACAGGCCCAGTCACGCCGGACCCCTTCGCGGTAATATTTCGCCAGTGTGAGGGAGCAAGTCTGTGCATTATTACCCAACTGCCTGCGATAGGGGCGAGCATGTGTTATGGTCTGTCGGCTGTACAGTCGTTGTACAGATTGTTGGTATCTCCGCTGCCTCCGGACTTGTTGCTGAAACGACCTGGTGTTTGCCTCTAACAAAGAGGATTGGAAAGTCAGTTGGAAGAAGCCAGAGAAACTCGTGCAGCCATAACAAGTCACCTTGTGAGTTTGATTGCAGCCTGGGGCGGACCCTATACCCTGTATGAAGTGTCCTCGAAGACGAGATGCGGTAGAGTAGTTTATAAATTAGAGGAAGATCTGTATATATATCTATAAGGATAGTTCACTCGTTCAACAATTATACAACTTATTACTGTAAAGCAGTATTAAGGCTGGTGGGCAAGTTCATTTGTGTATTTTCCAGGCAGATATACGTAGCAAGTACGCGATTAAGCACACAATACTCATAGTATAACGAAATAATTTTGTATTCTGCCTTTTCATAAATGTATTTTATGGGTTCCATTGCGAACCAACTAACCGGTGTCGACCGAGCAGCACAGATCCGTTTTTAGCCTAGATTCACCATGTGCTTAGGGATGTTTCATTTACCATTCTTATATAACGAAATTGAAATGACGAGAAAGATATACGAAAATGAATAACGGTACAGAAACGACCGAAATTGCAATCGGCGCTATCTAAAGATCGCTCTCGAAGATGACTCAGCGATAATGTGGCTTTTTACCACTAGGAGAGAACAAATGTTTATCGAAACACCATATTTGCCATATAAAGACTCCCTTGTTATTGTTGTTCCTTTTGTACGGTGACGCTGCGATGTCTTCACTGATACATATTTCAACACTACGCCCCACCGCCGATGATAACGGACAAATTTTTAATGTGGCCATGAAGTAGCCATAACATCTAACATCTTCTGCAGTCATAGCTTCATTTAGGGCCGCACACTTTCCAGGGATACGTACCACATTGACACAACTCTGTGCAAGCCTATTTATGTCTGATGAAACAACTAATTAAAATATCCACTTTTTTAAAGTGAAATAACTGACTCATAACGCGTAGATAAGAGTCAGTTATTTCACTGGTATTAAAAGTTACGACTATTTTAAAATTACAGTACATGCAACAGTTACAATTATTCATGTAATAACTGACTGTAATATATTCATTTTGCGAATATCTACATACTTACGTGAGTTAGCATCGTCCACATAACCAAGTGGTGGATTTGTTCAGTACGACCAGTACGCTTGGGCTTAATAACGTACTGTCCTGCTGATTGTGCAAACTGATCAAAATATTCGTCCAATCAGCCCTCCTTGCTTAAAATTCGTTTATAGTGTTTTATATTCACAGTCATGACCCTCAGATCGTGTAGTAGGGAGTGTATTACACTAATAGACAATGTAGCCCTAATAGGTACATGAAGTGGTACCCAAAAGTGGTTCAGAAACTTGTTACTTTGGGGAAAAGCCGAAACCTGTGTCGGTGATTAACAATTGGTAACTTCATGGTGTTGTGACTTAGGCGGCATCGGTTTCCAATTTTCCGGGTATAGCAGCGCTGCGTTTTCTCAAGTAACCCCTTATTCTCAGATTTTGTTCGGTTCCAACTTACTGCTGCATTCAGTCGATTCAACATGTTCGCTAAACGTCAATAATTCAAAGATCCCCGCACTCAATATATTTGCTAAGCTTTATTTACCTAGCTAGACGTTTCTCAGATAATACTTATTATACGTATTGGATTTCTACAACATGTATATATATATATATCACTCCCACACTGAGTCGAGAGCATTAGTCGCATGTTTTCCGACCACGTAACAAAATCACCTAGTGTTCTTTAAAGAGTTGAATAGTCATCAAGGGTTTGTCATTAGCATAAACGAACTACCTGACCGGATCAGCGAAAACTAATTTAAAAAATACCGTCTACCGTATATAGGCAGATTATGTCAGAGAGACGAGACCATGTGGCTCAATACTCTCTGGAGACGATTGCTTTACAGATAATTCGCCTAGCTATCTTACAGTTGACCGCCATTCGTAAGACAGGCCAATTGTTCATGGGGTTGCATATTTTGCCACCCTTGTGCACTAGCGTATTCCAGGCATTCCGACGCAGCACCATTTTACCAATGTAGCTCCCATCTAGGTTTGTATTTAATCTGACGTATGTATATATATGTCAGATATAACTTGTCCAACATCTTTAGCTAATGTCAGTTTCTGATGTGTTTGAATAAAGGTAAGGTAAAGGTTTATTGAAGTATTCATTTACAATTTAGAACAAATTTCGTTCACATTGAAATATCCAGCTAAGAATCAAACCGAAACAAAAAAATATCAGGTATAAAAGCTGAACGTCCCTTAAGTCGTTTGCTACAATCTGAGCCGCCACAAACGACAACTAATACCAGACCTCAGACTATGCTATTGGTCAGAAACTGTAAACAACATGAAATCAGCTACAGAGTTGCACAAAAGTGCAAAGAGTATAGCAGTTGAGTATATTTCAATTAACGCATCACATTTTGTTCCACTCTTTCGATATTTAGGTGTGTCGACGAAGTGTATATTAAAAAAACACCACCTCAAAGCCTAGAAGCAGAAAAATAGACAAAATAACGATGGTGTCGTTGCAATGTCAATCCGTGAGTTGCCCACGAATGGGATTACACTACCAAAAAATATACGGAGTCAAAGGTTAAGGTTTCCATTAAGCTACAATAATGAAAAATTATAATCAACCCCCAACGATCCTAGTTAAGCGGCATACACGATGCTTAGAATCAAAGGAATTTCAGATGGGTCCATTAGAACTTCAACGGACAATACGTCAATCAATATCGGCTGTGTGGGTCTAAGAGGAAATCGGAATGATATAATGGCAGTCGTGTAACTCACCTCCCCTGAATATTTCTCAAGCGAAGTTAAGAAAAAGTTGATATAATCTTTATGCATACGTGTATTGTATATTTTACTTTATTATGGCTTTTTTAATACAAAGGGTGATCGGGGATTAAGTTGCTTGTACTACGATATGTTGAACATTTATTAACTATTACTATTTTTGCTAGAATTTAAGCATTATACAAGTGCACTTCCGTCAATAAATTTCAAGTTGAATAAATGTCAACGGTAAGGTATAATTGTGTAGAGATAACAAGAAGCTGTAAAGCCTCATTTCGAACACACTCCACCTTCATCCACCACCCGAACCTAGCCACTAAATCGATCAGCATTGTCCGACTCACAACACCAAACGAGCTATTACCTATTTAACATACTGCAGTAACACATGCAGAACCAAATGAAGGACAACTTCTATTCAAGTACCACGCTTTAATGAAGCTCACACGTTGAAGCCCACATTATGCAAAACGCGTATTATGTGTCGGCACACCTCCGAGTGAAAATCTTTACACGTGTACACTTATAACATGTATAAATTTCTTGCTATATACATCAAGCGAAAGGCAAGCGGGTGAGCACGCTCGAGCTCTAACAACAACAGTCAATAGTGGCTGTTTTCCTAAGGAAACTTGCTTTAGCCGACTTCTTTCGAAACGAAGCCAGGTAGCGTGATTAATCATCGGGTAATTCACCCCCCAGCTAAGCTTCGAAGCTGCCTTACGGTAATAAGCTACTAAAATGTACTTGTGTAGAATGCGCACATGTGTACCTACATATATATATATATATATATATATATGTGTGTTGCCCTGCGGCATGGGATTCTCACCATAATACTCTAAAGTGTACTCATAGGGAGACTTTTCCTATATATTTTTAGACTCTGAATGGTGTTACCTCTAATGTTGTTTTCCACAACCCCGTACATTATCATCACTTCACAATAAGATCGGCAATAAAAAATGTAAAAAATAATAAATCTATCTAATAAGTAATTCCGGAGAGGGCTATTCTATTCCGCCTGTTCATCTTGCTCACCATCAGGCCCTGCCTTCTTACTGAGATAATCAAGATCTTCTGTCTTTCGAGAGCCGATATGATCTTTTATAATCTCGACGAATTTTGTCCTCTGCAAAAGCGTGTATGCTGTCTGGAGGAGAAATAGCGCGGTGGCGTGCAGCCGTTCGTTCCCGAACAGAAATAGATCAAGGCCAAGCTCGAGTCCCATACCATAGTCACATTCGTCGTTTGCGAAGTTCACGAGAGTGACGATGTCTTGGATTGGTGAAAGTGATATCTTCACTTGTGATGCTGGAGTTGAGGCGACGTTCTGCATCATGCGGCGTAACTCGACTGCAATTGAAAGACGAATTCATATATTTGCTGCGTTAATAGAGCGCTTACCTCTGGACCCCCTTCAGGTCGTTAATACTGCCCAAAAATGCTCCTCTAAATGAATATATCATAAAGATGAAGATGGCTAGGAGGATAAAGCCAGTCGATTTGTCGAATGATTATATATACAATCATATTACATACCGTTTGTGACGGTGAGTGGACGGTACCCAACCTCGGTTTTGTCATCGTAGGGCACCACCATTCCAACGTGGTGCATAACATTACCAACGGCTCGTGCCTTCCGTTTCGACTTGTAACTTAACAAATGCTTGTTCTGAGAAACTCTCGACAAACTCTCTAACACATGTTCCAAGGTTTCTGGAATCGTATCACGAAGTAGCAGATATAATTAGGACGTGAGCTTGACATGATCCATTTCATCCTCTTTAGGGCCTTCATGGCAACACAGGCCGTAAAGGTAAGTATTGGTGAAGGTCAGGTTAGGAACTGTGGAATAATAGATAGAGAAGCACATATCGTGTTGAGGCTATGGAGTGCATGATGAATCTTGAACATATGGTTGATACATTCCATTATTAGTTACGCACATTATATTATTATATTTCAGTTCATACTATTTGAAAGACACAAATAGTATGAACCGAAATACCCACATTGTTACCCGAGTATTTCGGTTCATACTATTTGTGTGTTTCAAATAGTATGAACTGAAAGACTATTTGATTTCCATGTGTACGTCTAATGAGTGTTATAAACACCGATAAAGAACGCTGAAGATCAAGGTGAATATCAGGAAACGCGTATAAAATACGCACGAAAAAGTGCGGCCTATTTTCCAGGGCGTCCTCTGATTATTATTGATTCCGCTTGATAGTACACTGAGGAACTTGGTTTCATACTGTTTGTATGTACCACGCTTCTTTATTATACATGCGCGACGCTTTGACCTGCTGGTGTGGATTATCGATAATCGGTTGCGGTTTTTCCCCATGTTTTCAATGTAACTTTCTCCCTTAGTTAGATCGAAAAGCGGACTAGCGCAGTGCTGTGTTTTGCATCTCTGGTTTCCAAATTAGAAGGCATGCATAGATTTTTCAATACAATATAAAAAAACATAGAGACAACCATAAAACTTCAAGATTATATTGCTGAATCGTTGTCTACTCCAGTGTTCAACAGTCGAGTCGATTCTATTATATGTTAATGAAATCATCAATTCAACTGCATCGCGCCAATGTTATCTGCTTCAACAGTGTGATTCACTTTAAGGTAAGTTTTCGTATTTCTTCCGTTTGAGTCCGAACATGGTGATTTGTTGCAAAAAATTGGTGTCATTAGGTGTTGCTGTAGTGTAGGCTGCATACAGTACGGCATACAACAGGAGAACAACAACACACAGCAGAGACCATACTGTAATTACTGTTATTTATATTTGAGCAAAATAACTGAATACGGCCACCTGGATTACGCGATAAGAACAGATGCTCTCCTTCCTAACTGTAGTTCCGCTATAGGCGGGGAACCAGAGTCGAGCCCGGTAGCCCGATGCATTCGTGAGAACCTTGCAATCGGAGGAGGCACGGTGTGCACGAGTTCGATCCCCACCGTTGCACACATTGCATTTAAAAGGGTCCATCTTATGCAGCAATGCCGGCGATTAATCAGAACCACTCGAATCTATGACAAAACGGGCATCGTGGGGCAACGCTCGCAATAAATACGAAAAAAATATATAAATAATAAAAATGTGAAAGTGAGTTTTTCTTAAGTGTGATTTAAATAGTACCTTTTTCGTCATCGTCATCCTTTGTTTTCTTGATTTGTTCCTTGATCATATTGTGTATAACTTGGATTAGGTTTGACCCAAGAATCAGCAGCTTCCACGGTTGGACATCCTTTCGATGAAGTTGGGATTGAGCGACGAAAACGGGCTGTTCGCTGGGGTCGTCACGAAAGTAACCGATATGACAATCAGAGGTCACCTAACGGAAATTAATGGAGATAGATTTTGTTATCGGATAGCGATTTCTAGCACAACCGTAGGGTAATATCATTCGGAAGTAATGCTCCAACCGAGAGACATGCACGTAGCAGGTCCAACGTCAAGATGAAGATCAAATTAGGCAAGTAACATCAAATATACAATACATTGATCCGGACACTTTTTTGTTATTTTATTATTTGAAATTTAATTTAGTTACGATTATAATTGTACGAGGCGGGATCGTCTCAAAGTTCCCGCTAGTTCATACAGTTTTTGTTTTTCGAGCTGACCCTCAGCTGTTCCCCTATGTGACAGGCCTCAGCTCTTAACCTTTTCCCGCTAGTTCATACAGTTTGTGAGCACAAAAGCTTTGCAATCGCGCACCGCTTCGTTTTGATTGGGCTATTAGCCCTATCAGATCGTGAATTCCTTCAGCTATCGATAGTGACAACAAAAGAACGGTCGTCCAGAAACTCTTCGTGCCTACGGCGATCTGTTTATTCAATCTGAAAATCGCGCCCTCCGCCGCCTTCGTAATCTCAACTCCTTAGGCGAAGTTTAGTGCGAACGATAACTCAATTCTCGGCAGAGTTACCCCAGCGTTTCTGCGGTTGGTACTGAGACTTTACGTGACTATACGGAACCGTCTTGTTTATCTGCTGGCAGTGGTACCGGTGGTGCACATACCCCATAACCTTTTATGCGTGACTCAGGGCCACCATGAACCCAATGAACAGAGTAAATCTTTATAAATTTTGCGGAGCGGTCTCCAATAAATACAATGAAAACCTATGTGGGCAGCTCGAGTCGATAACCCAACCTCCTAATGTATATCGCATGGACCATAGCTTTCATTTAATCTTATATCGACGTTTGAATGAATGAACAACAACAATGTGTTGTTTTCAACAGTATTATACAAACTGTGTAAA
Source organism: Stratiolaelaps scimitus (assembly GCA_019614645.1). NCBI lineage: Eukaryota > Metazoa > Arthropoda > Arachnida > Mesostigmata > Laelapidae > Stratiolaelaps > Stratiolaelaps scimitus. The sequence continues at coordinate 960,098 of JABWDB010000077.1, forward strand.
AATAAATAATTATATATATATATATATATATATATATATATATATATATATATATATATATATATATATATATATACATATATATATATATATAATTGCCGATGTGCCACGCAAGACCCGAAGGATGCAACAGCTGTATTTTTGAAGATGGAGTACACTTCCACTAGAACAGTACTTACATCGACCAGGACAGTCTGAAACTCAGGCGGGTCGTAGTAGTACCGATAGTGCAGGTTGAATGACTTCTTGTCGTTCGGGTCTAGGTTTCCCTTCAGTGCGAGTGCATCGTATGGGCCAACAAGTCGATATCCAAGAAGCGGGACGAGGGCCATCCGAGGGTTGTCCGGGCACAACTCAGAGCATACGCCCCAAAGATCGAACAAATCCTCTGGAAACTATATAACAAAGAAGCCATATAAAAACATTTTAATTGTATTTCGACTTGGATGCCTCTGTATATTTGTTGAAACACATACCTATCAGCGACACAAAAATTACCGAAAATCTTCACTTCTTTCTTCAGTGCTAGTATCAATACTGACTGCTTGTCTCTACACGGACAAATAGATAAGCATCTACATTATTGGCTACCAATGCATACCAGTAAATCGTAGCAGCTCTCCAGGTAGGCCGCACCAGAGCGTTTTGGCTTGGGCGATGCTTTTGTATTGGTGGAAGATACCCCGAGTTTCTTGGCCGGACTGTCGCTTGACGGAAACGCTGGCGGTCGAGCTGTTTTTGCTGGAGTGGCTTTGCTAGCCGCCGTATTATTGTTACTACACGGTTTAGCTTTGGCTGCCGCTCGGTGCGGATGGCCAAACTCATGCAAATGGTCGGGATTCTTCCGGTAGCATAGTGGACCCCATTTACATAACGGCTTCGACGACTCGTCTGGGCTGTCGTCGAGTGGAGCCGCCCGTTTCATAGCGATGCCAACTGGAACAATAGGTCAACAAAGCCAGTCAAGGAATATCATATCTCTGTATGTAAGACTGGAAATTGGTGAGAGATCGTATTGTGAAATTTGAGACGGATTTCGCAAGGTCACAAGCAAACTGCATATATTATCGCTACTAAACGACCTAGAGAACGCTCAATTGCATCTTCTCAGTTACTCACTAAAGTTGTCTATTAAATCTGAATTGGAACTGTTAAATTGACGTGAACTGAAAGACTATTTTATTTCCATGTGTACCTCTAATGAGTGTTATAAGCACCGATTAAGAACGGGGAAGATCAAGGTGAATATCAGGAAGCGCGTGTAAAATACGCACGAAAAAGTGCGGCCTACTTTCTAGAGCGTCCTTAGATTATCATTGACTCCGCTTGATAAATCTCCTCCACAACATTTGTGAATCCTTGACAGGTAAGAGATTAGATACTAGGGTATAGATAAAAATGTTGCCCAGAACATATTTAAATATATTTTTGGATTTTATTGAGATTGTACGTCTATGGTTAGCTGTGAACAATCCTATACGTCGAGTTCGTTTCTTTTGAATTCCAGAAGCTCATTACATTTCATTGATAAACTGTCTATATTCTTTACATCGTACGCCCCCTGATTATAACGATTTCGATGGAGAATGCTAGGTCTTTGGCCACTTGGAAATTCATCTATTTCGAAGTTTGACATTCTTGAGTTCGTGTGTTATGTATACACAGGTTTATATATATATATATATATATATAAACAATTGCCACTGGCCATGTTCGTGGAATCCCTGCTCATTGTAGCATTGTGAAACCATTCTTGCCATTTGCTATCTTCTATTTAGGATTGCATAGAATAGAACAATTTACTATAGACGCATTAATGAGACAATGAACGAAATCAAAACCTCTACAGCCGTGTATCCCACAGCCAGACAGCAATAGTTGATAAGAAATTTGAAGTCAGATGATTCATAATTCGATAATCTGCATCCAGAAACAAAGGAGACTGTGTGAATTTCTTTCTACCAGTAAATTATTTGCCTCTCGAGCCAACACACGTCACAATTGAAATAAGGATTCAGCTGGACCAACTTGCCCAAACGTATCTTCTCCCATCGTTCACCGTTCAGAGTAAACTATGATCATTTATATAGCAATGAGAAATTAAAATAGTAAACTTGCATAATACATAAAAAAGAGTAAAATAGATGCATTGTCAACGGACATCAGAGATGTTCGTCATTTGACTTGTGGAACAGAGTAAGTTGACATACCTAGATATAGGTTAGAACGAAGATCTATCGCACTGCTGAGAAATACCGCGAAAATGTTCACCAACGTTCGACGAATGAGTCGCCCGTGCAACGGCGTCTGCTCATGAAATGGATCCATCCGACAGGGGCCTATATGACGTTTTGTACTCCTTCTGGCGGCAAAATTTGAAATGCTCAACTAATAATAATGTTCCCGGACTGAATCTGAGCCAACACTGCTCAACTGAAACGATGCTACCACTCTCGTGATGCTCAACATTACGACAAGAGTCTAACCTATCAAGTGACTCAAACCAATGTGGAAAATAAATACTTCGAGAGTAGAAACCAACCGTGGAACCAACTCTACAGGGTGTTTCGATAGGATGATGACGTCTGAGGCTCTGAGGCGAAAAACACACAAATATAGCAGCCGTGCCACCTAATTTAGGTATATAAGGAAAATGAACGCCATAATCCTCGTAGAGAGTAATACAAGCACACAAAAATGATTCTGCACATTTCTTGATTCTCATCTAGCATCATTACTCCTGTTTTAATGTGATACTATCATGCTTAATTTTATAAGAAAGCAATATAAGCGTTTGAGTCAACCAACGTATAGTATATTTTCAATGATGATAATAATTCGTGTTCACGTTTTTAAACCCCCCCGACTGGATTTGTGTTCCTTTGTTTTTTTTGCCGAGGTTTTTTAAACTATGCCCAAATGAATTTGCAGCTTTTCAACTGAGGTGCTCTGTTTATTGGAACCAAGGGCCAACAATTGTGCCCTGAGTGCCATGTGTGTAAACGACATCTGGGTATGCTAGTGAGTATGCACATCCGCCAGAGACTCGGTGGGGGACTGCACTGCACTTACTTAGTGAAATTTAGATAAGTACTGTAGCAGCTCATATTGGTTGGAGCAGTCCGGTAAAACTAGTTTCGTTGGTCCATCCTTATATGCTGAACTCCAAACTTATGCTGATCTGGCGAATTTCTGAAACAACTAAACTACTAGCCCTCATTCATGTTCAAACGCTGCCGTTATTTCGCTTTCCCTAACAATTTAATTAACTTCATTAAAAACGTTCGCATTAACGACTCTCACATCTCACCTGTCTTAGAACCTAAGTGGGTTTGCAACGTCGGCAAATTCGCGGCCTGAAATACCAGGGTGAAATGTTGTCGGCCCGTCCATAGAGTGTCAGTAATTTTACGTTGCTATCGACTAACGGTTACCTCATGTACCGTTAGATTTAAATAAACTAAATATAAACATTATATAAATTATCAATTAATTGTACTAATTAGAAACGTATAAAAACGTAGCAGAGACCAAAATTAAATGATCTATTTCTGTTCCTCATTTTCTTAATACCGGTTCACTACGAAATTGTCAACAGTGGAAAGTGATATATGTAGACATATATATATATATATATATAATTTCAATGGCAAGATATATCACGTAAAAGAGGTGTGGAATCATTTGAATCACGGTCCACTTACAAGTTTGGATACTTTATAGAGAACGTTGCGGTATGTAAGTTAGTTAGGCACTATATAACTCAGCCAGTAAATTGGGGCAAAAATGATTTTCGTGGACATTTTTCGAACGTTCACACCTCGACCGATATTTATTTTGAAAATGTGCCCACTTTAGGTTTAGTCAAATCACTATCAATTTAGCTCAGAGTTGCTCTCCTTAGCGAGCGAGTCCATAAAGCTAGTCTCTATCGTTTTCATAAAACGTCTTAAGATCTACGGCTAGCTATAAACTTAATTATAATTAGGGAAATTTGTCATTAAGCAGATGTTCTTTGTAATGTTACGGTGTTCTATAATTAAATAATATATATATATATATATATATATATATATATATATATATATATAACACATAGAATCGCATTGTACTTATACTCAACCTCTGATGTGTGACTCACCGGAACACTCAGAGAGTAGGAAGGTTATGTGATAGCGTCGAAGGATTTTGCTGTAAAGTAATCTGGAGCTGTCACATGTGCAGATCTTGGTGGTAATAGCAAGAACTCAATTGAAAACCTTGAGCACTGAAGTTGGGGATGGGTTCCATGTGAACAGTAGTTGATCTTGGGTCAGTCGGTCCTAAGCTTATGATGAAACATGTGTTGAATGTGTATAATAAATAAAAAAAAAACATAGATAAATATACATAAATAAATGCACAGTCATCTAAGTATCAGTTTATAATATCGTATGGATCTCTCTACAGTCTGCAGTTATAGTTACACCAAATGGCGGTTTGCTCAAATCCATTTCCCGTTCCCGGACATCCATCATCGGTCCGTTTCGTCTCAGTGCTTCGTTCGGTTGACAGATTCGACAGCGTAACCACCCACACAGGTGGAGTGCGCACACCTGCCTCTGAATTTAATAGCCCATAGAGCAAAATACCTATTTTATATCTTCTACAACACAATCGAACTGGGGGCTATTCCCTTCGCCTCTTTTTCTCTCAATTGTTGGCCTTGATATACCTTTTATTATAGCCTTCTCGTTCTTCCCTTAGCAAAGTTTAGCCGGGACGCTGGCGACATCAGTTACTCAGTTCAGCCACTTGCTTTAAATTGGTGCTGCTGCTGCTGACTCTGCTGTGTTCTTTTTCGCTTGTTCTGTTCCATGCCTTGTTCCGCCCCTCCTTGCCCGAGGGCAACAAGACCCAATTTGCGGTCGCACTCGTTCAGTCTCAAGTACCCTTAGCTTTTTCTCCACTCGATCGTCGTCATCAAGGGACATAGCTCATACTTATTGTCTCGGCCGAATCTGAACATTTCAGTACTCTCTCTCTCCATTTGTTGTGTGTTTGCCATGCTAAAAATTGCGATTGTACGATGTAGTAGCAGTGGTAGTACTCAGAAAATGAATTCACTAATTATTCCCAGATTCTCATTAAGTCGGTAAGCTACGAGTGGACATTTTATTTTGGTTTACAAGCCAGTCGGGACCCTCGGCAATCCAAAGTTGAATAGGATGACGACTCTCTGCATGTGACGACATCGATCGCGCCCATTCTATAATACAATACATAGTCTCTATAGACAACACGGGACTCGCCTTCGAGCAGCGGCAGAGTACCGCTAACTGACACCACACTATGTTAGCAGGGTCCATAGGCTGACTTGTGGCTTGGTTCAACCTTAGCTCCCTCCTCTCCCGAAACCGCAGCCTCTCGGCTTCTTAAATCGACAGAGGTGCCCATCGACCGAAGCAGAGAGGGAAAATCCCACCAGCGACAGTTGACGCTCATGCTGCTGCTGATGCTGAACGGAGCTCTTGCTTGGGCTGTTGCTTTCATCCTAACGGCGTCGCAGAGAAGACCTCTCCTACAGTCGGTCGCCTGTTCGATGCTCTGCATTCAATGCTCCAGCGAGAGCTAGTGTCTACACTCGGTTCGCTCTGTTGCCTATGGTGGTGGTGGTGCTGGTGGTGTTTACTAACAGAAAGGCAAAGAGTGGCCAAAAGACCATCGCGATCGGGATCCGCAATGTGATGCCGTTCGTCGCCGTGTAATGCTACCGCTGCTCATGGCGCCACTGCTGCTGTAGCATTTCGTCTTGAATGTTGTTGTATCGAGCAGCGGAAAGCGTTTCTTGTGGTTGGTGCCCGCTCTCTTCTGGAAATACGTTACTATCGCGTGATATTTTGTGACATCCTGTAGTTGTAGTACTAAAACTACCGCTCTTCTGGACCTGCGTTCTCGGTCGGCTTTTGTTCTAATTAATGTGCGACTGGAAGCAGAACTTGGGTCAATTAGTTCGCGATCTCATTACAGTCTGCGACATCGGCGCGAGCTAGAGTAGAGCCAGTTATGGAAGCTTCGATGAGATCTCGCCAGCCGGGAGCAACTTTCTCCGATATCGTTTGACATGTGCAAAACTCACCGAGGAGATCATAGCCGTAGAGACATCGACGATCGATGTAGTTGCTTGTCCGCCAAGTGCGCATTTCATCGTGGTGTTTCAACACAGCCGGCTTGTTGGCGTGTCCACAGTTCCGGTATTTCGTTCATGTGCTGAAAACTTAACTGTACGCGTTTTATCCGCGGCCGGTGTGTTGTCGCAGCTTCTGCTGCTCCTCACACGTGTCGCTATTGCCACCGAAGCTGCTCGTGATTGGCGCCGAAGTATGAACGTGGATTTAGGGGCCCCTACACTACCGATGAAGATGGACCGAATTTCGGGAGGGGGCAATGTATTTGGGGTGCACGGGATCAAAGCGGATCTGGAACCAAGCGAAGAAGAACTGGTCGACTACAGCAGCAAATTTCCTGAGGTACTGTTGGGAAGGCATATTGCGAGGCGGTGAAGAGATATTGCCATAGTCGATAAGCAGTATAATAAGCATTTAAAAACAACATTATCTATCATAGTGACAGTGATCTCTATATGTATTTTACAAAATGAATAGCATAGAAATTATTGAGCTAATTTTGTTTTTTTGTTTACTAGGATCGGTTCATCGATAGGGAACAATGTCACGTTGGTGTGTTTCTATATGTATGAGTCATAATGTTGCTAGCATTCTCGGGAATGGAATTCACGTTATTTGAAAGTGGCAGTTTTTACATACGAAATATTGTTCTTAAATTCATTAGTTATGCCTTCAATATTATGGCAGAAAGGACTCGTTTCTGCGAACAAGTGAATAATGTATTGTAGTGTATAAGCAGTTTGGCATATTCCGCATTTGTTCATTAAGACCAGCTTGATATAAATCTTAATCATTTTTAAAAGGGCACCTAGGTCGTAAGAAAAACTTCGCTATTAACGAAATATGAAAGCATCTAGTAGTTAGCAAATATACATATACTTGTTCTCTTCGTCTGTCTGCAAATTCCCGCCTGGCACCGTAGTCGTCGATATCGCCTGTGGGCCTCCGCGTTGAACAATTCACTCAGCGCCTCGAATGCCTTTCGTTTGTGAAAATACGCTGCGATAAATATATAGATTTTCTACCGATAGTGTCCTGCAAACATTTCTGACTTACTACACCAGCATACCAAACTTAACAAATGAGTTAAATATCTGTTCAAAACTCATTGATTTATAGAACGAAAATTGGTACAAAGGATAGACAGATGTTTTTTTTGTTATACACGTGTCTCATGTCTACGTTTCTTTGTGTAAATGCGCATAACATTGAAGAATGATTCGATGCCGTTGAACTCGAGCAACAGCACAATTAGTTCACTGGAATTCGTTCTTGGATAGTCAAACCGTTCAAACCGTTTTAATTTTCTTGTGTACTTTTCAAATGGCTGGACTAAGCGTCACTCTATTTGGTAACATGTTCACATCTACGAAAGCGACATTTCCCCTAGACTTAAACAGGAATGTCAAGTACTTAATACCGGAGCAAGCCTCATGTCGAGTCCAGTTTTGCATCCTGCTCTCACGGTAGTTTCTCCGGATAGAACAAAGAGCTTCCCGGCTTTGTGCTTGGCGGGAACATTTAAATGAATAATATTTCATTTCAAACCCAAAAAGGGTATCTGTGATGATAATCAGACTTCGACAAGTTCATCTATTTTCAAGTGGTAAAATCTTGATCGACTAATTGCAGAAGAAATTGAATCCTATTCTTGGCTACCACATTTCATCTGGCAGGTGTTCTTGTTATACGTCGATTGTTCATGTTTTTCTCATTACTATGCGTAACGATATAGCATTCGCACTCTCAAGGGATTTTTTTTTTAAATCTAAACTCCTGCTTTTGGATTGTCAGGGAATCGTTGTTTTAACAAGCTATGCTTGCATCTTGGTGATTGTGTTGTCCACTAGGCACTGGATGAACCGAAGCCACGACAGGAGCCATCATCATCTTACCAGGACGATGACGTTCCCCGTGTCTACTGCACGGAGGGCACGCCGCGTCACATTAGCCGAGCATCGTCCGCTGGTGACCTTAGTGGAGTCGATAAGCGAAGACCGCCGGCAACAATTCATGAGCAGGAAGAGGTGAAGCTTGCGAGTCACACTGCTACAGCAAATGCCACCCCTCAGGTTTGTACAACAATATACCGCTTGTTCGAGTATGCTGTCAATTTCTATAAAAAAGAAGAAAAATAAACTGAAATACGTTTTATCTTGAGTTTAACAAGACGATTTGCTGTGTCAGCTCCAATTAAATATCAACTATCATTCACAAGAGAATGCTAGAAATGGCCAGATGTTATATGCGTTTAAACTATCGGTCCAGACCAACAACTTCGAATCTCGAGAGAGAACATTTGCATGTGTAGCCCCTACCGTTGACCGTGTGCATCATTAGATAATAGTGCTAATATAATGACCCGAATTGTATTTCTATATACATGACACTGGTTAGCGTATGGTTTTCGTGTCCGTTTCCGCAGGTGTGGTCGCGCAACAGTTCCGCCAACTCTCTCATCAATTTCTGCATGAACGGTCAGCAGGTGGACGATGCGCACTCGGTTATTTCAGAGTTTAGCCGCCAGCCTTCGGGTATCATCTCACCGTCTGATCTGCCAGATTCGCCTGGGCAAACAATGCCGCCATCCCCGAAAGAGCGTCGACGCAGCCAACCACACTACGCTGGATCGTCTGAGCAATCGAAGCATTTCCAGGGTGTAAACCATGCGGGACACCCGACCCAACCAATGGGCTATGGCCGTTATCACCAAACGATGCAGCAGGACAGTGCACAGCTGAAGCCGTCAACGCATTTTACGCCAATCTCTATCGAGGAAAGCAAGATGGAATCGACAGCTATGCCACTAGTTAGGCCTCATGCAGAGGCTCGACCAATGAGAGCGTACGCCGATTCGAAAATGGTGGGAGATCCATATATGCTTGAGGATTCACTGCATAATTACCGGACCGAAGATACTCCAGCGAATATGTCGGCCGCAACGAGCTTCTCAGATCTCAGCAGCATATGCCCGAGGAGTGATTACAGTACACCAATACCACGGCCGCGTCGCCGAAAACCCATGACTCCGCTTCCGGACAGTTCAAAGGTACTGTCGGAGTCATCCCACCCGTCAGATATGCTCAGTCCTCGTGGCCAGTCCGAAACGCTGATGTCACTACCGATGAGTCCCGGAAATTCGCACCAGCAGCAGCAGCAACAACAAGAACAACACCAGCACCTAAACAATGAGCAAAGCTTTGATGAGCAGAAATCCGAATCCTCATACGGATTTAAGCCAAGAACACTACCAAGAAGGATTCAGCCAAATCCACCAGTACCAGAAGTGCCATTCATGAATGGAAACTCAAACAAGTCAATGCCAGATCTCAACAAAGAAAACGAGAACAACCAAGATTCCGACTCCAGCTCGGAAGATGAGGAACTCCTTCGACAGGTGATTAATAGAGGAAGGCCTGCACGATCAAATCAGCACAAAAATAACATCGCCGGCGCAAACGCGATCCCGTCCACCCCGAAGTCACGAGCCAATATCAACGAAGAGCAGGCTGACTCCGATTCGGAATCAGACAATCAGAATATTATCGATGAGCTGATCAAGGCTGGCCGGCCGGCATCCAGAAACCAGATGGCAATCCGAAAGGGAGAACCCCCACTGGACAAGCGGAATCAAGAACATCAATCGGCTGGAACAGACAAGTTAAAACAGGATAGGTTCAAGGCTGCGCGCTCAATGGAAGATCTCACCTCATCCAGAAAGACGGTAAAGAAGGGTACCACGAACTTCCGCGTGCGCGAGCAACCACTACGTGGCGCTGAGGGTGGAACACCAAAGCAGAGTATTACCAGAGCTCAATCGATGAAAAGTAATAAGTGTCTAGGTTATGAGCAGGTACATGATCGGCGCCAGACAAAGACCCCGAATCCGGGCGATACAGGAGAACGCCTTCAACGTCCGCATGCGCAAGGTTTTCATAATAAGCCAGTTTCCAAGGTTAGCCCCATGAGACCTCAGACCCAACACAGAGATCAGCCTTCGACGTCGTCGTCCTTTACAAAGAAAAGCCACCCGGCTGGAGACGATACTTGCCCGAAGCAGGCTCTCCTTCTGCCACTGAGGACCTCTGTCCGTCAAAGTCGGCAGACATGCGTAAAGAAGACAACCGATTTAGCAGCTGGTGGCGATATGTCTGACACCAGTGGTGAAGAGTTCCCTCCCCGGCCACCGAAACCGCCGCAGTTCCGTTACGTCCCTCGACCCCCCGCAGAGGTGCCGCTGCCGGAGCTTGTACCTTCGTCACCGGAACCGGCTAATACATTCGTACCTGACGTTATTCCCACAGTATCTCGGGTAACCGATGTCCCAGTCATTCATGATGAATCCAGCGTGGTATTGCCAGCCCCGCAGCAATCGGAGGAGAACAACAACATTAATCATGAGGAAAAATCGCAAGTGCCTCCTGAACCGCCTGAAGATTGTGACGATATTGCCGTGTTGTTTTTTAAATTCACCGATTCGAATAGAAACTACACCCGGCGTTTTCTCAAAACGACCCCGTTCCAGTCGGTGGTAAACTATCTCAAGAGCAAAGGCTTCCCTCCAGACAAGTATAAGATTGTCGTGGCAGGCGTGTTTCTGATTAAGAAAGAAGTTACCGAGAAGTATTTCAAGAAGTCGCTTGCCGAATTAAAGATGGTGCCTAAAAAGACCCTTACCGTTATGCCTCGATGAAATTGCATGATTTTGCTCTTATGTGTTGACACATCTTGAATAATGTTTCTATAATCTAAATCAGTCTGAGTTGCCATCATATCGATAATCATACATTGGATAATCATACATTCGCAAGGAATTCTAAACTTGTCACTTGTTAGTTTCGATGAGGCACAGCCGACATTTATTTTACACACTTAGGGAGAGATGTGAATTTTTGCCATAACTCATTTTCATTTTTGTGAGGCACCCTTTCTTGCAATAAGGTTCGCTTTCACGGGTTCAATACGTCTTGTTCGATATTGAACACAGCAATGCCTGCAATATTGTACCGCATCCTGTATCTCTGAACATTCAGAGGTGTGCGTATATATTCATAAGTTCATTTTGACGATATTTCGGTTTGACCGAGGTGAAAGCAACAAATAGACATTGTATGATTGCCGAATCGAAGATGGTTCCTAAAAAGACACTTACCGCCATATGTCATCGAAATGTATAGCTTTCTGTGTGTATTTCAAAATTTTGGATAATATCTCAATCTCTAGTTATATATATATATGTATAAACAAGTCAACGTGGTGCCATTTGATCGCTGCATTAATGTCGATAACTATACGTTAATCATACTGCGCGGAATTTTAGACTTGCCCACTTGTTATCTTCGATGAGTCACAGCTTAATGATCAGAAAACGCACGCACTAATTTGACAGATTCGTTTTCATTATGAAAACATCCGAGGAAATGTATCACAAAACAAGTATCACAAAGGAACCGTAACAATATATACATTTTACTCAACCCGAGCGACGAACAAACATCAACATTTACCTATATATGAGTACTCAAATGTGTTCTTGCCATAAGTAGTCTTTGTTTGAGAGACGCTTCCTTGGAGTACGAGCTAATACGTTCGGTTCGATATCGAACACAACAATGCATGCAATATTGTACCGCATCCTGTATCTCTGAATGCTCAGAGGTGTGCGTATATATTCATAGGTTCATTTTAACGATAGTATAGTTTTACTGAAGTTGAATAAACAGATATACATAAATTATATGAGTCCAAGTGTTTTGATTTGCAGGACTGTTACTAGCTAATATGTTTTCATCAAAAATGGTCTATTTGGGCAATCGTTTTTTCGACGTTCAGTTTATGATACTATTTCATAAAGAATGAGAAGATAAAATTGGGAAACAAGTACCGTTTATACATATCGTGCCCTCTTTCTCTTCGCATGGTATTATCAACTGCAGTGATCAGTGGTGACATTCAGTCGGCGTTGATATTTTCCTGACTGTAAAAAAACGAAGGGGTAGACCTCAAACTATTTTCAATGTATTTCCAATCATACTTCTTAATCGAATAGCAAACATTTAGAGAAAGTTGATATATAGCATCTGTTTCAAATGTAAACTGACTACTTTTCCTAATACAGTGGTGTGCATAAACTTAACGCACCCCTATATTTCAACAAATCGTTACAAAGAATACACATTTGAGGCATTTATTCTGTATCAGATTAATGTACGTGTCAAATAACATACACACCACAAAGAAGAGCGTATACGACATCACATGCAGCCTGCTACAACAAAATGTGTCATATTTCGGTTGTGCAAAATGTTAACGCACCCTCAGTTATCGAGTGTTCTCGCTGAATTAATCCAGTTTGTGTTGGTAAATTGGTAAGTATTGGGGCAACGTTTTTAAAAGAGTATCTTGTTGATGCACATCAAACTAAAGGGTACTATGTTGTTTCAGATCATCTTCAGTGACGAAAAGAAGTTCAATTTGGACGGGCCAGATGGATTTAAGGGTTATTGGCATGATGTATGTAAAGAGCCGCGGTACTTCTCAAAGCGTAACTTCGGTGGCGGGACCGTTATGGATTGGGAAGCTTTCACCTCTCTTGGCAGGCTCCCACTCGCTTTCATCTAATCTCGAATGAATAGCGAGGACTATCAGCAGATGTTGACCAACAAACTACTACCGTTTAAGAGCAGATTTCATGCCAATTGTTTTCCAATAAGATAACGCTTCAATTCAAGTCAGGGCTAGTACAAGCGTGGTTAGCACGGCATGACATTGAAACCCTAGAGTGGCCAGCATGTTCTCCTGATCTCAACCTGATGGAGAACCTCTGGGGCATTGTTGTTCGACGACTATATGCGTCAAATCAACAGTATGCATCCGTGGAGGCACTAAAAGAGGTTGGTTGGGGACCTGGGGAGGTATCAGCGACCAGATCCTGCTAAATCTCGTTGATAATATGCCAAACCGGTTGATAATACGCCAAAGGGCGGGGCCGCACGGTACTAATTAGCACAAGAAAACGAGAATTTTATTCAGCGAGAATACTCCATAACTGAGTGTGTGTTATCCTTTTGCCTACCACTGTACCATTGTGGATGCATTCTATTCTATGCAACTATATGTAGAATTAATACACAGGAATTTCTTCGCCACAGTCTCTCAACCCTTGTATCGTTGTACAATCTGCAACGACTGAAAACTAGTCGAAATTAAAATCGATTGTCGAGTGTGGGCGGTCTGCAGCCCGCGGCAACGGCCCTGTTGAACAGGGCGTTTATTTTCATGGTTGAGGAACCGAAACTGTATTTATACTAAATCTTAATCAGGGGCGTATAAATGATAGTAGATGTGGGCTATCATTTTAGACTGTCTATAGCTGTTAGCATTGAGAGAGTAGGCTTGATGGTTTTCATATATTGTGTCAGCCACTTGTAGGGGTAGCTGCTCTATTTACTGGTAACTCTGACCGTGAACAAATCACAGACGTTAATGACAGCCAGCGAGGAGCCGATGTTCTATATATTCTATCGAACCTTATACAGCTTGTCTCGTCTTTGACCTCTTTGACCTTTGACAACCTTGGTCGTGGGTTGATGCTTGGATCATCCATTAGCCTCCAGGTTAAGTTGGGCGATAAGCTTTCGTTTCCTCGACCCAGCCCTATGCAGGCGGACGCGCGATACGGCGTCAAGTTCGTATCTTTGTTATTAGCTGTGGGTTAGGAGAATTCTTGCAGTTGATCTTAGACGGAGGTTGTCCAACATTGTCTTTATAATTTTATGTGAGTCAGGTGTGGCCCCGTAAATAGAGGCTGATTCCAAATGGTGAGAGTCTAGAGACATCCCGTTCCCTCGTTGTTTTCTGGTTTGCAGACTATCATGAGTATGAATGTGAGTTGCAGACATCCGTCATGAAGGAAAGAGGTAATATATTAGCGATTACGCTACTCATTGCCATCTAACAACCTAAAGTTTGCTGGTAACTGGAGTTAGATTGCGGTTTGTGAGCGACCTTATGATCCCTACCAGTGAAGACCGGTGTCCACGAAGAACTTCTCACACAATATAGGTGGAGAGTCACCTAGAATCGGTGAAACTAATCGGTGAAAGCACACGCGATCAATCAGACCTGTGTTGAAAATGACAAAGTCGCTGCACATTTTAATGACTCACCTATTTTAATGACTCACTTCTAACCGAGGCAGAGTGCTGCACTTTAACCCTCTTTGGTCCGAAGGTCCTTGTGAGGGAGAGGCGAGATTCTCCTCCCCCAGTTCACACATGGCAGGGCCTAACCGAATGACCCATGCTACTATATAAGCTCCTCTTGTAAACTATACAAATCAGATCATACACTTGTGAGCTAAGGTTTGCTTAGATACTGAGTGATTGAAAGATAGTATCTGCTATTGCGACCAGACACTTTCCTATGATGTCGAACTCGGACGATTTTCTACCGACAATCGGTGAAGAGACTGCTGAAGAACAGGTGGATGATAATGGACTGATTACAAACGCTCGGCAAGGATCAGCTGCCCCGCAAGCTAAACGTTATACATGCTCTGCGAGCGGTACCGCGAACTCTCGGTTCTTGCACTTTTTGTGGAGGTGTGATATGGTCGAGAGATGGATAACAATGATGGATGACCACGCAAAAGTAGAAAGCTTCGGTAGCACCCTTCTATCCGTACAAGTGTTCCTCAGTAAGCAGACTGAGTTCAACAATAGAGTCGCCGCCTATGCTGTTGAAGGTATGTATGCTAAACTTGTTATACTCATTAGATGCGGATTCATAATTTACTCTCTATTTCGTATATTCATTTCGGTTGAAAGGTGACGCAACGCGACCGACGGGCCGAACTGGTAGCATCCCTTCTTAATATGCAATTTATGCTTTTGGTTCCAGAGGTTTATCCACTGTTCGATTTAAGGGATCGACTGCTGAAGGCGAATCACAACTTGAAGGAAAAGATCACGGAAAGACACAAGGAGATGATGGCAAAATGGCGCATTTTTCGCGATACTTCAGAGGCGCGTGAAGTCAAACTCACGGAATCACTTTCAAGGCACCAGAGAATGGATGAGTTATTGGCTAGATTCGCTAGAAAAGCAGCCGCATTTCACTCGTGGTGTGAGAACGCTGAAAATGATCTAATGAGCCCTGTGCGCTGTGATTCTGTAAAACAACTAATTAAGCTTCGGGAAACGTTCTCCCAGTTCCTGACTAATATGAATTGCGTCCGTGCAGACTTTGATGAGCTGGAAATCCTTGATGCCAGGATCAAAGGCTCGAAAAACATCAATATTCCTGCAAACCCATACACTCGCCTCACGATCGTGTCTCTGCAAAACAGTTGGAAGAACCTCATGAATCGGGTGAACGAACGTCAAGACGAACTCAATGAGGAGACGACGCGGCATGAACAGTCGGGGAAACGCGGCAAATATCATCTACTTATAGCTCGATTCCCAACGTTCGCATCTGTTCGTTTTCGGTAACCAAACAAGTGACCGTCAATATTTAAAGCAGAGTAGCATTTTATATAGTTTCATAATTATCATCATCGCATGGGATCGAGAGAGTACAAAGGCTCACTAATTAGTAGATAGGTTAGCATGGCACATAGTCTAGACTCTCAACGAACACACACATACGGGTGTGGAGTCTATCTATTGGCTCACATATAATTATCTGTATAAATCAATAAATAATACCGAGTTTTCGACTGAACGAAAAATCTTTTGAGTACTCATTTTTTTAAAGGCAGTTACACATCTTAACGGTGAAACCCGCCCTTAACGTGCTGGGTGTTTTCTGAGAGATCGTCTGGAACAAAAGATGAATCGGTAGACCGAGATCCTCATTTGCCAATGTGCGAAATGAAAACTAGAACTAGAAATATTTGATTCAAGCACAGATTAAGAACAGTGACTGCACAAAAGGCGGAAATCAAAAACTGTCACACCGGCGGCCCTACAAGTTCAACCGGTCTGTAGCGGAGTTTTGGGCAGGGAGGCTTCGAAGTTTCCAGAACTACGGTGTCCGAACGCTTAAAGTATGTTAATGAGAAAGAGATTGTATTTGGGAAGTAAGCAAGCGACACTCATCAACCCAGCGGGGTGAACCAACACGGTGTGATGATTTGGGCCTGTATTGGCTACAATGGAAAGACCGATTTGGTCTTCGTAGACAGACGCATGAATAGTCGTGCCTACGTCGCTATGTTGGAGGACCAACTCAGGAATCACGCCGAGACGATTGTGCTGGAAAATTCATCTTCCAGCAGGATAACGCCTCAGTTCATACGGCGAAGGTCGTCAAGGCGTTCTTCAGGACATACAATTACTGAGCTGGCCCGCACGCTCTCCAGACTTGTATATTATAGAAAACCTGTGGAGCGTCGTATCTGGAGCTGTTTTTACAGGTGGCAAACAGTATCAAACGTCATATGAGCTAAAAAAGCTTTGGAAGACGGACTCCTAAATGCAAATGTGCGACGGTGGGGATCGAACCTGTGCACTTACGTGTCTCCTCCAATTGCAAGGCGCACACGAATGGCGCATCGGGTACGACGTCGTCCTGGGGATCAGGCACCTTCCTCCACGAGTAGACCTGGTCGCCTACGCGGAGGATCTCGCCGTCACGGTGCAAGCAAGGACTCCCGAAGAGCTAAAGGGGAACACGAACCAGACACTTGAAGAGATTCAGTTCTGGATGGAACAACACGAACTTGAGCTCGCGCCATCGAAGAGTGAGGCCGTCGTCCTCATAGGTAGGAAGTGGTGTTCGAACATCAAGATCGTGCTGGCTGGAGAGGAGATCCAGCTCGCAGATTCAGCCAGGTACCTCGGGGTGTACCTTGACAAGGCCATGCGGGGCGCCGCGCACGTCAGGATAGCGGCAGCGAAGCCGCCGCGGATAGCTTCAAAGCCGCCGCCGGCCTTGTGCGTATCTTGCCGAACATCTAGGGCCCGCGAGAAGGCAAAGGGCGCCTGCTGTTATTGGTCGCGAATCGATCATGCGGTTCGGCGCTCCGGCCTGGGTCTCGGCCCTGACGTCTCATGCGTACATCAAGAGGACCCTCAGGAGAACGCAGCGGATGCTGGTTCTCCGGATCGCGCAAGCATACAGAACGGTGAGCACTCAAGCGGCCATGGTCCTCGCTAGAACGGCACCCTGGGACCTGAACAGCGACGGAGTCGATTCACGGATTGGAGGTTCGACTGGGAACGGACCCTAGCTGCATGACAAGTAGAATGGAACAGCATCCCCAGGTTTGGTCTCGGGGCGGCAGTGAGGAGTGTAATACTGGACATCAAGGCGTGTCTAGAAAGACTAGGTGGGGAAATAACCTACTTCCTTACCCGGGTCATCATAGGGCACGGGGACTTCAAATCCTACCTCCACAGGATTGGTAAGGCCCCGTCGGACATCTGCGTGCTGTGCGATGCAGGAGTCGATGAGGATGCTCTTCACACACTGGCAGCATGTGGAGCCACAGAGCAGGTATGGCAGGTGGTCGCGGACGCCGAATTGACATGGGCCATGCAGGACGGGATCCGAGTGTTCGTTTCCTACCTGCGGCTGGCCAGAGACAAGTGGGACAGAGGGAGCACACTAGCCGAAAGGATCCTCCGGGAGAAGGACAGGCTAGAATGGGAGCGGATAGCAGAGCTGGTCCGAAGGGAAAATGCCCGGAACCCACCCGCTGCGGCTGTGCGGGAGGGTTCGCCTCAGAGGAGGAACCGTGGGATAGGACATGATTGGAATCAACTGCCGGTCTCTGCAAGGCACTGATTGAAGCAATACTTTTGACAGTCTCGGTCAGTGCCGCAAGTCAAAATCGGTTCTGGGTTTAGTCAGTAAGAGTCTGACACCACCAGGCAAATACCTTAGTTATGAGGCCTGGTGTCCATGTAGGATTTACCTTTAACCTCTTTAAAAAAGAAAAAGCTAAAAAAGCTTTGGTAGCCGAGTGGAATATCCTTGATCAAAACCTCATATGTAAATTTTATGAATCTATTCCCAATTGACCAATTTTTGTTCTAGAGAACGCCGGCGGCCCGACAAAATACTAAACTTGTAGGAGAACGCTCTTAGAACTCAGTTGTGTTCGACAAACACTAACTGGGCTCTCATTTTGTCGCACCCTCAAAATGACAATTTCCAATAATTAATGTCTACATCTGAGTTAGATAGCCGAATATTCGTGGACTATGGTTGAAATGTGATGACCTCGAATGACTGAAAGCGGAACTGCACTGCTACTTACGGTTGAGGAAAAAAGTCAGAAAAATGGAGGTGGGCTATCATTTTGTCACAGTGTGTATATATAACTGAAACCTACACGTCAACGCGGTGGCTTGGACGGCTAAGTCTCTGGTTATCGGAAGCAAGAGACCGCAGGTTCGAGCCCCGCTGCGTGATATATAAGAGAGCTTAAGCATTGTAAAATTGCAGCTCCTTTAATAAACCAATAAAATCTTAACCTCACCATATGGGACTAATTACATACCGTTCCACATTCATGAGGTATATGTTAAACTACAGAACTAGAAATATTAATTATAAAAATTCATCTTTATTAAAATTAGCCCGAATATGATACCAGCTAAGTGTTTATAAAGAAAGAGGTAACATTTTTGCTTCGTTGCCTTCTCACTGAGTTCATCGTAACACTTAATGAACCTATTCATGAGATTATGCCGAATGTTCTGCAGCGAGGCGACCATAAGAGAAGTGTATGGGTTGCCGGGAACAACTATCTCCTTAAAACCTTTGATCCCTGAAGTCAAGCATCTCCAGCAACGCTCCTTGTGGCCCTCGCGCACACTGTCCATTCTAATCAGTAACTGTGAGAGCGTTTGTCGTAGCCTCATCAGGTGTACTACGGATTCGCACAGGAAAGGGTTTATTAGATTACCTTCAGTATTCTCGCACTGCAAGTGAAATGTCGGTGCTATTCTAACGAAGCTAGCCAGTAACTCATCCACTCTCCGGTGCTTTGCAAACACTCTTTTAGTTTGATCTCACGCGCCTCTGAGGTCTCACGAAGAGTTTTTTTTACGCTATTTAGACATCAGATTCATAATGGTTTAGCCATCAGCTTCATGTGTTTACTAGCAATGTTGTGATTTCGTGTACGCAGCTGATCTCTCAAATCAAACAATGGATAAACCACTGAAACCAAAAGAGCAGATAGATAGATCTATACATTGACTTAGCTTATGTGGAAAGCTAATAATCGGGCCAGCCAGTCGTATGCCCACGTTGCTTCTTAGTCGTCGAATCTTCTAATCTCTGTAATCGTCGCATTGTCATGCAACTGCTCTTCTGAAACTTCTTCGGCGAGAGTTGGTAGATAATCGCGTGATCTTGACATCGTCGACCTCTGTTTTGTTACTGTAGATGACACTGACTTGTTCGTTACCTAATCGTGGCCTCGACCAGAACTAGATGCTGATGTTAAAGCGCAGTTTTATTGGGTAATTGGTCGTCAATCGAGCTAGCGAAACACACAATCAATTAGGATCTATGCACGCAATCTGAGTCATATGATTTCAACAATCAGCATGGTACCATTATAGCATGGTCATCCAATTAAGCCTCGGCTTGTGCAAGTGGAGAGACGAGACCGAGTGTTTACGCTCTCCCGCACAAAGACCCTCGGTCGACGAGGATGTGCATTGATGGAGGATTCTATGAAAAGTACACAGATAATAGAGATGAAATGATGTTCGACAGAGCTGTACCTCTTATTCAAATCTGTGTGCTAAGTACAGACTTAAAGGACTCACTGCAAAGCTAAATCGGGCACAGCAAGCAGATTCCGTTGAAGACGAATGAGTTATAGGAGCAACATTTCTTCATACTCTTTGTCTGCTTTGTGTCTAATTGATAATAACCAACACATAAAATGAATAATAGAAAATCCAGTTAGTGTAAGGAAACCTCAATTAACTATGAAAATGAATATCAGGAACTATATCGCCCAACCACCTTTGAGGTGCCATTTTCTGTCAAAGAGTTCAGCCGCCAAGCTCTGGCTTACCGTCTACCGGTCGTCTGGGGCTCGCTCACTCGCGAGCTTCGTTCCCTCACTTCAGCTAAAAAGTTTGCAAGTGAAGCAAAAAAGTTCCTTGCGGGGAGGGTTTAAAATGTGACTATAATTACGATTATATATTTCAGATTATCCTGGTCACGATATGTCTCAGACTATCCTGACCACGTTGTAAGTCAGATTATCCTGACCTTGTTTTATATACACCTTTTATTCAATTTTTTTTTTGCGAGAACTTAAGCATTGTGAAACTGCAGTTCCGAAATAAACCACTAATGAAATGAAATGAAATATGTAGAATTAATACAAGGGAATTTTTTGCCACATTCTCTCAACACTTGTATCGTAGTATAATCTGCAACGACTGACAACTAGTCGAAATTAAAATCGATTGTCGAGTGTGGGCGGTCTGCAGCCCGCGGCAACGGCCCTGTTGAACAGGGCGATTATTTTCATGGTCGAGGAACCGAAACTGTATTTATACTAAATCGTAATCAGGGGCGTATAAATGATAGTAGATGTGGGCTATCATTTTAGACTGTCTGTAGCTGTTAGCATTGAGAGAGTAGGCTTGATGGTTTTCATATATTGTGTCAGCCACCTGTAGGGGTAGCTGCTATATTCACTGGCAACTCTGACCGTGAACAAATCACAGACGTTAATGACAGCCAGCGAGGAGCCTATGTTCTATATATTCTATCGAACCTCATACAGTTTGTCTCGTCTTTGCGTGTTAAGACCTCGGGTACTAATCGTCTTTTCTAGTTTGACTTCTCGACTGTTGTGGTAACGAAAATCCTGTCATGGCCTACATTCTGTCCATATCTAGCGAGAAAACGCATTTCTAAGAACGTAAAAGTAGAATCTGCGACATATCATACTTAGCACAAGTGCTCTGTGCCAACCTTGGTCGTGGGTTGACGCTTTGATCATCCATTAGCCTCCAGGTTAAGTTGGGCGATAAGCTCTCGTTTCCTCGACCCAGCCCTATGCAGGCGGACGCGCGATACGGCGTCAAGTTCGTATCTTTGTTATTAGCTGTGGGTTAGGAGAATTCTTGCAGTTGGTCTTAGACGGAGGTTGTCCAACATTGTCTTTATAATTTTATGTGAGTCAGGTGTGGCCCCGTAAATAAAGGCTGATTCCAAATGGTGAGAGTCTAGAGACATCCCGTTCCCTCGTTGTTTTCTGGTTTGCAGACTATCATGAGTATGAATGTGAGTTGCAGACATCCGTCATGAAGGAAAGAGGTAATATATTAGCGATTACGCTGCTCATTGCCATCTAACTACCTAAAGTTTGCTGGTAACTGGAGTTAGATTGCAGTTTGTGAACGAGCTTATGATCCCTACGAGTGAAGACCGGTGTCCACGAAGAACTTCTCACACAATATAGGTGGAGAGTCACCTAGAATCGATGAAACTAATCGGTGAAAGCACACGCGATCAATCAGACCTGTGTTGAAAATGACAAAGTCGCTGCACATTTTAATGACTCACCCCTAATGCGATTTCGCCTCGTATGAGCCTGTATTAGGCATGAATTCGCTTTCGTTTAATACAAAGCCAACCTCTTCTAACCGAGGCAGATGGCTGCACTTTCACCCTCTTTGGTCCGAAGGTCCTTGTGAGGGAGAGGCGAGATTCTCCTCCCCCAGTTCACACATGGCAGGGCCTAACCGAGTGACCCATGCTACTATATAAGCTCCTCTTGTAAACTATACAAATCAGATCATACACTTGTGAGCTAAGGTTTGCTTAGATACTGAGTGATTGAAAGATAGTATCTGCTATTGCGACCAGACACTTTCCTATGATGTCGAACTCGGACGATTTTCTACCGACAATCGGTGAAGAGACTGCTGAAGAACAGGTGGATGATAATGGACTGATTACAAACGCTCGGCAAGGATCAGCTGCCCCGCAAGCTAAACGTTATACATGCTCTGCGAGCGGTACCGCGAACTCTCGGTTCTTGCACTTTTTGTGGAGGTGTGATATGGTCGAGAGATGGATAACAATGATGGATGACCACGCAAAAGTAGAAAGCTTCGGTAGCACCCTTCTATCCGTACAAGTGTTCCTCAGTAAGCAGACTGAGTTCAACAATAGAGTCGCCGCCTATGCTGTTGAAGGTATGTATGCTAAACTTGTTATACTCATTAGATGCGGATTCATAATTTACTCTCTATTTCGTATATTCATTTCGGTTGAAAGGTGACGCAACGCGACCGACGGGCCGAACTGGTAGCATCCCTTCTTAATATGCAATTTATGCTTTTGGTTCCAGAGGTTTATCCACTGTTCGATTTAAGGGATCGACTGCTGAAGGCGAATCACAACTTGAAGGAAAAGATCACGGAAAGACACAAGGAGATGATGGCAAAATGGCGCATTTTTCGCGATACTTCAGAGGAGCGTGAAGTCAAACTCACGGAATCACTTTCAAGGCACCAGAGAATGGATGAGTTATTGGCTAGATTCGCTAGAAAAGCAGCCGCATTTCACTCGTGGTGTGAGAACGCTGAAAATGATCTAATGAGCCCTGTGCGCTGTGATTCTGTAAAACAACTAATTAAGCTTCGGGAAACGTTCTCCCAGTTCCTGACTAATATGAATTGCGTCCGTGCAGACTTTGATGAGCTGGAAATCCTTGATGCCAGGATCAAAGGCTCGAAAAACATCAATATTCCTGCAA